>CM076576.1:528832339-529189407 GCA_034641835.2 Pinus albicaulis | reverse complement strand
GAAATATATTTCAAATTTTCAAGATCAACGATGCTTGATGGCGCGAAATAAATTTCAAATTTGAAGGCATGGGTTGTATGGATGAGTATGGGATAGACCTATCGTAGATAGCAATATGATACACGTGTTTTTGGAATGTGATGGAGATATGGCAGCTAGCAACATGATGTGTTTTGGACAGACCGGAAACAGAAATATATTTGGCCGGAAAACGGAAGGGAGGTTAAGATGGGTGCGCCCACAGAAGTATCAGATGTCCATATTAAATGTCCTATAACCTTGTCAATAATTATTTTTTCATTAAGCAATCATAGTGGGTGTTAAATCATTATAGGCTGGGAGATAATACTCTATCTCACAACCAAGCTAGAAATAATTAACAATATTTATATATCATTCATTAATATTGATTATAGAGTCTTTTTATAATCAATATTTAATTTTATACATGAAAAGGTTGATAATATATTGAAATGAATGAGAAATAGCGTTTAAGTTATGGTTAAAATGGAGTTTGGGTTTAATTATGCAAATGACATATAAATAAAACAATATATCACATAACTTTTAAATTAATGTAGAAGTTTTTAAAAATAATTCTGATATTTTTTTCAAAATTCAATATAAAATATAAAATATATTTTACTTTTCTTCAATCAAATACAAAAAACTGCAGTGCGAAAAAAATATATATACAGAAAGCTGGAGTGCAAAAAAAAAATATATATGATGCTTAACAAAATTAACTAGGTATTCATAAGACTTAGTCTGTATATAATTGTCAAATGGGTTAACAAAATTAAGTAGGGATTCATAAGAAATCCCCATACCAAAGTACATTGGAAACTTGCAGATACAAAGCAGACTATAAATGGACCTCACGATTTTGGATTTATTTTACGCATAATCACCTGAATGTTTTTTTAAGCATAACGACGGTCAACTGGAGTGGAGGAGCAGGTGGTTCGTTTAGGAGATCACAGCTGTAATTTAATGATTTTTTTTTTTGAAAATTATGGAAATTTTGGTAAGATTTTAAGAAAATTTGATAGAGATTTTTGTAAATTCACTTTATAATTATCAAACTTCAATATTTTAGATGTTCTAAAAGCTTTTGATAGTGATGAGAATGATTCTCACTATCAAAATCATGATTCAAACACTATTATTGTAAAGTTTCTTAAATTTGTTTAGCGCAGATTTTAGCCAATTTTAATCATCATAACAATTCCTCTATCTTATTAAACAACTCCATTAATTAAAATGAACAATGAAAACCAATGACTGCCTCATGCCACAGTTTACAGCGGAAATGGGAGAGTACACGGATAATCAGAAAAAATAAACATTGCATTCAATGTCAATCTCCTCTCGATCTTATCATTGGGATTGCCTACCTACAATGATAAACTTTTGGTTGGCTTCTTTCGAAGCTCTGCTCATAGTTTTCTTTATCATAGCCTTTCTCTTCCGGTACTTGGGTATTTTATTTATTTATTTTTTAATTAGAAATATCATGATTACTTATGATTTATTGTAACAATGATTTTCCATAAAAGTTCACACCTAAAATTTTTAAAGTAATAAAATCTAAAGAACTTAATGAACAAACCATCCAAATTTTCTGAGACTATTCTAAATGCTATTTTTCTTTTCTTTCTATGAATAAGATCCTCATTCTATATATATATATAGAACAAGCTCTTCTATTTGATTACGCTTCTCTAAGATCTGAGTTGACACAAACGAGTGTGCATATTCCTCACAGAAAACAAGTGTGCATATTTGTTACAGAAATACATAATATATAGTGTTATTGTCTTATATACGTAGAGCATAAGCTATAAGGGATTTTTCTAAGTTAATTTTGTGAATCGTTATATAAAATATCTAAAATATCTTAATTGATGGATAAATTATCCATTGAGTTGAATTTTTATATTTAAATAAATTTTAATATTAAGCAAAGTATTTAGATACACATGAAAGTATGGATTACAATCTTTTAGTTTAAAAAAAAATATATAATATATGTAGAATATTTATGATAGTTCTAATTAAATATGTTTTTAAATTTTATTTTTTTTTAAATATCTTTTCAAATATTTTTTTCTTCTTTTAAAGTTATGCAAAGAAAATAAAAAAATAATATAATATTATTATTATGAATAGGAAATTGTCAAAAGTTGAAATATTAATTTCACTGCAAACAAAATTATGGGTAAATCTAATTAAGTATTTTTCTTGAAATTTTACCTAGAGGCTATACAGAGTTGAAATTCACTTTGATACCATATATAACAACCTCAAAATTTAACATGCAACTAATTACATCAAATATGCAATTAACAATCAACAAAATAATTATTCAATTAATTAGCAAAGAATTTTAAGAAAAATCTGAGCAAAAATTACTTACTTGTAGCGACGATATTCCTTACTTGTGCTTTTAGAGTTGAACACTATTTGAATCCTGCTAACCACAACAAATATTTGGATATGACTTTCCACCCAACCGTAGGCTCAACTACACATAAACTTTCTATACCTTGCCACCCCCGAGCCCTCAATAAATGTACTACTACCAAGGAATCCTTTGTCTCACGATACCTTTCTCCCAAGAGAATGGATGAATGAATGATGAATGGCATCTTCCTCAATGTATATTAAATAAATCAAACAATGGAAAGTGAACTACATGCACAAATTCCTTGTGTAAACATGCAACTTTTGTTTCTTTATTTTAAGTTTTACATAATTTAATGTTTCTCTTAATTTAATTCTTTCTTATTTTATTCCATTTTACTTTTTTTTAAAACTTTATTTGTTTTTACTATTTTTATAGTTTTCTTAGTTCAATTCTTTCTTATTTTATTCTATTTTACTTCTTTTTTTGTGTAAATTGGACTAAACAATATTAAAACCAGAAAAACTATACAGAGGCATTGGGCAAAGATGGTGAGCTATGCTTAGCATATCCTTGCCCTGGTAGTTCTCAAAATTAACAAAGGTTGGGGCTGCCCTAAGACAGGAAACCAACCCCTTAATAGTTTGAACTAGTCTTGTGTGACAAAATATTCAGTAGCCCATACAAAAAAAGGAGAGCTAAAATATAGCCTGAAGTACTAGAAAACAAAAGTGAAACTTGTTTCCATGCATTCAGGGTGTTCCTTCATCCTTGTCCTTCATCGAGTCCTCTTCTTCTACCAAGAATCCAAATTATCATTGAATGGCCTCCTCCTCTGCTATAAGCATCCGTGGAGGCTCTAGAGGGGCTAGGGAATTGAGTGGCTCGACTGGGCACTCGGCATCGTAATCTTTGGTCTAGATGCCATCAGCATCCGTTAGCCATACACCTATCTCCTTCATTTTGAGCTTCTTGACTGGAAGCAGACTGATCTTTCTAGGGTTTTGCAGCACCACGCACGGGATGGTTGATTTTCTGCAGCCTCTTATACCCTTGGACTGCTCCAGAGGTGTTCCATTCTCCCCATTGTATCTATCAGGGTGGACTTCAGCTTGATTAGCAAGCGAGGCTTGGCTTGAAGTATTGGAGCCATAGGAGGACTGAAGTCATTGGTCATGGCTGCGATGAGAGCACCCAGATAGAGCACCCTAGTAATTGCTCCTGATGGGCTTCTGTATCTACCATGGGGGCATGGTGGAGCTAGTAGGTGGCTGATGGAGAGCTTGGCGAGAAGGAAGGTCAGGTGAGAAGTAGTTGCAGCAAAAGGAGCCAGGCATACCTGAAAGTTCATGGGGATAATGAAAGTCCAGATATCCTCTTAACCTTATGAATTCCCGAAGTGCAGAGATCAAGCATCGGTGCTGTGAGGTATGGGCCATAAATGTAGTTACATGGTGCGAGTTGTAGCATGAAGCCATGTGGATCAGGTAGCTGGAGAACTGATGCCTTGGTTTGTATTTCATCCTCAGTGCTGTGACCTAGAGTGAGCCCACCACATTGGACGTTGACTTCTTGAGCATAAGAGGACTTGTGATCATGTATGCCCGAGTTATCACCCGCATCCGGGGACCTTTTTAATTTTGTTAACTTCACTTATTTTTACTATTTTTATAGTCTACTTTTATATATTTTTATTTAGAAGTCGAGCTTATTATTTACTATTTTATTTATTTATTATTATTAATCTCTTTATTATTTATTATGTATTTAATATTATTGACTTTTTATTTATTTAGTATTTAAATAATATTATATAATATAATATTATTTTCATTTTTATTTTTATTATTATTAGGCAACATTACATAACCCCCCTCTTTAAGGAACTTCATCTCGAATTTAAATTGAATTAGTCAAAATTTTATTTATTTAGTTATTTATTACTTCACGTTAGCCCAACACCCTCTACTGAACTAGTATAACCAATAGGCATTGAAATTTTCCACAACACCTAGGAAATTTGAAGGAATATCTATCCCTTTTCCCACTTTCGGAACTAGACATAAGCCTCATCGGTCTGTACCATAGCCCAAGGCTGGCCCCAAGGCTCATGCCCGACTCAGACCTCATCTACCCCAAGACAGGCATCAGGTACTAATACTCAATGACTCTGGGCATCTCGCATGGCTGGCCCACTCCCTCCACCCTCACTAAGGCACACAACCCCAGGAATCAAAGTCCTTACACCCCTTCCACACTTCAACATCCCAATCCAATACCAGGCACATCACCTACAATATCAGGCACTTGGTGTCCTCAATATGATCCCATAGCCTGTCAAGAGTTATCCATCAATAGTTATACAAGACAAAGGAACCAATGGCATATGTAGTGTTGATTGAGTTTCTTCCCAACCCATATGGTGTTACATATTCGCCCTCGTTGGTATGGGCTCCCACGAGATCATCAAATAAATTGGTCCTCTCGACCTATTTGTGGATTTCCTACTGATCACCGCATCTCAACATGAAACCCATGCATTAGTTATAACATCATAATATCATAAAAATAATCCATATGTGAAGTCTTCCATGTCGCCGTGAGAAGATAACATCATTGTTAATCACAACGTTCTGAATAATATCGAACTGCATACTATTGTATGTCATAAAATCTCTATGCAATTACCACATGCTTCACATCTTAAAATACATTCATAAGTTATAATATCAACGTATCAACATCAAATACATATCATGAAATCACATAATAAATGAACCACATGTCAATATACCTCATATCATAAAATTATAATCCCTATGCCATATTATGCTTATCATATTGAACATTAACATACAAAATCATTATCATATCGATCTGAATGAATAAGAGTCACATGTGCGTCATTATCCTCATACCATCATATCACGAAACATCATCACAAAATTATGAACACTAAAAACTACGTGCTTGGTATGCCATAAATATGTATTAAAATAAAATAAATATAACAACTATTACATCTATACATTCAACCCCATTTTTATCATGGACACATAATTTACTCTAAATTAACTAAAATTATGAATGCAAATCTACTTTTAACCGAAAACTATTAAAATTTATATTAACAAACCAAACATTTATCACTATTTGAAAACATGCATTATAAGACTAAATGTCTTTCAAAGCCATTACCAAAGTCATATTATTGATTGGAGAATTTGTTTTTATCGATATGTGTTTAAAACTTACTTGTTTCAACTTAAACAACTATTCCGTTATTGAAAAACATTCTTATATTTTTGTTTTTTTAGTATGCACCAAACAAACAACCAAATGTTTAAATCTATCTTAATTCTTTTTACTATTATTATTATTAAAAAATATCAAAACAATTACTAATAAAAGTAATATCCATATTTTACCTTATTATTATTGATTCTTTAACTTGATATTATAATATTATTAAAAAATCTTAACATAACATAAATAATTAATTATAAAAAACATGCATGTAACTTAAATAATAATTACAATCATTTTGGTGATTTATTTACCTAGCTAAATAACTTATGTACTATCTACAATTACAAAAAATATTATCCAACACCATAAAACTACACTACACCATGAAATATAATAATTTCATATCTTTATTTTCTGTACTTTCACTTTTACCTTATTTTATTTATCCTATTTGTATTCTCTTAAACCTTTTTACATTATTTGGAGATAAATATATAAATCCATTAGCTCTAATATGAAGTGGAAAATTTTTATGACATATAATTTAATGTTAAGTTCGAAGACATGATGTCATCTGCACTTACAATTCCTTTACCTTTCCTCTGTTCATTACCTCTTTTCCAAACAACATTTTTTTAAGATTTTTGAAAACCGAATATTTCGAATAAATAATTACCATTCCCATGTTGAAACCATGCGTCCACCTATTTGGCATCACCAACACTTTATGTCATCGTTTGTGGGTTTGCTTGACAAGTGATTGAAATTGAAATTATTAATTTTCCATCTATGGCGTCCTAAATATTAACGTTTTTTATTTTTGAAGAGTTGTACAAGTGTAAGGGTAAATTTGGCGTTACCCTCGCAAGTGACAGTGATACTCTCGCGATAGCCATAGCCAATTTTTTGTCCCGCTAATGCTTGGTTCTCGTGTTTGAAGGGAAGTAATTATAAGCTAAAATTATAAGCCACTATTGCTAGGATTTTCATGTTAGAGTTTTAAACACTAGTAGATATATTATTTGACGACTCCACTAATAGTAGCTATTTACTTTTGTCCCGCTAATGCTTGGTTCTCGTTTTTGAAGGGAAGTAATTATAAGCTAATTATTGTTAGGATTTTCATGCTAGATTTTTAAACACTAGTAGATATATCATTTGACGACTCCACTAATAGTAGTTATTTGTAACTGCTAATGCTTGGATCTCGTATTTGAAGGGAAGTAAGTATAAGCTAATTATTGTTCGGATTTTCATGCTAGATTTTTAGATTTTTTAACACTAGTAGATATATCATTTGACGACTACACTAATAATAGCTTTTTGTAACTACACTTGTGGTGCTCTGCAATCATGATTCACAAAAATTAATTTTGTATAAAAATATTTCGCGATGGGAGTTAAGTAAACCCCTTGTTCGTGAGTATAGATTTCCCATATTCAAAAATAGGCGTTGTCAGAATCATCTGAGTTTGAAAGACCCTCAAGCATAACTTCAGTGTGTGAGGAAACTAACTTAAATTGAATCTTCCAAGTCAAACTCTCTTAAGTGAGGCTTAACTGGCTATTTACGTTAATAGACTTAACGATATATTAATAATTTAATAACTCTCTCTCTATATATATACCTACCTGTATGAAGAAATAAAGATGTTTTTGCTTCTTTACTCGAGATCTTTCTGAATATTTATTTATTTAATTTTCTTCTTAATTATCTATTTTACTTTTTCCATTCGAGAAATGAAACAAATTAATTATGAATAGTGAGATTCAACTTTATGATATTCACCCGAGATAAATTAAAAGGGACCAATAATAATGGAATCCTCATTAAAATGAGTTTGTACATGAGAAGTTATCCAATAGATTAGATTCATAATTAACCGTTGAAAGTCTTACAAATAATAAGTTTCCCATATGCTTTTCCCAAAATTCTAATCGACATATATTTATAGTGCTCAAATCCAGGATTTGAAAATTATACTACTAATAAGTTCCCATGTCTTTTTCCCAAAAATTAATTAACATATATTTACAGTGCTCAGATGCATAGTTTCAGGGTGTTTTCCCATGAGTTCATATGAATTATTGCATCGCAATTATTTGTTTAATGGGCTATACCATAACACAGTATATTTCTTTTACCTTTTTTTTACAAATATCTAAAAAAAAATTTACCCTTTGTTTATAAATATTTCAAATTTAGAAGCCATTTATTATTGATAACTATTCATCATTGATATATGTAATTAAAAATTATATAATTCTAATATCATATTATTCATAAGATTTTAAAATATTAAAAAAATATATAATATTGTTTTTGTTATGTTACTAGGGAGAAATAAACCTCCAATTCTAAATAGATCTAAGGATTTACTACATAATAAGCATTAAGAACATAGATTTGACAACCATATTATTTTTCTAACCAGCAATATATATATATATATATATTCCAATTCCTTATTTCCATATGCAAGAGGCCACTCCACATGGACCAATGATTATGAAGAAATGATATGCAATTGATTACATGGCTTCATTCGCCTATTACATGGCTACAAAAATGATAATACATCAATAAGCTTGCATATCGAATGCGTGACTCTAGAATGTCTGTTAGGTCCCTATATTACTAGTGTAGTCTCTTATTGTTGTTAGTATAGCCCCCTTATTGTTGATGTTGTAACCCTGTAACCCCATATTGTAATTATTGTTCCCTTACAGTATTATTGTCAGGTCGGCTAGGATTCTATTGTGACCCCATGGACTCCTATATATAGAAATGAGGTTTTTTTATTTGTATCATCCAAGAATTTTTCATTTATGTAATGTAAAGGATGTTTCCCCCTTGAAGTGTCTTATTTATAAGGCATTGATCTCTCTTTTCTTCTATTTTTGGAGCTAGTTGCATAACATTTGGTATCAGAGCTTTGAATTTTGGGGTTTCACTGCTCCAAACAGGTCATCGTGGAATTTTCTCTATAAATTTTTTTCTACGAAGGTTCTAAAGCTGAAATATTCACCACAATAAGAAGAAATACTAAAGAACTTCATGTAAAAATTTCAAATCTTGGTTCGCAATATTGTGAGAGATATGATTTGTGGAATTTAGGGTTGTTGCAGGCTCCCGAGTTTCATATAAAAGAGGTGACCTTGGAAAATCATCATAAATATCTTTGTGAGGATCAGATTGGAATTCTGTAAAACATGGATGAACGTACACAGACTGTAGTTTCCTATGTATTACTTTCAGAGATGAAGGAGGAAACAGTGACATGTGGCATGGCGTACAATTTCTCTCTACTAAACCAGTCCATAATTAGTTCATTGTAAGAGATTGGGCATAAATTTGTATCGAAGCATCTAAATTAGCTGAGACATGTGTCATTCGAAAGAAGACTCAGAGGGATACTATAGGACTAGATTTCATATATTGAAGATCCGAAATCACAGAGATAATTTAGTTTCAATATCGAGCTCCTCAAAAGCAAGAAAAAATGTGTGTATTTTTTTTCAAATTGCATAAGTCTTGTCTGAAAAATTAGTTTGAAGTGATTCCAAGAGAATATTGAAGCATAGATATCAGTATTGGGTTCTAAAATTCCCCCCTAAAATGAGTTCAACACCCATTAATCCCTCAGAATACTCTACTATGACTCATGAAGAGGAAGAAGTGAAACATGATATATCAAAATTACAAGAGAAAGTGCACCAAATTGCGTTCTTGCAAAGAGCATCAAAAAATGAAATGGAAGTTTTGAGGAAAGACATGGAAGCTAAGATGGATGGTTTGAAGAAAGCCATCGAACCTAAGATGAATGACATGGAAGCTAATATGGATGGGATCGAAGCTAAGATGGATGGCATTGATGAAAAAATGAAAGACAACATGGAAGACCTCAAGAATGATTTAAAAGAAGACATGGAAAGTTTGAAGGAAGGTTTGAAAAAGTTGATACAAGAAATGATTCCTAATGGAGAAAATATAGTAGAGGAAATTAATGATGAGAAAAAAATAAATGTTAATCATGATTTCGTAAAATCTAATGCCGGATGGAAGACCCACCATATTCCAAATATGGATATGAGGAAGTTTGATGGAAAGGATCGTGTAACATGGATACTATAGATGGAGCAATATTTTTATCTCAATAATGTGCAAAACAAACAAAAGGTGTGTATTGAAACTTTACATTTAGAACAAAATACATTTTTATGGTATTGGTAGCTTTTCTCTCATAAAAAATTGTCACTTGGTCAATTTTTACAGAGGAAATGATAGCACATTATGAGGATACAAAGAGTAACACCTTATTTAGCTAATTGATAAATCTCAAACAAAATGGTTCAATGGTGGACCACATTGAGGACTTCTAAATATTGAATATAAGGGTAGATGATATTCCAGAGGTACATAGGATTGATGTCTTCATAGGGACTTTAAAGGATAACATCCAACATGAGGTTCGCCTTTGCGAACCTAATTCAATGGAGAAGGAATTCAAGATGGAAAGGAAAATTTAATGTAAAATTGTGGCGACAAGGAAGCCTACCACTCACATCTATAAATATGGAAGTGTTGCTACTCCTAGACTTCCACAACCTATAAGGTTTACACCACAACAATTGGAAGAAAAAATAGCAAAAGGGCTTTGCTACAGCTGTGATAGAAAATACACTAAAGGTCATAAGTGTCCTGAGAATAAATTGTTTTATATAGATTGTGAAGAGGAGGAAGAAAATGAACAAGAAACTTCAAAAGAAGAGGATATACACTAGGAACCAACCCTAGAGAAAGAATAAATGAGTCCGACCATATCTTGTAATGCATTGGCAGGAATTACCAGTCCTTAAACTCTGAAGATAGAAGGACATATCAAGAAGAAAAAGGTAATAGTGTTGATTGACTCGGGTAGTACCAATAATTCTATTCATTATAAGGTAGCCAAGAAATTTAATTTCTTCCTATACCCAGCACCAAAATTTCAAGTGATGGTTGCAAATGGAGGAACTATAAATTTCTCTAGAAATGCCATAATATCAAGCTAACCATGGGTGAATATGTATTGAATAATCCTATGCTTTCCATTCAAATGGGAGGTGCGGATTTTGTACTAGGAGTATAATGGTTACAATATTTGGGGAAGGTAGCTTTTAACTTTCAAGAACTTTTCTTGAAATTATTTTTGAAAGGAAAGGAAGTTTAATTACAGGGCATCACAGGGAAGCCAGGAAAGATAGTAAGTTCTAATGTCATCACAAAGCTTCTGAAAAAAGAACAACGAAGCATAATTGCACATATGCTCACTAGAAGCTCCAACATCAAAATCATCTATTTCTCCATATCTCCAAAAATTCTTGGGCAATCATTCCAAGGTATTTGAAACTCCCAAAGGACTCCCACCTATTCGTGATAATGATCATGCTATTCATTTGATTCCAGGAAGTGTTCCCCCAAACATCAGGCCCTACATATATCCTTTTGTCCAAAAGAGAGAAATTGAACGCATGATTTCAAAAATGTTAGAGGTTGGTATAATTCAACTGAGCCAAAATTCTTTCTCTGCTCCAGTATTATTGGCGCACAAGAAGGATGTATCATGGCACATGTGTCTGGATTATAGGAAGCTCAATAAGCTCACAATTAAAGATAAATTTCACATTCCTTTGATTGATTAATTATTGGATGAATTGCATGGAGAAATTTATTTTACCAAGTAGGATATTCGTTTAGGATATCATCAAATTATAATTAAGACTGAAGATATTCTGAAAACAACATTTCGAACTCATGAGGGTCATTATGAATTTTTGGTCATGCCTTTTGGCCTGACCATTACACCTTCTACGTTTCAAGGGTCTATGAATTCCATTTTCAAACCCTTCCTTAAAAAAAATTTGTTAGTATTTTTTAATGATATACTAATCTACAACAGGTCTTGGAAGGATCATGTTCAACATGTTGATGGGGTGCTCATACTATTGGAGGAGAAACAATTATATGTAAAAACCTCTAAATGTTTCCTTGGAGTACAAGAGGTGGAATATCCGAGTCATATTTTATCTCATGAGGGTGTTAAGGTAGACCCTAACAAAATTAAAGCCATTAAGGAATGGAAAGTCCCCACAACTATAAAGTAGTTGCGAGGACTTCTCAAGTTAACATGGTATTATCGCAAGTTTATTAACAATTATGGAAGAATGGCAGCACCTCTAACAACATTATTGAAGAAAGATTCATTTTCATGGACCCCTAAAGAAACTAAGGCCTTTGAACATCTTAAAGAGGTAATGTGCCTAGCACCAGTCTTAGCTACACCAAAATTCACAAAAACCTTTATTGTGGAATGTGATGCCTCATGAAATGGAATTGGTGTTGTTTTAATGCAAGAAGGAAGACCCATTGCTTTTGAAAGTTGTCCCATCAAAGGAAAGTATTTACATAAGTTTATCTATAAGAAGGAAATGTTGAAAATACCACATGCACTAAAGAAATGGTGACCTTACCTATTGGGAAGACACTTCACGGTAAAAATTGATCATGATAGTCTTAAATACTTTTTGCAACAACGACTATCTTCAGAAGATCAACAAAAATGGGTCACAAAGATGTTGGGTTATGACTTTTAAATCATATACAAAAAAAGGGAAGCTAAATGATGTTGTAGATGCACTCTTGAGAAAGGATGAAGAGGTGGAAGAATTGCTTGATGCCATTTCTATTATCCAACTAGATTGGATAACTAAAGCAAGGGATGAATGGAAAAAGGATGAAGAAGTTGTGGACACTCATTCAAAAGTTGCGGCAAGATCCTACTACGTTGGATACGATTGGTTGGAAAAAATGATTCCCGATGGTACAAAAATCGCTTATATATTTGTATGAATTCCCAACTAAAACAAAATATTCTTTTGTAATCCCACATGTCTCCCCCTAGGAGGACTACTAACGTTTTTTAAAAAAATTACCACATGGTGAAGAAAGATTTTTTTGGGATGGCCTTAAATCGATATTCAAAAGTTTATGGTGGAATTATTGGTTTTCGAGCAAAATAAAGTTGATAAAATTAAGACCCCAAGTATTCTACATCCTTTATCCATTCCAAGTCAATGTTGGGAGGTGATTTCAATGGATTTTATCACGGGTTTACCTAAGTCCGAAGGAAAGATTTTCTTCATGGTGGTAGTTGATATAATAACCAAGTATGCACAATTTTGTGCATTATCTCATCCATTTAAAGCAAGTACGGTTACTACATTTATGGAAACAATTCCAAAAGCTACATGGAAACCCAAAGATTATTGCAAGCAAGAAAGATCCCATTTTTACGGGAAAATTTTGGATGGAATTATTTTTCTTGTTTGGGTACTCAACTAGCTCATAGCTCATCTTGTCATCCCTCAATCCGATGGGAAAGTTGAGATAGAGGGCAAATGTTTGGAAGGATATCGTTGTTGTTTTGTATACGATAAACAAACACAATAGGTCAAGTGGTTACCTACGGATTTGACTAGTGGTATATAACACTTCCTTTCATACTACAACAAAAATTACCCCATTTATGGAAATTTATGGATATCATCCATCGAGTCCATCACATCATATTTAATAGAAAATTTTAAGGTTCAAGCAATGGAATATCACATTGAGCACCAACAACAAGTTCTCCAACTCTAAGAGGATAACGTAAATTTCGCACAAAATCGAATGAAACAATAGGAAGATCAACATCACTGGGTGAAGAGAACTTTTAATGTAGGAGGAAATGATAGCATATTACGGGGATACAAAGAGTAACACCTTCTTTAGCCAATTGATAAATCTCAAACAAAAGGGTTCAATGGTGGACCACATTGAGGACTTCCAAATATTGAATATAAGGGTATATGATATGCCGGAGGAACATAGGATTGATGTCTTCATAGGGACTTTAACGGATAACATCCAACATGAGGTTCGCCATTGAACCTAATTCATTGGAGAAGGAATTCAAGCTAGAAAGGGAAAATTTAATGTAGAAATTGTGGCGACAAAGGAAGCTTACCACTCACATCTATAAATATGGAAGTGTTGCTACTCCTAGACTTCCACAACCTATATGGTTGACACCACAACAATTGGAAGAAAAAAATAGCAAGGGCTTTGCTACGGTACACGATAGAAAATACACTAAAGGTCATAAGTGTCTTTGAGAAGAAATTTTTTTACATAGATTGTGAAGAGGAGGAAGAAAATGAATAAGAAACTTCAAAAGAAGAGGATATACACTAGGAACCAACCCTAGAGAAAGAATAAATAGAGTCAGATCATATCTTGTAATGCATTGTGCGAGTTACACGATCCTTAAAATGCGAAAGATAGAATGACATATCAAGAAGAAAAAAAAGGTAATAGTGTTGATTGAATCGGGTAGTACCAATAATTCTATTCATTATAAGGTAGCCAAGAAATTGAATTTCTTCCTATACCCGACACCAAAATGTCGAGTGATGGTTGCGAAATGGAGGAAATATAAATTTCTCTAGAAATGCCATAATATCAAGCTAATCATGGGTGAATATGTATTGAATAATCCTATGCTTTCCATTCAAATGGGAGGTGCTGATTTTGTACTAGGAGTATAATGGTTACAATATTTGGGGAAGGTAGCTTTTTAATTTTCAAGAACTTTTCTTGAAATTATTTTCAAAAAGGAAAGGAAGTTTAATTACGGGGCATCGCGGGGAAGCCAGAAAGATAGTAAGTTCTAATGTCATGACAAAGCTTGAAAAAATAACAATGAAGTGTAATTGCACATATGCTCACTAGAAGTTCCAACATCAAAATCATCTATTTCTCCGGATCTCCAGAAAATTCTTGGGCAATCATTCCAAGGTATTTGAAACTCCCAAAGGACTCCCACCTATTTGTGATCATGATCATGCTAATCATTTGATTCCGAAGTCTTCCTCAAAACATCATGTCCTACATCTATCCTATTGCCCAAAAGAGACAAATTGAACATATGATTGCAAAAAATGTTAGAGGTTGGTATAATTCATGCGAGCCAAAAATTCTTTCTCTACTCCGAGTATTATTGGTGCACAAGAAGGATGTATCATGGCACATGTGGATTATAGGGAGCTCAATAAGCTCACAATTAAAGATAAATTTCACATTCCTTTGATTGATGAATTATTGGATGAATTACATGGAGAAATTTATTTTACCAAGTAGGATCTTTGTTTAGGGATATCATCCAATTATAATGAAGGCGAAGATATTAAGAAAACAACATTTCGAACTCATGAGGATCATTATGAATTTTTGGTCATGCCTTTTGGCCTTACCATTACAACTTCTACATTTCAAGGGTTCATGAATTCCATTTTCAAACCCGTCCTTAAAAAAATTTGTGTTAGTATTTTTTGATGATATACTAATCTACAACGGGTCTTGGAAGGATCATTTTCAACATGTTGATGGGGTGCTCATACTATTGGAGGAGAAACAATTATATGTAAAAAACCTCTAAATGTTTCCTTGGCGTACAAGAGGTGGAATATCTAAGTCATATTTTATCTCACGAGGGTGTTAAGGTAGACCATAACAAAATTAAAGCCATTAAGGAATGGAAAGTCCCCATGACTATAAAATAGTTGCGAGGGATTTCTCGGGTTAACGGTATTATCGCAAGTTTATTATTAATTGTGGAAGAATGGCGGCACCACTATACGACATTATTGAAGAAGAGATTCATTTTCATGGACCTCTAAATAAACACTAAGGCCTTTGAACATCTTAAAGAGGCAATGTGCCTAGCACAGGGTATTAGCTATACTAGACTTCACAAAAACCTTTATTATGGAATGTGATGCCTCTTGAAATGGAATTGGTGTTGTTTTAATGCAAGAGAGGAAGACCCATTTCTTTTGAAAGCTTTGTCCCATCAAAGGAAAATATTTACATAAGTTTATCTATAAGAAGGAAGTGTTGACGATACTATATGCACTAAAGAAATGGTGACCTTACCTATTGGGAAGACACTTCAAAGTAAAAATTGATCATGATAGTCTTAAATACTTTTTTGGAACAACGACTATCTTGGGAAGATCAGCAAAAATGGGTCACAAATATGTTGGGTTATGAATTTTAAATCATATACAAAAAAGGGGAAGCTAAATGATGTTGTAGATGCACTCTTGAGAAAGGATGAAGAGGTGGGAGAATTTCTTGGTGCCATTTCTATTATCCAACCAAATTGGATAAGCGAAGCAAGGGATGAATGGAAAAAGGATGAAGAAGTGTGGACACTCATTCAAAAGTTGCATGACAAGATCCTACTACATTGGATACATTTAGTTGGAAAAAATGATTCACGATGGTACAAACATCGCTTATATCTTTGTATGAATTCCCAACTAAAACAAAATATTCTTTTGTAATTCCACATGTCTCCCTTAGGAGGACACTAACGTTTTTTAAAAACTTACCACATGATGAAGAAAGATTTTTTTGGGATGGCCTTAAATCTGATATTCAAAATTTTATGGTGAAATTTTTGGTTTTCCAACAAAATAAAGTTGATACAATTAAGACCCCAAGTATTCTACATCCTTTATCCATTCCAAGTCAACGTTGGGAGGAGATTTCAATGGATTTTATCACGAGTTTACCTAAGTCCGAAGGAAAGATTTTCATCATGGTGGTAGTTGATATACTAACCAAGTATGCCCACTTTTGTGCATTATCTCATCCATTTAAAACAAGTGCATTTTCTACTAAATTTATGGAAACAATTCAAAAGCTACATGGAAACCGAAAGATTATTGTAAGTGATAGAGATCCCATTTTTACAAGAAATTTTTGGATGCCATTATTTTCTTGTTTGGGTACTCAACTAGCTCATAGCTCATCTTATCAACCTCAATCCAGATGGGAAAATTGAGATAGAGAAAAAATGTTTGGAAGGATATCTTTTTTTGTTTTGTATCTTATAAACAAACACGATAGGTCAAGTGGTTACCTTTGGTTGAATGGTGATATATAACACTTCCTTCCATACTAAAACAAAACCTACCCCATTTATGGCACTTTATGGATATCATCCACCATCCATCACATCATATTTAACAAAAAATTCTAAGGTTCAAACGTGTGGAAGATCACATTGAACACCAACAACAAGTTCTCCAACTCTAAGAGGATAACCTAAATTTCGCACAAAATCGAATCAAACAACGGGAAGATCAACATCACGAGCAAGAGAACTTTTTAATGTAGGAGGAAATGATAGCACATTATGAGGATACAAAGAGTAACACCTTCTTTAGCCAATTGATAAATCTCAAACAAAAGGGGTTCAATGGTGGACCACATTGAGGACTTCCAAATATTGAATATAAGGGTAGATGATATTCCGGAGGAACATAGGGATTGATGTCTTCATAGGGACTTTAAAGGATAACATCCAACATAAGGTTCGCCTTTGGGAACCTAATTCATTGGAGAAGGAATTCAAGCTAGAAAGGAAAATTTAATGTAAAAATTGTGGCGACAAGGAAGCCTACGCTCACATCTATAAAGATGAAAGTGTTGCTACTCCTAGACTTCCACAACCTATAAGGTTGACACCACAACAATTGGAAGAAAAAAATAGCAAAAAGGGCTTTGCTACGGCTATGATAGCAAATACACTAAAGGTCATAAGTGTGCTAAGAAGAAATTGTTTTACATAGAGTGTGAGAGAGGAGGAAGAAAAATGAACAAGAAACTTCAAAAGGAGAGGATAAACACTAGGAACCAACTCTAGAAGAAAGAATAAATTAGTCAGACCATATCTTGTAATGCATTGGCGAGAATTACCGGTCCTTAAACTGCGAAGATAGAAGGACGGATCAAGAAGAAAAAAGGTAATAGTGTTGATTGACTCGGGTAGTAGCAATAATTCTATTCATTATAAGGTAGCCAAGAAATTGAATTTCTTCCTATACCCGGCACCAAAATTTCAAGTGATGGTTGGAAATGGAGGAACTATAAATTTCTCTAGAAATGCCATAATATCAAGCTCACCATGGGTGAATATGTATTGAATAATCCTATGCTTTCAATTCAAATGGGAGGTGCTGATTTTGTACTAGGAGTATAATGGTTACAATATTTGGGGAAGGTAGCTTTTAATTTTCAAGAAATTTTCTTGAAATTATTTTCAAATGGAAAGGAATTTTAATTACGGGGCATTGCGGGGAAGCCATGAAAGATAGTAAGTTCTAATGTCATGACAAAGCTTCTGAAAAAAAGAACAACAAAGCGTAATTGCACATATGCTCACTAGAAGTTCCAACATCAAAATCATCTATTTCTCCAAATCTCCAAAAATTCTTGGGCAATCATTCCAAGGTATTTGAAACTCACGAAGGACTCCCACCTATTTGTGATCATGATCATGCTAATCATTTGATTCCGGGAAGTGTTCCTAAAAACATCATGTCCTACATCTATCCTATTGTCCAAAAGAGACAAATTGAACATATGATTGCAAAAAATGTTAGAGGGTTGGTATAATTCAAGTGAGCCAAAAATTCTTTCTCTCGCTCCAGGTATTATTGGTGCACAAGAAGGAAGTATCATGGCACATGTGTACGGATTATAGGGAGCTCAATAAACTCACAATTAAAGATAAATTTCACATTCCTTTGATTGATGAGTTATTGGATGAATTACATGGAGAAATTTATTTTACCAAGTAGGATCTTTGTTTAGGATATCATCGAAATTATAATGAAGGCGAAGATATTACGAAAACAACATTTCGAACTCATGAGGATCATTATGAATTTTTGGTCATGCCTTTTGGCCTTACCATTACTGACTTCTACGTTTCAAGGGTTGACGAATTCCATTTTCAAGCCCGTCCTTAAAAAAAATTGTGTTAGTATTTTTTTGATGATATACTAATCTACAACGGGTCTTGGAAGGATCATTTTCAACATGTTCATGGGGTGCTCATATTATTGGAGGAGAAACAATTATATGTAAAAACCTCTAAATGTTTCATTGGTGTACAAGAGGTGGAATATCTTAGTCATATTTTATCTCACGAGGGTGTTAAGGTAAACCCTAACAAAATTGAAGCCATTAAGGAATGGAAAAGTCCCCACAACTATAAAGTAGTTGCAAGGATTTCTCGGGTTAAAAAGGGTATTATCAAAATTTTATTAATAATTGTGGAAGAATGGCAGCACCTATAACAACATTATTGAAGAAAGATTCATTTTCATGGACCCCTAAAGAAACTAAGGCCTTTGAACATCTTAAAGAGGCAATGTGCCTAGCACCAGGTCTTAGCTACACCAAACTTCACAAAAAACCTTTATTGTGGGATGTGATGCCTCATGAAATGGAATTGGTGTTGTTTTAATGCAAGAAGGAAGAACCATATCTTTTGAAAGCCATCCCATCAAAGGAAAGTATTTACATAAGTTTATCTAGAAGAAGGAAATGTTGACAATACTACATGCACTAAAGAAATAGTGACCTTACCTATTGGGAAGACACTTCAAAGTAAAAATTGATCATGATAGTCTTAAACCATTTTTGGAACAACAACTATCTTTAGAAGATCAACAAAAAATGGGTCATAAAGATGTTGGGTTATGACTTTTAAATCATATACAAAAAAGGGAATCTAAATGATGTTGTAAATGCACTCTTGAGAAAGGATGAAGAGGTGGAAGAATTGCTTAGTGCCATTTCTATTATCCAACTGATTGGATAGCTGAAGAAAGGGATGAATGGAAAAAGGACGAAGAAGTGTGGACACTCATTCAAAAGTTGCAGACAAGATCCTACTACATTGGATACATCTAGTTGGAAAAATGATTCTCGATGGTACAAACATCGCTTATATCTTTGTATGAATTCCCAACTAAAACAAAATATTCTTTTGTAATTCCACATGTCTCCCTTAGGAGGACACTTTTTTTTAAAAAACTTACCACATGGTGAAGAAAGATTTTTTTGGGATGGCCTTAAATATGATATTCAAAAGTTTATGGTGGAATTTTTGGTTTTCCGGCAAAATAAAGTTGATACAATTAAGACCCCAAGTATTCTACATCCTCTATCCATTCCAAGTCAATGTTGGGAGGAGATTTCAATGGATTTTATCATAGGTTTACCTAAGTCGAAAGGAAATATTTTCATCATGGGGGTAGTTGATATAATAACCAAGTGTGCACACTTTTGTGCATTATCTCATCCATTTAAAGCAAGTACAATTGCTAATACATTTATGGAAACAATTCAAAAGCTACATGGAAACCGAAAGATTATTGTAAGTGACGAGAGATCCCATTTTTACGGAAATTTTTTGGACGGAATTATTTTCTTGTTTTGGTACTCAACTAGCTCATAGCTCATCTTATCATCCTCAATCCGATGGGAAAATTGAGATAGAGAACAAATGTTTGGAAGGATATCTTTGTTGTTTTGTATCCGATAAAAAAAACACAATAGGTCGAGTGGTTACCTACGGTTGAATGGTGGTATATAACACTTCCTTCCATACTACAACAAAAATTACCCCCATTTATGGCACTTTTTTGGATATCATCCACCTTCCATCACATCATATTTAACGAAAAAATTCTAAGGTTCAAGTAGTGGAAGATCACATTGAGCACCAACAACAAGTTCTCCAACTCTAAGAGGATAACCTAAATTTCGCACAAAATCGAATGAAACAATAGGAAGATCAACATCACAGCGAGAGAACTTTTAATGTAGGAGACTGGGTATTTTTACGGCTACAACCTTACAAGAAAATGTCACTCAAGCAAGCTAAGAAGGATAATAAATTATCGCCAAAGTACTATGGTCCTTACAAGGTGTTGCAAAATATTGGTACTATGGCATACAAATTGGAGCTTCCTAATTCTTCTCAAGTGCATGCATTTTTCCATGTTTCATGCTTTAAGAAGATTATATGTGACAAAATTCCAGGTCAAACAATATTTCAAGAACTTGATGAGCAAGGAAATATAATATTGGAACTACAAGCGACCACAAAAACAAGAACTCGACAACTATGAAATTAATTAGTTTCGAGTATATCATCAAGTGGAAGAACTTACAGATTGAAGATTCTACATGGGAGGATGATAATTTTATACGAAGCATCCAAAGATACTCAACCATTGAGTACAACACCTTTTTTGAAGGAGAGGGGCATGTTAGGTCCCTATATTACTAGTGTAGTCCCTTATTGTTGTTAGTTTATCCCCCCTTATTGTTATTATTTGTACACACTGTAGCTCCCCATATTGTTATTATTGTGCCCTTACATTATTATTGTTAGGTCGTCTACGATTATATTGTGACCCAATGGACTCCTATATATAAAAAGGAGGTTTTTTTATTTGTATCATCCAAGAATTGTTCATTTATGTAATGTAAAGGAGGTTTCCCCCTCAAAGTGGTTGATTTGTAAGGTATTCATCTTTTCTTTTCGTCGATTTTCGGAATTTTTTTCATAACAATGTCCCACCATGATAACTATAAGAATATACATGAATAATACATAGAATTTCATGGTTGTACGGATAATAGTAACAACATTACATAGTTTACTGTAACTCTCATGACTTATTATACAACATATGTCGAACATGACTCTCAACGCTCGCATAAAACATACAAGGATGAGACTCACTCATACATGGCAATCATAACAATCCTTTAATCAATGAAAGTCTATTACAATGTCATAATGAAAGTACATAAATAATACGATCCAAAACATGTCTTATTCATAACGGTAATATGATGTCAAATATATACCACATAAGAGACATGTGTCGAAACTTCTCCAATTCACCAACCATAAATTAATATTTTAGCATACGATGATTAGCAACATATTACTATACATATTGGCCCAACAATAGTATGTATCAACAACATCATGAACCAACAAGATATGGCAACACCATGAATCTGAAGTATAATACACCAATCAACCTAATATATCGGTTCTCTATAGAAAGACATAGCAACAATAATAATCATCATGTGTAGCATGAACCTTTACCCTCGTAAACTAAACTAGAAACAAAAATAAGAATAGAATGATGTATTGATAGCGGCAATACATATCAAATTGGAAACGATACATTAGAAATATAAAATCATCCACCATCATGAAAAAATCATCAACAACACCATATGTAGCAACAATAACAAGAAGAAGAAAAACATCTTTGCCATGACTAACTCCTAGATTTTCTTCATATAAAGTGCAGAAATATCTAATGCATGAATGCAACGAGATATAACCATACATCATGATCATGTTGATATCCATGGTACCAATACATGCATGGCATCATCAACTCAAAATACATAATACAATCCAACTAAATTTCACCTCATATAGACATCATAAAATCCATGCAAAACTAAGTTTCATGCTCCTACAACAACTTCATGTCGGATAAACACATATCATGGAAAATATAGTGAATTCCTCCAAGGAACCATGATGCCATAAAGACCATCAAAATGTTGGAAGCATATAAAGTGCTCGCCATGAACATTTTCCATCACATTCGATCAAAATTCCCTCCTTGAGCGATTTGTGCTCAAGCTCACATCACAATCCTTTATCATAATCTAATCACAAAAGCTTTGGTAAACACAAAAAATTAGTAGATCCATCATCATGAAAGCATAAGCACCGTTAACATCACATTGTACTACATGTATCAAAAAAAACTTTTCAATAGATAGATATATTCACACATACTTCACTAGCAATCTAAACACCATTAATTATTATCCATGAAATAGCTCCCCCTAAGGCCATGTGAGCCTTAGTTTCATCTTAGTGGGCCTTTGCAACTCCTTCTTATTCCAAAATTTGAGTGGCTTCTCTCTTGCATGTAAATGTCTAGTTATCCTCATACTTGGCCCATTTTTCATATTCTTAATTCCTTGACTAGGTGGCCCCAAGTAAATTGAAGTATTACAATATTTGGCCATATTACCAATATTGTCATACACAGAGCACCAGATGTGCCATGAAATGGAGGAAATGTCTCATACATCTTGTTCTTCATTCTAATCTAATTTGAATGCAACCTAAATTCAATAGCCTTATGGCCAAAATCATTGCATGATTGTCAATAACCATAAAAATGACTATTATACCTTATTTTGGTTGAACTCAATGAAGTGGGTTGTCTTCCTTGATTGTTTGATTCATGTGATCTTCTATGCCATTGATTCTCTTGTTTAATGGATCTAAAATTTCATACAATATGCCATAGCTTCCGGATGTTGAAGCATCTCACTTCACCTAAATTTGAGAATGATCTTCGAGGTGATTTTATTGGCATCACCTTTGGCTTTCCTTCCTTGAGTTACTCCTTTGGATGCTTGTTTTATTGATGTCTCTCATTCGTGCTTATTTTTATATCGCTATTATTGGTTATGATTGTACTTGAAATGAAAGCTTGGTTTCTCCATTATGCATCTTTGAAATTTGGCTTGATATATGAGGAAGTGATTTTCTCATCTAAATCACTCCTCAATGAAACCACTTCTACTTCCAAACTCTCACATTCCTCCTCCTTTTATCTATATTTATTTCTCATTTATCTCTCAATATTTGTTCCATCTTCACGCTAAATTTTTAATCCATTGATCTCTTCTCTTGGACCATTTTCTTTATCAGCGAAATCACCAAACATTTTTCACGATCATTACATGTAGAGGTTAATATATTCACTTAAACAAATAATTATTTTTATTTAGAACATTTTTTAATTCATACTTAGCATTAATAGGAGAACCATTATTTTTTCTTCACTATGTAACTCAACAAAACCATACGAATCATAATTGAAAATTTACTTCAAAATATTACCTCGTGACAAAACTATTTTGGATGAGATTTGAGAATTTGTTGCTTCATTTTCAATGGAGCTGATTCTTTTCCTTATTCAAACTCTTTGTATTTTGATACATCTTCTTCTTTCTTATGACCATGATCTACGATATACTCTCCAAGAAGTCAAGGTTCACTAAAGAGCACCAACTACGATACCAATTGTTGGAAAATGTATCAATACTTTCGGTGGGAAGGGTGTTGGGCCAAGAAAAAAGGTACATTTTACCCTATCTTTACCACAATTTGTCATTTAATTTAATATACTTTTTCCTTCATCTTATCAATGATGTAAAGGAAAACAATGCAAAAAGTAGAGGTAGAATGAATTATTGATAAAGGTGTATTTAATAGCATAAAAAACATATTCTTTTCTATCTTTATTGATAGAGAATCAAAAACAACTAAGCTAACGACAAGAATGACCAAATAACGGTAGACAAGAAAAGAAAACATAATTGTATCGGCTCCTATGAATCAACGAGAAGATGTAGAGACACACCTATTCTTGGAGTATTCGAGTTGATGGCGGTGAAACTGACAGTATCTCTCGATATTGAGGATTTTTTTACTCTGTTTTATTTCACCTTTAAGTTATAAAAAGGTATTTGGAGGAGAAAGGGACGAGGGGAGGTAGTTCATGTATTATAATTTTCATCGTAATAAACGTATTCGGACGGAATCGTCAAGTTTGTGCTAATATATTGCTCTATTGATTAATGAAGAAATTGACGTTTTCTTTGTGAACAACTTGTGAGTATTTCTTGGCGGAGAAGGCTTCTAGAGACTTCGGGCCTAGTCCACTGGGAGTTCTTCCCCTATTTTGAGCTATAGGTTTATTTACGAATCCTGCATTTTTAGTTATCGTTTTGTTTCATAGCATTATCATTCAATTGGCTAATCGTAGCATGATATGTTATAACTTCCCTTTCAATAGATTAGATTTATCATTAATGTTCTTTTATCGGGAAGTGATGCTTTTACATTCATTAGACTAGTTCTAGCGAGGTTCTGTTCAATTTTGCATAAATTTATTTCTTGCATCTTTCAATCATATGTGTGAATGTTTGAGTTGATGTTTAATTTCGAATGATGCTATTAGTTCATTGATAGATAATTCCATTGCAAAATCTAGAATAATTGATTGTTTTTCAATTCATTAAGATTTCTATTCAATTCATTAGGGACTGTTGTTCAATTCATTTAGGTAGTTTTTCAATTCATTAAGGTAGATGCTCAATTCATCAAAGCATGCTCTTTAATTGCAATCTATTCGTTATTTCGAGTCTTGAATGGTTATTAATGAAAAATATTTAAACAAGAGTCGATTCCTTTGATTATTTTGAAGTGTGTCATAGGTACTTTTGAGTTTATTTGATTGAAATCAAGAGTTAGATAGCATTTCTCAAAACAATTTAGAATATTTGACCTACGAATTCACTCTCATATATTTTGCTTGCACTCTTGAAATAATAAGGCTTGTCACCGAGTTGATGACTAATGTGAAACATTAAGGTCACCTTTAACGATCCAACTTTTTGACCCTATGAAAAGAGTTGAATCAATAGTAATGGCCTTCATATCAATTTTATCACTTTTGTTGGATTAACAATTTTCAACCAACATCCAAAATATTAGCTTATTAAAACATGTAAGAAACAATAAAATCAAAGCATAATAACCTTGGTAAACACATAGGGACTTCGCTCAATGAACCTATGACATAGCGCGTATGTTTATGGAATACTAAAAAAATACCCTTAATTTGGTTTGGAAAATACCTCTAAAAATTACATTATTTAACCCTCATACCAACATAAACCCAATACACTTTTGAAATTTTAAGAACACCTACATTCACTAGATATTGCGGGTATCCATTTTTTCATTAACTTTGAGCTCCATTTTTCATACCTACCAATATAAAACCACTTTATCCCCTATTGTATTCTCAATATATTATGTAATTTTTTTCATAAATAGATATCCCCCGAGTATGAATGCACGTGGTATGGTATTTCCCCAGTGAGGCCCCATGGGAAAACTCCAACACAAGCATGCACACATAAGGACATAAATGTTTTCGAGGTCGAAACCCTTTCGGGAGAAAACAATACCACTAGTAAAAAAATAGCTAATTAGTTACTAAAAAAATGACTAAAATTTGCATATAAATGACGATTTTTTAGTCGGTGACTAGTAGTAACTAATTTACGGGAATCTTATAATGCGACCAACTTTATGTCATTTTTAGCTTAGTCATTAACTTTTTGTCTCAATTTCATCTTCTAGTAGTATATTTACTCAGAAATTTGGCCATTAATTTAGTCATTAGTTGGCACAATTAATGACCAAATATACAAAAAAAAGTATAATACTATATGGTCACCTAAGAAAAACCAATGAATGACCAAATAAATATGACAAAAAATGTCGGTCGTGTTGTAAGATACTATAAATTGGCCACTAATAGCCACACATATGAAAATTTTAGTCGGCATTTGAAACCAATTAATGACCAAATAAATGCGACTAAAATTTAGCGGTGTTACAAGATACTTTAAATTAGCTATTAATAGTCATATATATGCAAAATTTAATGTTCATTTGTAATCATAAATTTATCATTTGCGGTAGTCATTTATTTTGTTTTGGTAGTTTCATATTCATTATATAAGCAACTAATTTAGTAGTTTATATTAATTTTATTTACGTTCATTAATAACCATTATAAACAACTAATTTAGTCGTATATTCATTTATTTTTGTTCATCATTAGTCAATATAAAATACTAATTTAGTAGTTTTAGATTGATTTTATGTGTAGAATATTAATCAACATAAATTAATTAGTAAAATTTTGCGACTAAATTAAAAAATATTTCATACAATGTGCATGTTTATGTAATATAAAAAATAAAAAATTTACTTATGTTAATAACAATACTAAACAATATCAAGTGCAGCTATAAATAATTTCAACGACATATTATATTATATGGAATTTCAAGTATTAAATATGAGTTTCCAATTTAATATTGGTTAGACTAAAATTTACACATGACATGTTGTTTCATTACTTCCAAAAATATTATCATTGTGTTTCCAAGGCATTGCGAGGTGAATGCAAAACTGCGAAAGCTTGACCATTAGTCTATACGTGTGTCTTATGCGAGAATATTGGTCAGTATCTGGACCACTAGATCAATTCTCTTCTCTCTATTTTTGTGTTTGTTTATACGGGTGTTATTGTTCTCCCTCTTTCTTCAATTCTTGCTTCTTATCATCAATATTGAATTCCTTTTATGAAAAAAAATACGATGTAGAGTGTAAGCCATGAAACTCGGTGAACACTATCATATAAACTTAATTAGACTATAAAGGATTTATAAAACATATACCTCAACATAAATAATGTCAAAGCACTTTTCCCCATAAAATCAAAGAAACTTGAACAAGTTTTTCTTCGGTTGGGTGATAGTGACCACTATGTGGATAGATGACATATATAAACAAAGAAAATAAAATGTCACCATAGAAAATAACACCTTAGTAACTTAGTATTCAACCTTCAAGTAAAGCTTAGGCATAATCATGCCAACTAAGCTCCATGCTAAAAAAGCTCAAGTTGTAGATAACTTGTGAAACCAAATAATCCGAGATGTGGTGTCTAATCCTTATCATTTTATTCGAAACAAAAATTACATTCTCTAATGCATGAACTTGGTCAAGTATATAAACAAAATGTGCTTGAATAACAAAAATGAAAGTAAACATTTTTCTAATATTCATGAAAATATTTTAACAAGAAACAAATAAAAGGATTTCAATAAATATCATGTAAATTTGGTTGTCGTTTAAATGGACATGATACCAATTATTTTAAATTTCATATTTAGGAGAAAAAAAAACAAAATAAATTGTCAAAATACAATCAAACAATATATAGAAGATATTATGGAATGGACATTGAAATTATAATTTATTTTTTTACCTATCCACTAATGTCTTGTTTGGTATTCCTAAAACACTTGCTTTCCCAAAAACAAAAAAATGAGGTGAAATAATCACAACGTTAAAAACCATAGGAATCCCTACTAGAAACATTTCTAGATTTGATGGTTCGGGTGTTTCTGAAGGATCTCCATCAACAAATGAATCATATCCAAGTCATGCTCTGCATTGTCTCCCCATCCTTTTTTCCAATCACATTTCCTTTAACCTTCCCACATCGAGTCAAGTAAAATGAAGGCATTGACATTTGCTTTTATATTTTATATCTATAAACTTTGAATCTAAAAAATATTTTAACATAAAAAAAATGTAATACTAATATTATATTCAGGTTTTGGATGTTTTTTTAAATGGGTATGATACAAAGTATGTTAAATTCTATATTTAAAAGACATCAAATTAAAAGTTGAAAATACAATAAAAAATAAAGAAAATATATCATGGAATGGGCGTTGAAATTATAAGAAAAATATTTATCTATGCACCTATATCTGAATTCATAAAATTTCTTGGCCAAAATAACCACAAGGTGAAATAATCACAAAATTAAAAATCATAGGAATCCTTCCTAGAAACATTTCCAAAGTTGACGGATCGAGGTGCTGAAGGATCTCCAACAACAAATGAATCACATCAAGGGCATTCTCTGCATTGTCTCCCTATCCTTTTTCCAATCCCATTTTTTTTTATCTACCCAAACCCGATTACGGTAACATTCAAACAAAATATTTTCTATTTTTGTAGAAAAAAATAGAGATTTTTCAAGCATGCTAACTACATGGTACATATACTCATAAATATTTACGAGAAAATAATATTAAAATATTTATATTTTTTGTAAAAAAAATTGGATATTTTTCAAGTAGGCTAATTGCATGGTACAAAAAATTATTTCTACAAACGTATACATAAATACGGTGGATCTTACTCATAAATATTTGTAGAAGCTTTGTCGAGCGAGGAAACATGTACGACTTTGGATCCATAGTTGTGTGAGCATACGACATATTTGATGCGATTTTTATTTTTTCTTCCTTATTTGAGATTTGAAGGCCCTTCATTTGGTGATCCTATAATATGAGTACCTCTAAGACCATAATCTTTACATGGTGTTGGTGTACGACTACTTGTTGTCTCGAAAGTTGCTACGACAGCAAAACAATAGAGGTCATACTCATAGAGTATAAATTTATGGAATTTAACTATTAACCAAACCATTGTGAGTGTGAAAAGAAATTTTACTACTTGGAGCATTAGGAGGGCCTAGAAGGTTTTCTAGAAGATAACCTCTCTACTCTCTAGAGTTTCTCTTCTAGGTTTTTATATTTAATTTTGATTTTACTTATGGTCTCTTTCCTTTATATATGAGTCACTTTGGAAGTCCCAATTTGTATGGACATCATTGTACCTAAAATAGTCTCATTGACTCGCTTTAGTAGTCATTTGTTGGACATTAATACATTTATCTTATATTTCTTATTTTACCTTATCTACCGATCTAACATATACAAAAAAAATGTTTTCAAACCAAACAAATATGCTCAATAGATACACTAATAAAATCATCAATATTCTAAGTGAATCTTAAGATATTAGTTTAGGCATATGCATCAAAAGAAAACAACTTTCTATTGAATAACCATCCTTGAATAATTTTTTTGAAATATGATAACATAAACAAGCGGGAAGAAGGTCAACACACCTCTCTTTGAGCCCCTCAACAACTAACATTAGCCTTCTATAATAGTATAATATGATGCCCAACCAAAAAGGAATAAATCTGAAATTAAATGATGATGTCCTTACTGTGCAAATGAACCACTGAATATTTTTCTAGAATAAAGCTTCAAACTTGGAATTTTATCTTCAACCCCCAAATACAATTGTCTACGCAATTTCTCCATAATGAATTATTGCCGATGGATAGGAGGCTTCATTTTATAGGATTTCCTTACACTTTATATGGAATAAAATATAAATGAATAATAGAGAATTCCCTAGATGTGGGATGCTCCGAGTAAGAAAGCCTTTATTATGACCTTGAGATAATCAAACCATCCAATTGTCACCCTTGTATACAGAATTCTCCGAGTAAAATATTGTTTTTCCTTAACGTTTGTGCCTTTCCGGAGGCTTCTCAAAAGAAACAAACCCTTAAAATAGGGGGTGATTCATCATAGATAACATTATAATAATGACAAACATATGCATATATTTTGTAAGAAAAAAAAAGAAATATTAAACTAAAAATGTATGTGAAAAAATAGCATCCAATTTTCCATAAATAGCATCGATGGAAAAGTCTCTAGCCCTCTTCCTTAGATTATGTAAATCATCATAGTTTCATTTCCCTTGGTTTCTTCTTCAACGGCACTAAATTGGAAATCTAGGAAGAATGACAAAATTTAATATGACATTCACATCCAAAGTTCCAAGGTTTTCAATTCTTTCTAAATCAATGACTCTAATGATGGATGTACCTTTCTCAATTTCTATTATATAAGTTTGACATATTCTTGGAGAGGAATGAAATGTCATAATATCCTTATATCATATGCTATTAGAGCGTCATAGATCCAATTTTAGTGGTTGTCGTTGTATTTTGTTGAAAATGTGGTGTGAGAAGTGCCAAACCACTCACATGGTCGTTGCACTTGGATTACAAGATTCCATGTATATTTACGGCGATTCCTTACAATTCATTACCCCTCGAAAAATATGATGGAAATGTTTTGTCGATGCTCGTGAACATGGTGTGGGATCTATATAATAGTGGTATTTACTATTATTTCTCCATAAATCCAAAGCGACCAAATGGTAGTGCCATGAGTTTTTATCTTTATGACCTTAATGATACAAATAATTTCACGATACATTTATGAATGCGGGAACATAAAATTATTTGTATTGTATTGTTGGAGGTTGTAATTCGATGGAGAGTTCATGTGAATTGCTTTTAATTTTGATTGATTGCACACGATTTGTGATTATAGGCTTCGGTAATCACGGGTTCCTTTGTTTCTTTGTTCGAGACAAATAATTCTAAATGTTGTAGAATCTATTTTATTATTCAACTACCTTCAATATTCTCGTTATGCGTTATGGTTTGGTCTCATTTACTTCCTTCATGTTTAGTTCCTAATTTGTATCATTATTACACCCAAATAAACAACATTTCCGAGTAAATTATGATATGTTGTTTTTTTGGTAAAGACAAGTAGGTTAGAGAAATGAGTTGTTATTGTTGAGTTTTTATTTTTTTCACTTTGTTTTACGCCCTTTGATATGAAAATTTGGAATTTGATGTCACACTATAGTCTTAAACACTAAAAAAATAAAACCACGGCTTGTTCGTTTTCTTGGGAATACTTGTTAGATGATCCAAATATCATAGTCTGAAGCTAGGATAAAATATTTATAAATTTAAATATTTAAATTAATATTAGAGACACTTAGAAATATATTATTGTTACAAAATATATGTCTCTAGAATAGTGTCGTATCTTAGGCTCTAAAATAGGAATACGGTTAGTAGATTGGTTAGAAGGATATTTATTGTAAATGGACACTTGTTGTTTTATCAAGTGGTCCATAACTAAAATAATTTGGGACATGTAGCTTATAAATAGGTCATTTTTCCTAATTGCAAGAGAGTTGCGATCTACGTGTAAACCCTTGCAAATATCTCATGTAATTTCTTTTCCTATTAATAAAATTACGTGTACGAGGACACTACGCCATTATTGTGGTATTATAGCTTCGGTAATGCAATGGATGGAAGGAGGAGATTCCATCTCTACAAACTTATGGAAAACTACGAATTGGTGTGCAAATTTTTCAAATTTAGTTTTCGGGGGGAAAAAAAAATTTAATTATTATATGGATTCTATATTGTTTGATTAAAATTTTTAATCTAGAATTATATTCTCATCCTACATTGCCTCAAACACTATGTAATTCCACTTCCCCCTACGTTTATTAGCCATTGTCGTCATTGCACGGCATCCAATTCCCCTACACGAGTCCCTCCACCTATCCTCATTAAACTTACGCCATGAAATTTCTACAATCTCCGCTCATTATCGTGAAGTTTTTTTTGGGTCACCATCTCCCTCAATAATCCCACAAGCCAACTCCTCTTCCAAAATTCATATGAGCCATCAAAATTCATCTTAGATCGCTCTCTTATTCTTAATGCATATATATATATATATATATATATATATATATATATATATATATATATATATATATATATACATACAATGGGGTTTACACACACAATTCACGCAATCACACGGGTTATAAACCATGGTTAAAATAATTCATAATAAATATAGAGTTACCCAATCTTCATTGGAATCAAATTTGATTACAATACTATGGCCTACGTGGGCCTAAACATACACTCGCCCCGGTATTACATTGCATCAGGGCCTCTCCATGCTCACAGCTGCATCATATAAATATCCTTGACGAAAGTTGTGGTCATCCATTGAAACTATTTTAATTGTTATTCACGAAGGCTTTAGTTAAATACTTGAACAATATGTGCTTTTTCTTTGATTATTCAAGTGCATGGTTGGAAAATTGGAGATTTTTTTCCCCTTCGGATGCGAGGGATTGAGTTTTTTTAATCATCAAAATAACTACCAATAGTGAAAGGAGCTCTCGTGTTGGATCTCTTTCCAAGATCATTTGGTTTACTAAAAGTTCCTCCCCACGGTCATCCTATACGTACTTGACTTGGAAAGTATGAGCTTGGTAGGGTTATAGGAGAGGGCTCATTCGCGAAAGTTCAACTTGTAAAAAAATGTGGATACGGGACAAAGTGTGGCCATCGATGTGCTCAACAAAGAGAGACTATTGAAGGATAATATGGTTGAGAAACAAGGAGATGTCATTTGTAATTTTATTTGGAAAGGTAAGGAATTTATTATTAATTGTAATATTTTTAGAGAAACGAGGTGTGAGGGGTTATTTGTAAACGTTTGGAGTAGAAAATTTTTAATTTTTTGGAGTAATAAGTAAATGTTATTTGTAATTTTATTTTGGAGAAATAAGGGTCATTATTTGCAACTCAGAAAGTAAATTTTTTACTTTGGGGGGGTTCGAATATTTTTTGACAAAAATTTTCACGGGAATTGTAAACGAGGTCAAATTTTGAAAATTTTTCATTGTAAACTCTCAAAGAAAAATTGCCTAGAGCCAAGTGCAAAGTTTAGTAATTTTTCTCCCTTTTTTACAACGACTATATGAGGGTCGAGGCCAAGCCACGATAGATCATTTTTGCGTGGCGTGTTTCATATGGCGAGTTACTCATTTTTTCCTATGCCTAATTCTTTTGGTGCCTTTGCTTAACCACTACCATGTCAAAGTTAATTATTTTGTTCTTTGATTTTGATAATATATAAGGGGGTGAAATATTATAAGACATGGAAAAATATAATTGAAAAAACTCTCATATATAATTAATTGTGGCATGAAATATGTGATGGAAACATTAATCCTAATAAACCAACATATGCGAGTTGCTTTACTTGCAAAATGGGAAGTCAAAAATGCCAGAGGCACTAGCTCTTATAAAGTCTTTTGTTTACAATGAAATGTACATTCATATTGAAAATGAATCACATGCATGGAGTAGCTTTGAGTACATTAAAATATCTATTTGATACACAACTTTGAATAAAACAAGGTTGATCTTCAATTAAAATTGCTCCAAAAAAAAATTAAGCGAAGGTGGTGATCAGACTTAAAAACATCAAGAAGGAAATAACAAATGTCGGTTTTCAATCTATTGATGAAATTTTCGTAAATACAATTTTAATTGTTGTATTTCCATCATCTTACACACATTTTTTGAAACTTTGCAAGTCACACTGTAAAATTAGAGAAGATCAATTTTGATGGTTTGAGTGATATGTTAGACCAACATGACAAAACTTTTGGGAACAAAAACTAGATTGGGGAAGATGTCTTCTTCATATAGGCTAGCACATGTAAATTCTCAAGCGACGGTGGACGAGGGAAATTTCAATCAAATTCAAGAAGCACACATACTTGTACAAGGTCATGGTGCGACAAAGAAGAGGAAACAATTTCAACAAAGGCTATAGTTTAGGCGGGAGCAATTTTCAAGGTAGAGGAAACAATCAAGGCGGAAGGATATAATCAAGGAAGAGGACAAAGTCTATGCAAAGGAAAAACTTGCAATAGATGCGAAGCGAGAGCGAGATATTTCAATCAAATTGTTTGCAAGATATGTAACAAAGTTGGACATTATGTCGAGGATTGTAGAACTTCCATTGATGAAATTCCTAAGTTTCATCAAAACACTCACTACAAGAAAAAATCCACATTGGTGAGGGCGAAAATGGTCACCATAAGCTCATTGGTGAGGGTCAAAAAGGAGCCTTCATCACCAAACCTAACGCCACCAAAGGTGGCGCCATTGAAAGTATAGGGTGTTGTGTTGACATTCAAGGTCTCTGTCATCAATAATGATTTATAGTGACAACAGTAACCATCACCATTTCGCATGAGCAATGGAAATGACAACAAGAACCGTCACCCCAGAATAATCTAAAGGCACGTCACCAAAAAACTGAACGTCACCAAAGGTGGCGTTGCTGAAAGTATAGGTGTTGTGGTGACATTCAAGGTCCGTCACCAATAATGATTTATAGTGATGGATAGTGACCATCACCATTTCATATGAGCAATGGTGATGGACAATAGCCTCTGTCACCAAAAAACTGAACGTCACCAAAGGTGGCGTCGCCGAAAGTATGTGTTGTGGTGACATTCAAGGTCCGTCACGAATATTGATTATAATGACGGATAGTGACCGTCACCATTTCATATGAACAACAATGATTTTTTGTGATGGACCTTTCATGGCCGTCACTATTGGTGCATATATATGGCGACGTTCATTGACAGTCACCATAAACTCATTGGTGACATCAAGGTCCATCACGAATAATGACTATAATGACAAACAGTGACCCTCACCATTTCATATCAACAACAAAGATTTATGGTGACGGACCTTTAATGGTCGTCACTATTGATGCGTATATATGGTGGCGTTCGTTGACCGTCACCATTTCATATTTTGGTGAGGGTCGAAAAATGTCACCATAAGCTCATTGGTGATGGTCAAAAGAGCATCTGTCACCAAAAATTGATCTTCGTCATTCCCTATATATGAATATCAGGGCACGATGGAATCGAACCACCAACCTCCTGCTTGTAAAGCATGTGCTCTTCCATTGAGCTAGCACCCTTTAAAGAATTAGACTTTAAACTAGCAATTGCCCCTAAAGGTGCAAAGATACACCAAAGGAATAAGAACCAGGAAAACTGAAAGAACTCAGTGTCCTTGCTCCTATTTTTATTCTACGACACTCTACAAAGTATGATCTTGATCTATGATGTATTTGTGCCGAGTGGTTCTAATTTAATAGTAAATGTTATATTAGATAAAATAAATGAATAACTGAGAGGCCTTACGGGCTAATTTTTAATCCTTACACCAAAATCTCTTAATATTCAAGTCTATGGAACAACTCATTCAAAGTTCAAACTAAAGTAGATTTTAAATGGAAAGCCTAAAACCAACTAAGTAGTTTACAAGTTAACATTTTGGATATAACTTCTATTCAATTTATATGACAAGTTATGCCATAACCTTGAAACTAGTTTCTTAGCTAAAAGACTTTCTTAAGTCAACAATGACAAAGAAAGATGGTCATGGCAAGCAAAATTCTCTTGTTTTTTCTAATGAGGGTGCATGTAACTTGATAAAGGTTGTATGAGAGTATCAAACCATAAACAATTTCACTAAAACATGAAAATGACAAAGTCTTGTTAAGCAACAAAATTTTAGTTGAATATATGAAAAGCATCGAGCTAAATGATATAATTAAACTAAAAGTAACTGTAAAAAAATGAAATTGCCATCATATACCATTTGGTTTGGTTAGTTCTTCGGAAAGAGAAAGTGCAATTGCATGATCCAGCTCTTCATCTTGATTATGTAATGGACCATCCCGAACAAAAATGTCCACATACAACAATCAATGTTATTGTATTGGTAAGACTTTTGATATAATCTATCAAAGCATGTACTATGTAGGAGAATAACTGGTAGTTGAATTACTTCTCTACTCGCATGTGTTATAGCATCATTTTTCACCCTTATGTGATTCATGATTGTCTCTTTGGCCTCGGGCACCCATTCCCACAGTCTTGAATTAAGTTCATAAAAAATAGTGTTTGAAATCCCATACGCAGATATGCCCAGACTTTTTCACGTGTATACACGAGTCCAGAGATACTTTTCTGCGTATGCCATTAAAATCATTAAAAAATATATAAAAATCCCTATTTTCGAGGCTGGGTTGATGGTTATTCCTGTAATTCAACCACCCCAGCCCGTGGCCAACTATTTCCAACAGATTGAAACTACTTTGAGGGAGTATAAAAGCCCCTCATATGCATGGCCTAAGGGAGAGAGAAAATTATAGACATTATACTCTGTTGGAGCCCAATTCAAGTCTGATTTCCCATGCCTCCTGCACTTCCCAGATTTTTACAGGAAACCCTTGTTTCCTAGAGATGTTCATCAGCTTATATGTCATCTCGTGTGGACAAGTCTTGAAAGTATCTTAGCGAGGCAAGGGCGGGATGGATCCGTACGACGGTCTGTTAGGGAACGTGAAAGGATTCAGGTGATCTCTCCACCTTTCTATTATTGTACATGCTGTTCGTAATGAAGAAGAACCATCTTGTTCCCGAATTCACGTGTTAATATCTGCTTGCATATGTGAAAAGATTGTTAATTAAGCATTTATTATTATTTATATGATGTTTCACATGGATTACACTGACATTTAGGAAAGATATATGCTGTACAACTAGATTTCCCTGCATGTCTCTTCTTGATTTCTAGGTTGAAGAGGAAGAAGGGTTGCTGGGGGTTTGGATCCCACGGGATCTACATCAAACGTAGGATCTACGGGTGAGTTCTACAATATATAATATCTAGCTTTTATCATACAAGTTTGGTTGTGTGAATCCTTCTTGAATAGCATGCCCTGATCTGTGGAGGTTTTTGACCCAACGACCTCTAGGGAGTTATTTCCCGAAACAGAACTGGCGACTCCGCTGAGGATCGCATTCTTGTGATTCCCCTGTTGGGTGGTTTCAGCGGTTTTAAAGGTTGCCAACAGTTTTAATCATTATTTCCAGTCCAGTTATTTTTTTCTCAGTCAGACTAAAGCCCTAGTTTTTTAGCCAGGCTTGATCATTTTTATTTTTCATTATTTACTTTTCCATACGCTAGTTTTCCTTTACACAGACATGTATACACGCAGGTTTTGTCAAAGGAAGTCACGTATACGCATTTTTCCTTTGTCAAAGGAAGTCGCGTATGTACGCTTGTTTCAAAAGTGCTAAGTAGCGTATGCCTGGGCAAATTTTGAAATTTTTGATTTTTTGACTTTTTGGTCTTGTCTGCCTGTGGAGACCTGTTCCTACAGTGTCCTTTTAGTCTCTGGATTGTGTTGAAAGTGGTTATTGGTATTTTTCTCTCTTTTTTGGTTGAAGACTGGCTCATTTGGAATTTTTTTTTTTTTAGTGCTTGCATTTCTGGTTCGAGTACCAAGATCTCTTTCTGGAGATTCTTGGCTGTTCTGCTTAATTAGGACAGAGAGCTTCTACTCATATGCTCTTTCCTAACATTATGTCTTGCTTTGCACTTTAATTTTTGCCTGCTTTTTGGTTGGTTTTCTTGAGTTCATCGGACTAGGTCTTGTTGCGATTTTTGAAGAGTCATTGTTGGTTCTTTGAAGTTATGTTTGCTACAAGATTGTGCTATTCTTCTGGGCTGAGTTACTGAGTTTCTTGTCTTCCTTTTGCTCGTATAAATCTTGCTACTAAGTGGAAATATAAGATTTAGAGCATTTTTGTTGAAGTTTTTCTTGAAATTCAGAGATTGTTTGGCTTGGGAATTGGATAGTTCTTCTTGGTCTCTTTGAAATCTTCTTTTTATAAAATTCAAAAGCTCAAAAACATTTTGTTTTGCCATTGCCTTTGTTTTGCATTTTTGTTTTGGTTTCTTTCCATCTTTTGAAGCCTTGTTGAGATTTCTTACCTTCGGTTTCTGACTTGATTTGGGAAGGGAATTTTCATTGGTTTCTTTCTCTTATTTCGAGCATATTTTGGTGTCTTTATACTGAGAGTTTCTGATTTGGGAACTAGCTTTGTGGACAATCGGAAAAGTGATAGAACTGGGGGATTCTTGGAAATTTCTCTTTCTTGATGTTTCTCGCCGCGCAATCGTTGCCTACACCCATGTCTTCCATGGCTAGTGGGTCAGCTTCTTTTCAAGGGTTCCCCTTCGGAAGTGGGCATATTCCTAGTTCAAATCCTTCCTTAGGGTCTTTTCCTTTTACTTCTCAGACTCAGAGTTTTAACCCTTGGTCTGGAGGTCAGAGTTCGACTACCTTTACAAGTTGGAGCCCTGTATTTATAGCAGTGGGGGTAGGGAATCAGTTTTCCGCTGGTCAACAAGGGAATGCTTCTTTCCCTTTGTCAAGTGCTTATCAAAAATTTTCCCCTCTTTCTAACGTTTGGAACCCCTACCAGGGGGTTTCCTCCTTATTCACTACTTCGGGGGGGGGGGAACTGGTCTGGTCTATGCTAACTCTACGTTGGGAGGGGGTCCTTCTCCAAATGCTAGGTCCTATGGCCCAACATTTTCTACGAGTTCTTTCTGGCAACCTGGTGCCTCATCAAATCCAGGTTATTCTTTTCAGAATGTTGGGAATTCATCCCACCAAGGATGGAATCCTCAGGCTCCTCCTCGTTTACCTTTTCTGGCAACGTTGAACTTGCCAAATTTGTCGAAATTGACGAATGATCCGATCCAATATAGTCTGGGGTGGCATCCGGTTCCTACCAAACTACCTTCAGACATTCCAAAGTTTGAAGGCAAGAATGGAGAGGACTCGGCTGATCATATCACCACTTTCCATTTATGGTGTTCATCTAACTCCCTGATCGAGGATTCGATTAGGTTGAGGTTGTTTCAATGCACCTTGACTGGAAACGCTGCCAAGTGGTACATTGAGTTAACTGGGGGCAGTTTTGCTACTTTTGGAGATCTGGCTACTATATTTCTAAATCATTTCCAGTTGCCTGTCCGTTATGATGTCGGGACTGAACTCCTAGCTAATTTTAAGCAGGACGACGCAACCCACATTTCTGATCATATTCAGGAATGGCGGAGAAGGAAGAGGCTCATCAAAGCTTATATTCCGGGAGAATTTCTTTTGGAATGGTTTTTGAAATCTCTGCAGGCAGATATTTCTAAGGATGTATCCCTCTCAGGGGTATTTTCTGAGCAGGCTATTTTTAGGGCCCAACAGCTTGAATTGATATATTCTCAGTCTGGTGTCCTTCATAAATATTTGCCTAATGCTCCTCGCTCCAAATTAGACATATCCAAGACTAAACCCGGTCCTCATGGTGACGGACTTATTGGGTCGATCAATAGTGGTGCAGCTAACCTACTTAGTCAATTGCAGCAGTTGTCTATACAATCTGCTTCTTCTGGTCAGGCTGTGCCTGCTGAGTCATCGCCTTCTCAATCTTTGTCGGTAAATGCCATTCAGACTTCTAACCCTAAAGAAAATCAACAATCCAAAGGGAAGAAGAAGGGATGGAACAATAATAAGAAAAAGGGCAAGAATGGGAAGGGTAATGAAAATAAATCCAACGAGCATGTTGGTGAGGGTCCAAAGGATAAAAAGAAAGTGAAGTTTCCATGCAAGTTATGTGCTAGAGACCATCTTACTCACCTTTGCCCTAAAATTCAGGATGCGCAGCGCTTGTTAGCTCAGCAGGGTTCTTCCAGTTCCCAGGCTGTGTTGACAAACCCTTTTCCCCAAGGGCAACAACTAGTTGTTGGCGCGAATCAAAATACTGGGGCTTCCTCTGGGGGCACCCAGGAAGGGGAAATTCCATCAAACATATACATGATGAGTGCTCACGTGGATGTCGCTACGAGATCCCGTGATTATGGCGAAGAAGAGTCTTCGAAAGCTAAGGGTGCTCCCGATGCTACTGAGCCGCTTCATATTACGAGGCCTATTGTTGAGCCTATACCTCGGATGCCCAAAGCATCTACCAAGCATACGACGATTAATCCAAATGCTAGGGCTGCCCAGAACTACTCTATTGTGGAAGATCTGGCGCAGAGTCCTTGTGCCATGTCGGCTTTAGAGGTGCTCCAGTCTTGTCCGGCTCAGCGCAGCGCACTGCTCACTGCCATTGGGGCTATTGATCCAAAAAATTCTCTTATGATTACATTTGATATGTCTAATTTTAAAAAGAGACTCCCCCATCATATGGCTTTTCATATTAAATCATCGTACCGGAAGTGCAACATCTTTCGGACAGTTGTTGATGAGGGTGCTTCCACATGCGTGATGTCTCTCACATGTTGGAAGACGATTGGATCTCCCAAAGCTGTTCCATCTACCACTCTTCTGACTGCGTTTGATGGTCATTCTCACAGACCACATGGTATTGTCCCAGCTTTGCCTATCTGTGTTGGGGGCAAAACTATGAATATAGAGGTTGAGGTAGTTGATGCAAGCTTGGACTACAACCTTCTGTTGGGGCGAAACTGGATTTATGAGATGGATGCCATTGCATCCTCATTATTTCGGGTTATTTGTTTCCCTCACGAAGGGAGGATTGTTACAGTGGATCAACTGGACTATTCTCCTGTAGACCCGAATGCATCTACTGACTCAACTATTCCAAAGGTGGATAATGCCAAGCCGCCTGTTGAGAATTTAGGGGTTGGAATGTATTCTTCTTTGATGGGTACTTTTGATATTCCACCTCCTACCATTCATATAAATGCAATTTCATCCTCCAGGGCTCCTATTCGAAGAGAGTTCTTCAGAACTCATTATTTTTCGGATCCTTGGACCTTGCCTTCCCCTACCTCCACATTAGTGGAAGGTCAAGTGGGTGGAATGGCATTTCCGATGTCTGCAGCTGAGATTTCTTATCAATCTATTGTTGACTCTGCAGAGTCCATTCCAGCTCCTCTTTCTCCGGAAGAGTTGGATGGCGATGTGGCTCCGGCTTGGACACTTAGTTCTTCTTCCGCCCAGGATTGCCTTGATACCACTCTTCCATCTGAAGAGGCCATCCTGGAAGCTATGACTGGTATAGATAGACCGTGGGATGATTTGCATCATCGGTCTTACTTTTTACCTGATTTGAGCGAAGTTGAATCAAGTTTTCCAAGTCCTTTGTCTCCTAGTCTTGTTCACCCAGTCCTGAACCCTTTAGCACCAACACAGGTATATGCTTAAGGGAACATGGTTGTGATTTCTCCAACTATCCCGGTGAACATTTCCAAGGATCCCAATGTTATAGAGAATGTCTTCATCGGAGCTGAATGTTCCCCTGAAGAGATTCAGATTTACACCGATCTCTTTAAAGAGTTTAGGGATGTGTTCGCTTGGTCTTATGAGGAAATGCCTGGTATAGATCCATCTATTGTCCAGCATGAGATCAAGACTTACGAAAATGCTAAGCCTGTGAGGCAAAAACTTCATCCGGTCAATCCTAGGAAGGCTGCAGCTATCAAAGCCGAGGTGGAGAAGTTGCTCAAGGCGGGATTTATTTTCCCTGTTCCTTTGACAGAGTGGGTTTCGAATCTTGTTCCCGTGGATAAAAAACAAGGAACAATTCGAGTTTGCATTGATTTCAGAGACCTTAATAAAGCATGTCCGAAAGATAATTACCCCACACCATTTATAGATCAGATTATCGATGAGTGTGCCGGTAATGAGATTTTCTCCTTCATGGATGGTTTCTCCGGATACAATCAGATTACTATCCGTCCTGAAGATCAGCATAAGAATGACTTTATTTGTCCCTGGGGTAATTTTTCTTACAAGAAGATACCTTTTGGTCTTAAAAATTCTGGGGCTAATTTTCAGCGGGCCATGTCATATGCCTTCCACGACATCAAACATATTATCGAGGTGTATTTGGATGATTTGGCTGCTCGTTCTCGAAAGAGAATTGATCATCCTGCTCACCTCCGTCAAGTATTTGAATGATGTTGTTTCTACAAGATTAGGTTGAATCCGAACAAGTGTGTTTTCGCGGTTACATCCGATTGGTTATTGGGAATCATTGTGTCGTCGGAAGGGATTAGGGTAGATCCCTTCAAGGTTGAGGCAATACTTTGGTTGCCTCCCCCGTTGTCTATTTGTCAACTTCAAAGTCTACAAGGAAAAGCTAATTTTCTTTGGAGATTTATCGTAAATTATGCTGAAGATACCAAAGGATTTATGAGATTGTTGAAGAAGGGAGTTCCATTCTTTTGGGATGACTTCGCTCAATGCTCATTCGATGCTTTGAAAAAAGCATTGACCTCTGCTCCTATATTGAGTCCACCTAATTATAGCAGGGATTTCCTTTTGTATCTTGCAGCAGCAGAATCTACCATTGGTATGGTTCTGGTTCAGGAGGACGATGCTCTTATAGAGCATGTTATATACTATCTTAGTCGAGGCTTGGTAGGACCTGAACTCCGGTATACTCCGATAGAGAAGCTAGCTTTAGCAGCTGTTCATGCTATACAGCGACTCAAACATTATATTCTTTTACGTAAAACTTATGTTTTGGCAGCAGCCAATCCATTTCAGTTTGTTCTCAGTAGGCGAGTGATTGGGGGCAAATACAATAGATGGATTGTGATTTTGTAGGAATTTTATCTTGAGTTTATGTCTGCCAAGTCCAAGAAATCATTAGTTTTCGCGGAATTAATCTCTGAGTTGCCCTGTGGAGAAGAGATAGTTTATGATGAATCCTTCCCGGATGAACATTTGTTTCTCATCTCTCCACAGGATCCTTGGTATGGAGATATCATTGTGTATCTTCAGACTGCGAAGTTTCCCTCTACTTTTTCGAAATATGAGCGCCGTAAGTTGCGTCACTTGGCTAAAAATTACTTGATTATTGGTGATGCTTTATACCGTCGAGGGGTTGATTCAATCCTGAGACGTTGCTTAACTCTCGAAGAAGCTGAGGCTGTGCTGAATGATTGCCATAGTGGAGCTTGTGGTGGTCATTTATCTGGGCTTGCTACAACCCAAAAAATCTTGCGTGCTGGGTACTTTTGGCCTTCGATTTTCAAAGATTGTGTGGAGTCGGTCAAAAAGTGTCATCCGTGTCAAGTTTATACTCGAAAAATGCGCGCTCATCCAACTCCGCTTTTTCCAGTCATTACTGTCGGTCCCTTTACAAAGTGGGGTATTGATTATACTACTTGTAACCCGCCTTCGGCTAAAGGTCACAAGTACATTATTGTAGCAGTAGACTACTTTATGAAGTGGGTCGAGGCTATGCCTACTTTTGGGAATGATGGTGAGACTGCAGCTCTTTTTCTTTTCAACCAGGTTATTGCTCATTTTGGTATTCCTAGAGAGATTTTCACTGATCATGGCAGTCATTTTCAGAATAGCATGATGGCTGAGTTGGCTCTAAAATTAGGTTTCCGGCAAGAGCATTCATCTCCGTATTATCCTCAGGCCAATGGGCAAGTGGAAGCCGTGAACAAATCCTTGAAGACCATTCTTCAAAGGACAATTAATAAAGCTCGATCCAACTGGCATATCATGTTGTATCCTGCACTTTGGGCATACAGGACGTCAATGAAAACTGCAACTAGCTTTACTCCGTTTCAACTAGTTTACGGGCTGGAATCCATATTTCCCATTGAATGTGAGATTCCTTCTCTTAAGTTAGCTGTTGAGCTTCTTCCTGACACTTCTAGTCTTGAAGAACGTCTCCTTCATTTGGAACATCTTGACGAGCAGCGTCGCGATGCCGCCACGATGAATGAGGCGCATAAGAAACGAGTCAAAGTTCAATACGATAAGGCGGTCAAACCTAGGGTTTTCTCGGAAGGCGACCTCATTTTGGTCTATGCCCAAGAGAAGGATGCCCTGGGCGCAGGAAAGTTTAAGTCTATGTGGTATGGCCCCTTCATCGTTAAAAAAGTCTTTAAAAAAGGAGCATATGCCTTGGTTGATTTTGAAGGAAATGAGTTGGTGGAGCCCAGAAATGGGCTCTATTTGAAAAGGTATTATGCCTAGGCTTCGGCCTAGCATTTTGCTTTTGTATATAGTAGTTTTTATTTTGTACATGTCTGGTTTTTAAGTCTTTGATGTGATGGCGATGTTTTTGGTCTGCTTTGGCAGGTTTTGTCGAATGTCATGAGTCATTATGGTTTCGCCGATGGTGCTAGTAGACACACCCGGAACTTGGCTTCCGCGGCTTGGGTGCTTCATCATCCATCCAGTCAGCTGTTAGTATCAAGAGGAGTCTGCATTGGTCCTGCTTCCAATAATATAGCAGAATACACTGCAGTTATTTATCTACTCTCGGAGGCAATATCTTTGGGTGTTGATTCGTTGGTAGTTTTCTTGGACTCCCAGCTGGTGGTGTCGTAGTTGAACAATACTTATCGGGTTCGAGATCCATTTTTACTCCGGTTGTTCTTGAGGGTACGTTTGTTACAAAGATCATTTCAATTTTTAACATTCATTCATATTCCTCGAGCAGAAAATTGGATGGCAGACTCATTAGCTAATCAAGCAATTGATTGGCATATTAATCATTCCATACAGTAAAATTTAATCATAAAAAACATCATGCATTTTTATACATTTGTCACATCACATCATAAATCGTTATATATATATCATCAGAGTGTTCGAAAAACTATAAAAAATTTGGATCCATAAGTCATACAAAATTAGGGCTTATGCCCGATCATGTTCAATATCAAAAATATACAGTCATCCGGTAATCATATCTATCTACTCTTGTGGTCCCTGCCCAAAATTCGTGTTCCTATAGAACACGATCGTGGTGGCGACACGGCGGAATAATCGTACCCAATCACGTGGTACTCCCACTACCCGTCTCTGGATGGCCTCAGGTAGATCTTCCACTGCAGCCATAGGCACTTGGTGAGTTAAACCCGCCAAGTTCCTCTGTACAGCATGGAGGGTCCTTCCTGGGTCTTCAGTATCCGCCTTGCCTCTGCGACGCTTGTGCCGTGGTTAGCCCTCAGGACGGACTAGTCCAATATCTGTATCATGGTCATCATAATATTGTAAGTCATTTTGAATCCAATCAAAAACATGTTTTGTTTTCACATTTTTTCATATATATTGAAAAAATCATAAAAATCATATAATTTAAAAATTGTTATCTTACCGATTGCGCCCCATGCCGCGCCAAGTGGAAATATGAGGTCTGGATCACCGTGGAAATCCATCCTGGCATGGGGTAGTCCTCCACGGTGATGACTTGTTCTCCCCACAATTGGAAGAACTCGTCGTCCTAGGTGGTTCGGGGAACTTCACTTCCCCCTAGTCTCTTCATCAGATCTTCCCATCGGGCAATTCTTGGGTCTCTTGGGTTGTTGATGGAAGAGATCACTTTGGGTCGAAGCCCAAGAATCTTCTTAAAGAAGAATGTCATAAAAATGGTTCCATACCCGAAATGTTTTGTTTTTGCTTTCTGGATGGAGGTCAGTTGTTGCTTCATGTTCATTAATAGAGTTGTACACCAATAATACAGGTGAGCTAGGCATTCCACAGCTATGCTCATCTGGGTCCTGGATGCCTGATGCAAGGAAGCAAATCCTGCTACCCTGCCAATGGTAAACAAGAGAATCTTCATGTGTAGATCTCTCAAATATTTTATAGCAATCTGAGTCCCTACTTTTTTGGACCCCTCTACACAGTAGACGTGGACATAGTCATCCACAGTAAGCCCTCCCAAAGGCTTGTTGTGCAAAGCTACTGGGTCTCCCCTCCGTGAGAGTCCAGTAATGAAGTAGATGTCTTCTACCTCTATGTGTATGGGCATTTGATCTATCACGAAGCAATCTCCTCCGGTTCCCAGTAATTTACCAGCATTTCAAGCAACCGAACATTACTCTTCATATTTGGCATTTTGAAAAAATTGAGCAATCTGCAATTTCGGAGGATATTGAGCGATTGTTGATCTTACATTACTTCATTATCAATTGCACTATGCTCATGTTCCCTCCAAGTGATGGTCATCCTGAAAAAATTCATTTATTTCTTCATTAGATGCATTTTTTTACATTGCGGGTTGCGCATACGTGACTTACCCTGTAGACAGTCGCGTATCATACGTGGCTTGGTCCATACGAACCCGCGTATGCGCAGAGCCCTAAATTAAAACAAATGTTTTTAACGGTGAAACTTCCAAATTTTAACTCTATTAATGGACAAAATTGATAATAATGATGGATTAAGAGCTTACCTGACTGATTCGGCGAAGTTTGACCACTGATTGCTCCTGTTTTGACGAAAGAGGGTTTTTCTCCAGAGCTCTTTTTCCCAAATCAGCAAGTAACAATGAACCAAATATGAGGTAACATGTGTATTTATGCCCAGAAATTGAAAATTTTTGCAAAAAATTGTTATGCCTATTTTTTCAATCTATCTTAAGTTGCATAACCCGGATGCTTGTAAGTGCCCAGATTGGTATATTTTCAGGTACATTTTGATGAAGTTGAGATTTTTCCGGTTTTTGATCCATGACTGCTGACCTGTCATGGCAGGTATATGATCTTCACTGGCATATAGGTTAGGAAATCCACTTTCCGTTGCATTTTGCATACTAGCCTCCATTCTGATCACTTGCCATAGGGTCGATCCCATCAGGTCATGAGTATTTCACCCATTTCACTTGCCGATTATTTAATCATGACTTGGTGGTAGAGCCTTCCTTTACATGGGCTTCCTAGTTAGTTCCTCGCTATCACTTGTTGCCCATGCTGCATTTTATGTAGGCTCGGGAGTCCTCTTTAGTCCCGCCATGACTTATGTGTTGAAGCTTCATTCTTCTTCTTCTTCACTATCATTTTTTCTGGCTATTACCCTAGAGGCTCCCTGGTGTTGTTGAGTTGTATTACTGCATTGCATATTGGCTACTTGTTTATCTTGGCCTTTAGCCGGCTTCATTTGGACTTGATGTTTAAGCCATCTTTTGACCTTGACTGTCTGTACAAGTTAACCATTGCATGCACTTAGCTATCACGACTTGACACCCTTTTTACCCATGGATGGAACATTCCTTTGAGTATCGCTTACCAGTTTCCACCACCTTGCATTGAGCATAGGATCGTTCCTATCCCAGGAACTAGTGCATTTGTTTCTTGATACTTGTTCTATCCATTGTACCATAGCATTCTTTTATTCTTTTTCAGGCTTATTATATGAAAAAGACAAAAAAATCAAATATAACAAAAAGAGCGGGAACGAGATGTTACTTCATAATTTGATGGCAATACAGTATCAGTTTGTCGCCCTTGAACAAAGCACATACAGTTATATATTTCCTTCATTTGGGATGGTTTTAGTTTTGACCTAGGTTCAGCTTTTTCCTTGTTTCACTGGTCAGTCCTCCCCCAGTTGGTTATCTCTTCCAATCATATGGAGAGTTTGTTTTTGCCTCCTGCATAACAGACTTATACAGTGTCATTTTTTACTGCCATGGTCATCACGAGTCGTGCTTTTGTTCAAGGGAATTTTAACCAGAGTCGGCCATTTTGCGGTGTCTCTTGACTCATTATTCAGTCGGCCTTCCTGGTCTTGTCAGTATCTTGTTCTATCACATCAGATGTTTTGGTCTTCTGCTCGTGCTGGTTTGAGAAGGTCTCCATTGACTTCTCGCTGGCGGGTTTGTCTCTTATCGACTACGACACATTGCTCTGAGAGCAAACCTAGAGCCACACCCTGGCCCTATTTCCATCATTGATAGGTGACCTTGTGCTCAGCATTTGATCATCATTATGGGTCTTTGACTGAGTGGTTTTCCTTGTGTTCGACGTCAGCATACATTATCACACTTGGGATTCGTGCAATACCTTGATTTCCATTTGACCCTATCGGTGGATATCTCGCCTCTGTGTCAGCTTTCATTATTGGTTGGTTCAGAGGGTTTCTTCCGTGCACTAGCTTCATCTTGTGCATGTCGGAAACGTACTTCGGTTTTGGTTCCGTCACTCTACTTCATCCGATTCCTTCCAAATCTTGGCCTGCGGGTTACACTCACGCTGGACTGATGTGGGATGCCTTAATGCCTTCCTTCCAGCAGATCTTTTCCCATCGACTCCGACTCATTGCTCTGGGAACAAGGTCTAGAGTCTTTTGTCAGTACCTTAGGGTTTGCAGTCATCAGTGGCAGACTCTTCGCTATCGACAGTGGGGATTCATCATTGCCTCCTGATTGGTAGATTCTTTCAAGTGTTCGACTTCAACTCATTCATTCACACTTGTTAGATTGTACTAGGGCACCTTGACACTCATTTTCATTATTGGTGGGTTGTCTCGCGTTGGTTAACGGTATACATTATTGACCGGTAATCCAACGATTTCTCACATGGTCGACTTCAGCTCATTTATTCCCATTGTGTAGAATTGTGCCATCGAGATCGGTGAAGACCTCGGGTTGCATCAGCATTTTTCGGTTCACTTTTGACAGTCCATTCAGTTTCTGCCAGTGATGTCGTCCACCTTTATATGTTGCAGTGTCAGTACAACAACATCCTATATGTTGGCTCCCGAGTTGCGTGATTGTACCATGTGTTCCACCCCTTATGATTTGGTACCTGGAGATTCAGTTACTTTTATGATCAGACATCCATTTTCAGCACTATTGATCAGTTTGATATATGTGATACTTGGACATTGATTCCGACTTGTACTTCCGGGCCGTGCTCAGTTGATTCATTGTGTACTTTCAGTTCAGCTATACTTGTATACATTCTGGATCTATTATGTACTTTCTATATGGATATATTTTTGACTGAGCATGGGTATGCCCGCCTCAGACATGAGCTGACTCTCTGTTTTCTTTCATTGGTTTTTGGCAGGCTGAAATCTGGTGAAGTCCTCTCTTGTCCTCGCGAAGTTCTTTCTATGCACATAATACATTTCAGCCATCATGTACCCCTTCTGACCTCATATATTAGGGGGCATATGTTATAGCATCATTTTTCACCCTCATGTGATTCATGATTGTCTCTTTGGCCTTGGGCACCCATTCCCACAGACTTGAATAAAAGTTCATAAAAAACAGTGTTTAAAATCCCATACGCGGGTATGCCCAGAATTTTCCACGTGTATACGCGAGTCCAGAGATACTTTTCCGCGTATGCCATTAAAATCATTAAAAAATATATAAAAATCCCTATTTTCGAGGCTGGGTTGATGGTTATTCCCGTAATTCAACCACCCCAGCCCGTGGCCAACTGTTTCTAACAGATTGAAACTACTTTGAGGGAGTATAAAATCCCCTCATATGCATGGCCTAAGGGAGAGAGAAAATTATAGACATTATACTCTGTTGGAGCCCCATTCAAGTCTGATTTCCCGTGCCTCCTGCACTTCCCAGATTTTTACAGGAAACCCTTGTTTCCTGGAGATGTTCATCAGCTTATATGTCATCTCGTGTGCACAAGTCTTGAAAGTATCCTAGCGAGGCAAGGGCGGGACGGATCCGGACGACGGTCTGTTCGAAGATCGTGGAAGGATTCAGGTGATCTCTCCACCTTTCTATTATTGTACATGTTGTTCGTAATGAAGAAGAACCATCTTGTTCCCAAATTCACGTGTTAATATCTGCTTGCATATGTGAAAAGATTGTTAATTAAGCATTTATTATTTTTTATATGATGTTTCACATGGATTACACTGACATTTAGGAAATATATATGATGTACAACTAGATTTTCGTGCATGTCTCTTCTTGATTTCCAGGTTGAAGAGGAAGAAGGGTTGCTGGGGGTTTGGACCCCGCGGGATCTACATCAAACGTAGGATCTACGAGTGAGTTCTACAATCTATAATATCTAGCTTTTAGCATACAAGTTTGGTTGTGTGAGTCCTTCTTGAATAGCATGCCCTGATCTGTGGAGGTTTTTGACCCAACGACCTCGAGGGAGTTATTTCCGAAACAACATGTACTACCTTTGGTGGTTGAATTACTTGGAAATAGAAATCCTTATTAAAAGGTCCAAGCAACCTGTTGAGAATTTGGGGGTTGGAATGTATACATCTTTTATGGGTACTTTTGATTTTCCACCTCCTTCGGTTCATATCAATTCTATTTCGTCCTCCAGGGTTCATCCCAAGAGAGAGTTATTTTGAACTCATTATTTTTCATACCCTTGGACCTTACCTTCTCCTACCTCCACATTAGAAGAAGGATAAGTGGATGGAATGGCATCTCCTATGTCTACAGCTAAGATTTCTTATATATCTATTGTTGACTCTGCAGATTCCATGCCAGTTTCTCTTTCACCGGAGGATTTGGATGGAGATGTGGCTCCGTCTTGGGCTCTTAGATCATCTTTTGCTTAGGATTGCCTTGATACCACTCTTCCATTTGAAGAGGTCATACTTGAAGCAATGACTGGTGTAGAGAGACTGTGGGATGATTTTCATCATCAGTCTTACTTTCTACTAGACTTGCGAGAAGTTGAATCAAGTTTCTCTAGCCTTCAGTCTTTTGGTCCTGTTCACCCAGTTTTGAACCCTTTAGCACTAGCACAAGTATTTGCAGAAGGGAACATGGTTGTGATTTCTGCTACTACCCTGGTGAACATATCCAGAGATCCCAACATTATTGAGAATGTCTTCATTAGAGCTGATTGTTCCCCTGAAGAAATTCAGACTTACACCGATCTCTTTTGAGAATTTCAGGATGTGTTTGCTTGGTCTTATGAGGAAATGCCTGGTATAGATCCATCTATTGTCCATAATGAGGTCAAGACATACGAAATGCTAAGCCTATTCGGCAGAAGCTTCGCCCGGTAAACCCTAGGAAGGCAGCAGTTATCAAAGACGAGGTGGAGAAGCTGCTTAAGGCAGGTTGCATATACCCCATTCCATTAACTGAGCAAGTTTCGAATCTAGTTCCTGTGGACAAGAAACAAGGAACAATCTGAGTCTGCATCAATTTTAGGGATTTGAATAAGTCATGTCCTAAATATAATTACCCCAAACCATTTATAGATCAGATCATCAATGAGTGTGCGGGGAATGAGATTTTATCCTTCATAGACGTTTCTCGGGATACAATCAAATCACTATCCATCCTGAAGATCAGAATAAGACTACTTTTATTTGCCCCTGGGATACCTTTTCTTTCAAGAAGATGCCTTTCAGCCTTAAAAATTCTAGAGCTACCTTTTAGCGGGCTATGTCCTATGCCTTCCACGACATCAAACATATTATCGAGGCATACTTGGATGATTTAGCTGCTCGTTATCGCAAGATAATTGATCATCCTTCACACCTTCGTCAAGTTTTTGAACGATTTTGGTATTATAAAATTCGGTTGAAACCTAATAAGTGTGTTTTCGTTGTCACATCTAGTCGGTTGTTGGGATTCATCGTGTCTATTTAAGGGATTCGGGTAGATCCCTTCAACGTTGAGGCAATACTTCAGTTGCCTCCCCCATCTTCGATCCGTCAACTTCAAAGTCTACAAGGCAAAGCCAATTTCTTACGAAGATTCATCGTGAATTATGTCGAGATTACTGAGGGATTTATGAGGTTGTTAAAGAAAGGAGTTCCATTTTTTTGGGATGACTTTGCTCAATGTTCATTCGATGCTTTGAAAAAAACATCGACCTCTTCTCCATTATTGAGTCCACCTGATTTTAGTAGGCATTTACTCTTGTATCTCATTTTAGCAGAGTCTACCATTGGTATGGTTCTGGTTTAAGAAGATGATGCTCTTTTTGAGCATGTTGTATGCTAGCTTAGTCGAGGCTTGGTAGGTCATGAACTCTGGTATTCTCCAATAGAGAAACTTTCTTTAGCAGTTTTCCATGTTGTTCAGCGGCTCAGACATTATATCCTCCATCGCAAAATGTATGTTTTGTCAACAGTCAATTCATTTCAATTTGTTCTCAGTAGGCGAGTGATTGGGGGCAAATACAATCGATGGATTGTTATTTTGTGAGAATTTGATCTTGAATTTTGTTTTCCAAATCCAAGAAGTCATTAGTATTCTCGGAGTTGATTTCTGAGTTGCCCTGTGGAGAAGATATTTTTTATGAAGAATCATTTCCTGATGAACATCTTCTCATATCTTCACAAGATCCTTGGTACAGAGATCTCATAGTTTATCTCCAGACTGCGAAGTTTCCCTTAGTTTTTTCGAAAGATAAGCGCCGAAAGTTGCATCACTTAGCCAAAAGTTATTTGATTATTGGTGACACTCTATATCGTCGCGGGGTCGAATCGATCCTTAGACGCTGCTTAACTCTCGAAGAAGCTGAGGTTGCGTTGAATGATTTCCATAGTGGAGCTTGTGGTGGTCATAGTATATCTTGTTGGAATACGATTGTCGTTAGACCAAAACCTCGTTGTGCATTAGTCTCCGCTACAATAACACACGGGAGTAAGCCGAACTCCAAACAACAATATCCCCAACGCGAGCCGGTGAGTTTCGAACTCGAGACCTGTCGCTCTAATACCACTTGTTGGAATCACGATTGCTATCTCCGCTACAATCGCCAGAGTTAGGATCCACGAGAGGCGGTTAGTCCATGTGTCGCGAAACACTCGAGGAGTGTTGAACCCAATGTCCAACATATCCGAGTCATTATAGCCTAAAAAAATCTTGCGTGCCGGATACTTTTGGCCTTCAATTTTCAAAGATTGTATTGAAGTGGTCAAAAAGTGTCATCCTTGTTAGGTTTATACTCGAAAGATACATGCTCATCCAGCTTCACTCTTTCCTGTCATCACTATTGGTCTTTTCACAAAGTGGGTATTGATTATACTACTTGTAACCCACCTTCGGCTAAGGGTCACAAGTACATTATTGTAGTTGTAGACTACTTCACGAAGTGGGTTGAGGCTATGCCTACTTTTGGGAATGACAGTGAGACAACAACCCTGTTACTCTTCAATCAAGTCATTTCTCGCTTTGGTATCCCCAAAGAGATTGTCACTGACCATGGCAGTAATTTTCAGAACAGCATGATCGCTGAATTGGCTCTGAAATTAGGTTTTCGGCAGGAGCATTCATCTCCTTATTATCCTCAATCCAATGGGCAAGTTGAAGCCATTGTTAGGTCCCTATATTACTAGTATAATCCCTTATTGTTGTTAGTGTAACCCCCTTATTGTTATTATTGTACCCTTGTAACACCCATATTGTTATTATTGTGCCTTTAAATTATTATTGTTTGGTCAGCTAGGATTACATTATGGCCCCATGGACTCCTATATATAGAAAGGAGGTTTTGTAATTTGAATCATCCAAGAATTGTTCATTCATGTAATGTATTGGAGGTTTCCCCCTTGAAGTGGCTTATTTCTAAGGCATTGATATCTCTTTTCTTATATTTTTGGAGCTGGTTTCACAACATTTGGTATTAGAGCTTTGGATTCTATGGTTTTCACTGCTCCAAAAAGGTCATCGTGGAAGTTTCGCTATAAAAAAATTTCTACAAAGTTTAAGAGGCTGAAATTTTTAGAGCGTTAAGCCGAAATCCTGAGGAACATCGCAAAATTTCATAGCTTGGTTCGCAATATTTTTAGAGATATGATCTGTGAAAGTTAGGGCTTTTTGCAGGCTCCTGAATTTAACCTAAACAGGTCATTGCGGAATTTAGCTATAACATTTTTTCTACGAATTTTGAGAAGTTGAAATTTTTAGAGAGAAAAGAATAAATCCTAAGGAAAATCATCGCAAAATTTCAGAGCTTGGTTCACAATATTTTCGGAGATATTATCTGTGGAAGCTAGGTCTTTTTCAGGCTCTCGAATTTCAACTCAAAGAGGTTATCATGGGAAAGTCTTCATATCTCTCTCTCTCTGAGAATTGGATTGGAATGATGTAAAAATTTTCCACAAGTGCATGGACTGTAGTTTCTTGTCTATCAATTTCAGAGCCAAAGGAGGAAAAAGTGACACGTGGCAAGTCATACAAGTTCGCTCTACTGAACCAGTCCATAATTGAGTCTTTGTGGAAGATTGGACATAACTTTTCCTTGAAGAATCCAAATCAATTCAGACCTGTGAAATTTGAAAGAAGCTTTAGAGGGCTACTACAAGGCTGAATTTCAGATATTGAGGATCTATGATTACAGAGTGTTACACCATTTTTTGGTCATCTAACCTATTATCATTAGATGGACCCAAGTACACCATGTAAGACCAATTTTACCCTAAGTAAAATTTCCTTCACTATGTTAAATAACTTAATAAACCACATTTATTAAGTTGTTTATGGTCTAAACAGGAAACCCCAAAAGGAAATATTAAACAAACCTATATTTGTTTGATTTTCCTCATGGAATAATTAATTAAACCATAATTTAATTATTATTCTCAGTCATGTTTAACCCAAAAACAAAGAAATTAATTAGATAAACCTTTATTTATATTATTATTTTCTAGGAATAATTATTTAAATCTTATTTAGATAATACTCGTTAAATATGACCAAATCACCCACAAATAATTAAATAAATCATTATTTATTTGATTATCTTCTAACCACTTCCTTAAAAAGATAAATAAATCATTTATTTATTTATTTTTGACAAATCAAGGGATTTGACCGAAGTCAAATACCTTTTCCCTCCAACAAATATAATAAAATATTCCATAAAAGGTGGATCTAGATTTGGTTAACATTATTTTAATCATGCACCAAGATCTAGAATGACCCAATATTTTGTTATAAATAGGAGGGTTTTTCCTACCATTCTTCACCTTTGTTGCCTATTAGATCACTCTGGATCTATACACTTGGTCACCATTTTCTGCCATTTGCTGTGTGAGCTCCCTTTGAGTTCCATTCTTTGTGTGGGTTTTCTACACCAACAAGAGAGAGAAATCTTAGATCTGAAGTGCCGAGGACTTCCAAGAACCCATCCCACTGAGGAGAATTGGATACGCCTTCTTGTTTTCCTCCTAGGTGCCCAATTAATATAAAAAATTCTTTCAAAAATTGTTCTTGTCTTGTCTATTGGTATATGGAGCAAACCCTTGTTTTTACTGCTTAATGTCTTTCCATGCATAGATCTGGTGTTTTGCAACTCTTTTCTTGTCTAACTAACCGCAGATCTGAAGATATTGGCAGCCACTTTTGTTGTTAGGGCTATTAGTTATGCGTAGCTAAAGTGGTCCTTTTTCGTACACTTCGACAAAGGATTCATACTAACAAATGGCGACTCCACACGGGTTTTAAATTACGACTGTTGTCGTTTTTCATATTCCTGCATATCCAGCTACTTCAGACCCTAGGGTTTCTTTTCAGCTGAATATTTTCCCTATTTTTATGTTGTTTTTCTCACATAAAACCTTAAAACATTAAAATTTCTAACTTCCGTGTGTTTCTGGCCCTATTGCGCAGGTAAGCGACACCAGCCGCAACTGAGACGGCAACTTTTCTGAAAATCTGCCGCCGAGACAACCGGAATGGGGGGTCACACTTTTTGGCCCTAAACCTGCGACCTGGACCTCCAGGTCGCACTTTTCAGCCTGTTTCCTGCGACCTGCACTGAAATCAGGTCAGAAACTGCGACCTGCCATTTTTTCAGTGATTTTTCTGCAATTTTTCTGGGTTTTACTGCAGCTTCTGTCAGGGTCTTCCAGCCTCTGTCTCAGACCGCTTTTACCAGGTTCTGATCTGTTTTTACTCATCTAAGTGGGAACCTAGCCCCCTAGGGCTTTAGTACCCTCCACCTTTTGTGGAAGAGTTTTAGTTGTTTCAGCCGTCTGTTTTTCAGAGTTTCAGCCTTCCCTTTTTCAGATCTGAAACCTCCTCTTCAGATCCCTTTAAATCAACCTTTCTTCCTTTCAAATCACCTCTTGTCATTTTGTTTCCGCACCTCCATAGGACCCTTCTCCTGTCGTGACGGCTCCCGGGAAGAAAGGCAAAGCTCACAAGGGGGCACCCAAAGACAAGACCACCACGACTGACCCGACCCCTCCTCCGCCCGCAAAGCCTTGTGCCTTGTGTGATGTCGCCGGTCATGCCACCCATGCTTGTCCCGAGTTGCCCCGTATTCAGCCCATGGTTAAAGTCGCGTTCCCCGAATCTACGGTCCCTGAAGCCTCCATTCCTTCTTCGTCCGTAACCAAGAACCCCAAGACTCTCCGCACCAACAAACCCTGTGCTTTGTGCGGTGTCCATGGCCATTACTCCCACCATTGTCCTCACCTGACGCATTACCGCGCCTCTTTAGAGGTAGTCCGAGAGTATGAGGTTGAACAAAATCAATCCGCCTCTCCCATCCTCGCACAGTATGCTTCCGGCCAGCCTGAGGATCCCCCCGCTCCCATCGACATTCCCCCCCCTGATGTTCAGATGACAGAGTCTACCACAACCATTCTTTACCTATCCTTCTCTGCGAGACACTTGGAGCCCAGTCCCCCTGCATTCTCCCCTATTGTGTCACCTGAACACCTTTTTGCTACCCATACACGAGATCACTCCACCCGTATCTCTGTTGACCTCAGCAGCTCGAGTCATCCCCATACTTCCGATAGCCCTCATATACCACCCTCCAGTTTGTATATGAGTCATAGTCATCCTGCTCCTTGCACTCCCTCCCGCAGTTGCCACTCGATGTCTTCTGTACACTCACGCTGCCGTCATTGCCTCTCCTCCCCTCATTTGTTGTCTTGTAACACCATTCCGCAGGACCCCCCGTCCACGCCCTTTATCGGTTACGCCGATGGTGCCAGTCGTTACTCCCGAAATCTCGCCTCGGCAGGTTGGGCCATCTTCACCCCCTTGCATGCCCTTGTTCTCTCCGACGGGGTCTGCATTGGTTCTGCCACCAACAATCAGGCCGAATATGATGCAGTGCGTGGTCTCTTAGCCGATGCCCTCTTTCATCGCATCCTCCATCTGCACGTTCGTTTGGATTCCCTTCTTCTTGTAATGCAACTAAATGGTGTTTATCGTGTGCATAACCCTGTGCTGTTTAGACGTTATTTACGAGTGAAACTCTTGATACGTGCATTTGAAACCATAACTTTCAATCATGTACCTCGAGAACAGAATCACTATGTAGATAGTATTGCAAACCATGTTCTAGATTGGCATTTATCACACGCATTTCATACAAGACAATAACATTCATAATCATTAAAAACAATGCATATCCATAATATGTGTCGCAAAAACATGTGTTTAGAGTCCATCTACTCTGATACATATGACATGCCCATAGCATGTTACAAAAAACTCAAAACTGGGGGCACCACCTGCCCCTACATACACACTAGGGGGCACCACATGCCCCACACCTACTCACTATCTGGCGGATCCCGAGCCAATGGCTCTGCCCCTGCAGCCTGTAGATCACGCATCCCCTGACCGGCCATCGCCATGCACCGCATGACACCTCGCCATTCCGAGGGTAGACCAATACATGGCTCTCTATACTGGTCGTTTAAGTCCTGCCACCCACGCTCTGATACTCCAGTCAGCAACCTTTCACATCTACGGCGGATGTCCTCCAGAAGGGCCGCCGCATCCTCATTATGCGCTGCTCTCGACCCACTCGGACCTGCAGCTCCAGATGCTGCCGGTCGTCCCATATATCCGGCTGGTTTTACCGGAGCTATATCTACATACCAAAAGTACATGAATCAGTACCCTATCTACTATTCAAAAACTTTAACATGCCCATACAAGAATAGCAATCTGTCACTTACCATCGGGCCCCCATACTCGACCAGGCGGAAGTGGCAGGTCCGGATCTCCACAATAACTCATCCCACTATAGGGATAGTCGTCTATGTATAACGACATCTGATCCCAATGGGCAAAGAACTCAGGTCGAAACACTCGCCCGACCGCCCCTCCTCCTCCCCTGCACAGTAGCCGCCCCCACTGGCGCATCCTGGGCTCTCTTGGGCCCCCATCTGGAAGCTGTACACGAGGCCGCAAGGTCCCATACGAGCAATCGTGGTTCAATTGCCACTTGCAGAGCGAAAAATGTCGTTTTAACGACACCAGCATCATTTGGGCCCACCCATAATAGGTCCCACTCAACACACCCTCTACCAGCATCATATGCCCCCCGGTGATGTGATGGAACGCCTGGTTGCCCAGGATACGCAGCACAGCTGTGGCCACTGCACGGGTTTCTAGCCTCTCTAGATCCCCGATCGGTATCCGAGTCCCCTTGACTTGGAGACCCGGTCGACAATGTCGTTCCACAAACTCCATGATATGTCGCCCCCGCGGTAATATTGGCTGCGTGTTTCCCACCATCCCCAGTGGTGGGAGACCCGTCAAGAAATACACATCCTGGACTATCAGTTCGATCCTGTGCCCCTGCACTACAAAGACCTCATGCTATGGATCCCAATAACTGATAATTTGGGCCAACAAGGGCTCTCCTGCTCTCATCAACGGGTTCTCCAAAAACTTTAGAACCCCAAACCTGGCCAACACACGACGGACACCCTGATCCGCCTGGATCTCTGCCCGTAATGTACCCAGGTCTCTCTCTCTCCAGTTAACCCGTAAATCTGCCATACCTACACAAAAACATCATCTTTGTCAGCATACAGATCGGGAATACCATAACCAAACACAAAAACCCAACTCTCAGCCATAAAACAGCACCAAAACCCCCTCATCTCCCAGGTCGCAGTTTTCTGCCCAGTTCTGGACCAGGTCGCAGGTTTTGCCCTGAAACCTGCATCCCAGGTCACACTTTTTGGCCCAAAAAGTGCGACCCGGCCATAGAGAAGAAGGAGGGTCTGTTTCTGGGATTCCGGGCCCTAAACCGAACTTTCAATCCATCAAAATGAAAGAGTAAGGTTAGGCCTCTTACCTGCAACTGACGGATCTCGATTCCAACAGTCGGTTTGTCCGCTACGCTCGCCGCAAGATTTAGGGCCTTCTCTCCTCTCTACATTCACCACAGCAACAATAGCAAATGAGTGAATTTGGAGGGAAAACTGCCTTATTAAAAGAGAACTCCTGTTTCTTCTTTCGACCGCTGCGACCACACCGTAGCCCCGTTTGACAAACCGTCTGCACCGTTGGAAAGCTCTCACCGAGCCCTCAAATGGGTATTTGTTAGTTTTTTATGATTTGATACTTCACCAGGACACATTTTGTCCAAGAAGGGTCACTTCACCTCTCATTAAAATCGAATTTCCTCACTTGCGACACTTGTACTCGGGGCACCACTTTGCCTCCTTACTTGTCTTTGTTCATGTCGATTTTCATCATAAGTTCCCATCTTGTACTCATGTTTTTCTGGTTCCCCATTGGGCCTTTACTGTGTGGCAGCACCATCGAGTCACCCTTGTTTAGAGCATCCAAGTTGAGCCATCATCGCCTTCATGGAGTCTATCCTGAGTCCCTTTGTACCCCACTATAGCCCTCCATCCTTCATTGCTTGGTCTCTCTCTTGTGTCGCACATTATGACCTTCAGTCCCACTGTCCCCTATCCCTTATGATATTGTGTCAGTCGCTGCCATGTCATTCATGCCCTTTATGCTCTAACAAGGGAAGTCGTCCATTCGCCACTCAATCCTTTCCATTTCACTATCATCATCAATGTCAGTCTGTCCGTCGCTCCACTATTTTCTCTCGTGCCTTAGTTGGGGGTATCTCATTTCCTCACCTATGGCGGACCTCCTTCTGTCGACATCAGCTCATTTCATTCTAGAAGCTAGGTCTAGAGGGCGATGTACCTTGGTTCCAGCCTCCACTCTTGTTCGGTGCCTCGGATCAGGCAAAGGGATCTCTCATTTCCCTTTGACTTGATTGTTTCTCCACTCCAGCTCCTTTCAGCATGACCGAGATCCGTATACTTGATGGTTCAGTGATACAGCAGTAGCTCTTGATGATTCCCGAGTGTGTGTGAGATGTCTCAACCCTCATGAGGGGGTGGCCCTGCAGGTAGCCCCCCACATGCCCAGATGACCTTCTCCTTGCAGCCTTCGATGCAGCTCCAGATATTTGATGATGTTGGCCTTAGCCACTTGCAGCGCCTCTTTGATTTGCATGTATCAGTCAGATTTTGTGAGCCCTTCCCCATTTACAGGGGGCATTTGGGTTGTATTTGTATCTCATGTACTCAGATATTATTGTACAAGTCCTGGCTGTTATCCCAGGCACAGCATGTATATGGGATTCTTCATTGTATTTTTATCTGGCTCATGATTATGCCGGCTGTACTTTATGGTTCGGTCCCTTGTTTACTGGACACACTATTCTTTTGTACTTTGTCTCGGCGGGCATAGGTATGCCTCCCCCGCCGCCTTCAGCACAGGTACTCTCTCATAAAAAGAGACTTGTTGCACCTGCGAGTCTCGTCTCCTCAGGGTCTAGTTCTTCAGCACACTATCTACCTTGCATTTCTCTCTCTGACTTCCCTTTTGTTGTCCGGTGATTGAGTTCTTACAATGTACTTCGGTCATACGATTTGCTCCTGACACTCGCACGCTGGGGGGCAATCTGTTACACCATTTTTTGGTCATCTAACCTATTATCATTAGATGGACCCAAGTACACCATGTAAGACCAATTTTACCCTAAGTAAAATTGCCTTCACTACGGTAAATAACTTAATAAACCACATTTATTAGGTTTTTTATGGTCCAAACAGGAAACCCCAAAAGGAAATATTAAACAAACCTATATTTGTTTGATTTTCCTCATGGAATAATTAATTAAACCATAATTTAATTATTATTCCCAGCCATGTTTAACCCAAAAACAAAGAAATTAATTAGATAAACCTTTATTTATCTTATTATTTTCTAGGAATAATTATTTAAATCTTATTTAGATAATATTCCTTGTTAAATATGACAAAATCACCCACAAATAATTAAATAAATCATTATTTATTTGATTATCTTCCAACCACTTCCTTAAAAAGATAAATAAATCATTTATTTATTTATTTTTAACTAATCAAGGGATTTGACCCAAGTCAAATACCTTTTCCCTCCAACAAATATAATAAAATATTCCATAAAAAGTGGATCTAGATCCGGTTAACCCATGCACCAAGATCTAGAATGACCCAATATTTTGTTATAAATAGGAGGGTTTTTCCTACCATTCTTCACCTTTTGTTGCCTATTAGATCACTCCGGATCTATACACTTGGTCCCATTTTTCCATCATTTGCTGTGTGAGCTCCCATTGAGCTCTATTCTTTGCATTGGGTTTTCTACACCAACAAGAGAGAGAAATATTAGATTTGAAGTGCTGAGGACTTCCAAGAACCCATCCCACTGAGGAGAATTGGATACGCCTTCTTGTTTTCCTCCCAGGTGCCCAATTAATACAAAAATTCTTTCAAAAATTGTTCTTGTCTTGTCTATTGGTATATGGATAAAACCCTTGTTTTTACTGCTTAATGTCTTTCCATGCATAGATCTGGTTTTTTGCAGCTCTTTTCTTGTTCAACTAACCGCAGATCTGAAGATATTGGTAGCCACTTTTGTTGTTAGGGATATTAGTTATGCGTAGCTAAAGTGGTCCTTCTTACACTTCGACAAAGGATTCATACTAACACAAGTAGATAAGTCAATTTCAATATCGAGCTCCTCAAAATCAAGTAAAAGGTGTGTATTTTTTTTTCCGAATTGCATAAGTCTTGTTTGAAGAATCAAGTTGAATTGATTCCAAGGGCATATTGTAGAATAGATATCAGTATTGGATTCTCAAATGGCCCCTAAAAATATTTCAACACCCATTAAGCCTTTAGAAGGCTCTACTATGACTCATGAAGACGAATAATGGCAACATGACATATCAAAATTACAAGAGCAAGTGCAACAAATTTCGCTCTCACAAAGAGCAACAAAAAATGACATGGAAGTTTTGAAGAAAGGCGTGGAAACTAAGATGGATGGTTTGAAGAAAGGCATGGAATCTAATATGGATGGTTTGAAGAATGGCATGGAAGCTAAGATATATGGCATGGAAGCTGGCATGGAAGCTGGCATGGAATCTAAGATGGATGACATGGAAGCTAAGATCGATGAAAAATGGAAAACATGAAGAATGATCTAAAAGAAGACATGGAAGGTTTGACAAAGTTGATACAAGAAATGTTTCCTAATGGTGAAAAGATAGTAGAGGAAACTCATGATGAGAACAAAATAAATGCTAATCATGATTTCATAAACTCTAATGTTGGCGGGAAGAACCACCATATTCCAAAAATGGATATGAGGAAGTTTGATGGAAAGGATCCTGTAACATGGATACTACAGATGGAGCAATATTTTGATCTCCATAACGTGCAAAACACACAAAAGGTACGCATCGCAACTTTACATTTAGAACAAAATACATTTGTATGGTATCGATGGCTTTGTTCCCGTAAAAAAATTGTCACTTGGTCAATTTTTACGGAGGAAATGATAGTACATTATGAGGATACAAAGAGCAACACCTTCTTTACCCAATTGATAAATCTCAAACAAAAGGGTTTAGTGGGGAAGCACATTGAGGACTTCCAAAAATTGAATATAAGGGTAACTGATATTCCAGAGGAACACAGGATTGATCTCTTCATAGGTACTTTAAAGGATAACATCCAACATGAAGTTCGCGTTTTGGAACCTGATTCATTGGAGAAGGCATTCAGGTTGGCAAGAAAAATTGAATGTAAAAGTATGGCGACAAGGAAGCCTACCACTCACTTCTATAAAGAATGAAGTGTTGCTACGCCTAGATTTCCACAACCTACAAGGTTGACACCACAACAATTGGAAGAAAAAAGAGCAAAAGGGCTTTGCTACAGTTGTGATAGCAAATACACTAAAGGTCATAAGTGTGCTGAGAAGAAATTATTTTACACAGATTGTGAAGAGGAAGAAGAAAATGAACAAGAAGAGGATATACACCAGGAACCAACCCTAGAAGAGGAAGAAATGAATCTGACCATATCGTGTAATGCACTGGCAGGAATTACCACTCCTCAAACTCTCAGGATAGAAGGACATATCAAGAAGAAAAGGGTAATAGTGTTGATTGATTCAGGTAGCACCCATAATTTTATTCATTATAAGGTAGCCAAGGAATTAAATTGTTTCCTATACCCAGCACCAGAATGTCAAGTGATGGTTGCAAATGTAGGAACTATAAATTGCTCTGGAAAATGCCATAATATCAAGCTAACCATGGGGGAATATGTATTGACTAGTCCAATGCTTTCCATTCCTATGGGAGGTGCTGATGTTGTACTAGGAGTACAATGGTTACAATCTTTGGGGACGGTAGTTTTTAATTTTCAAGAACTTTTCTTGAAATTTTTTTCAGAAGGAAAGGAAGTCGAATTACGGGGTATTGAAGGGAAGCCAGGAAGGATAATAAGCTCTAATGTCATGACAAAGCTTCTAAAGAAAGAACAAAGAGGCGTAATTGCACAATTATGCTCACTAGAAGTTCCGACATCAAAATCATCTATTTCTGCAGATCTCCAACAAGTCTTGGACAATCATTCCAAGGTGTTTGAAACTCCCAAAGGACTCCCACCTATTCGTGATCATGATCATGCTATTCATTAGATTCCAGGAAGTGTTCCTCCAAACATCAGGCCTTATAGATATCCTTACTTCCAAAAGAGCGAAATTGAACGTATGATTGCAGAAATGTTAGAGGCGGGTATAATTCAACCTAGTCAAAGTTCTTTCTCTGCTCCCGTAGTATTGGTACACAAGAAGGATGGATCATGGCGAATGTGTCCGGATTATAGGGAGCTCAATAAGCTCACCATTGAAGATAAATTTCCCATTCCTGTGATTGATGAATTATTGGATGAATTACATGGAGAAATTTATTTTACCAAGTTGGATCTTCGTTCAGGATATCATCAAATTAGAATGAAGACCGAAGATATTTCGAAAACAGCATTTCGAACTCATGAGGGTCATTATGAATTTTTGGTCATGCCTTTTGGCCTTACCAATGCACCTTCTACATTTCAAGGGTTGATGAATTCCATTTTCAAACCCTTCCTTAGAAAATTTGTGCTAGTATTTTTTGATGATATACTAATCTACAACAGGTCTTGGAAGGATCATCTTCAACATGTTGATAGGGTGCTCAAACTATTGCAGGAGAAACAATTATATGCAAAAACATCCAAATGTTTCTTTGGAGTACAAGAGGTGGAATATCCGGGTCATATTATATCTCACGAGGGTGTTAAAGTAGACCCTAACAAAATTAAATCCATTAAGGAATGGAAAGTCCCCACAACCATAAAGAAGTTGCGAGGATTTCTCGGGTTAACAGGGTATTATCACAAATTTGTTAAGAATTATGGGAGAATAGCAGCACCTCTAACAACATTATTGAAGAAAGATGCATTTTCATGGACTCCTGAAGCAACTAAGGCCTTTGAACATCTTAAAGAGGCAATGTGCCTAGCACCGGTCTTAGCTACACCAGACTTCACAAAAACCTTTATCGTGGAATGTGATGCCTCAGGAAATGGAATTGGTGCAGTTTTAATGCAGGAAGGAAGACCCATTGCTTTTGAAAGTCGTCCAATCAAAGGAAAGTATTTACATAAACCTATTTAAGAGAAGGAAATGTTCGCAATAATGCATGCACTAAAGAAATGGCGAACTTACCTAATGGGAAGACACTTCAAGGTAAAAACTGATCATGATAGTCTTAAACACTTTTTGGAACAAAGACTATCTTCAGAAGAGCAGCAAAAATGGGTCACAAAGATGTTGGGTTATTACTTTGAAATAATCCACAAAAAAGGGAAGCTAAATGTTGTTGCAGATGCACTCTCAAGAAAGAATGAAGAGGTGGAAGCATTGCTTTGTGCCATTTCTATTATCCAACCAGATTGGATAACCGAAGCAAGAGATGAATGGAAGAAGAACGAAGAAGTGTGGACACTCATTCAAAAGTTGCAGCAAGATCCTAGTACATCTGATACATTTAGTTGGAAAAATGATTCCTTATGGTACAAAGATTGCTTATATCTTTGTAATAATTCCCAACTAAAAGAAAATATTCTTTTGGAATTGCACACTTCTCCTGTAGGAGGACACTCAGGATTTTTAAAAACTTACCACAGGGTGAAGAAAGAATTTTTTTGGGATGGCCTTAAATCTAATATTCAAAATTTTGTGGCAGAATGTTTTGTTTGCCAGAAAAATAAAGTTGAGACAATTAAGACCCCGAGTCTTCTACAACCTTTATCCATTCCAAGTCAACGTTGGGAGGAGATTTTAATGGATTTTATCACAGGTTCACCTAAGTCCGAAGCAAAGAGTGTCATCATGGTGGTAGTTGATAGACTTACCAAGTATGCACACTTTTGTGCATTATCTCATCCATTTAAAGCAAGTATATTTTCTACTACATTTATGGACACAATTCAAAAGCTACATGGAAACCCAAGGATTATTCTGAGTGACAGAGATCCCATTTTTACTGGAAATTTTTGGACGGAGTTATTTTCTTGTTTGGGTACTCAATTAGCTCATAGCTCATCTTATCATCCTCAAACCGATGGTCAAACTGAGATAGTAAATAAATGTTTGGAAGTATATCTTCGTTGTTTTGTATCTGATAAAAAAACATAATGGGTCAAGTGGTTACCTCTCGCTGAATGGTGGTATAACACTTCCTTCCATACTGCAACGAAAATGATCCCATTTATGGCACTTTATGGATATCATCCACGATCCATCACATCATATTTAAGAGAAAATTTGAAGGTTCAAGTAGTGGAATATCACATCGAGCATCAATAAGAAGTTCTCCAACTCTTAAAGAATAACCTGAATTTGGCACAAAATTGAATGAAACAACAGGCAAATCAACATCGCAGTAAGAGAAGTTTTGATGTAGGAGACTGGGTATTTTTACGGCTACAACCATACAAACAAATGTCCCTCAAGCAACCTAAGAAGGATAATAAATTATCTCCAAAGTACTATGGTCCTTACAATGTGTTGCAAAAGATTGGTACTATGGCATACAAATTGGAGCTTCCTGCTTCTTCACGACTGCATCCAATATTCCATGTTTCATGCTTAAAGAAGGTTATAGGAGAAAATCTTCCAGTTCAAACAATATTGCCAGAACTTGATGAGGAAGGAAAAATAATATTGGAACCTGAAGTGGTCACAGAAATAAGAAATCGACAGCTACGGAATCGATCAATTTCAGAGTATTTCATCAAGTGGAAGAACTTAACCATTGAAGATTCTACATGGGAGGATGAGAATTTTATACAGAAGCACCCAGAGCTACTCAAGCATTGAGGACAACACTTTTTTGAAGTCGAGGGTCATGTTAGGTCCCTATATTACTAGTATAGTCCCTTATTGTTGTTAGTGTAACCCCCTTATTGTTATTATTGTACCCCTGTAACCCCCATACTGTTATTATTGTGCCCTTAAATTATTATTGTTAGGTCGGCTAGGATTACTTTGTGGCCCCACTATGATTACATTGTGGCCCCACAGACTCCTATATATAGAAAGGAGGTTTTGTAATTTGAATCATCCAAGAATTGTTCATTCATGTAATGTATTGGAGGTTTCCCCCTCGAAGTGGCTTATTTCTAAGGCGTTCACATCTCTTTTCTTCTATTTTTGGAGCTGGTTTCACAACAGCCATTAACAAATCCTTGAAAGCAATTCTTCAACAGACAATTAATAAAGTCATATCTAATTGGCATGTCATGATGTACCTGCGCTTTGGGCATACCAAATGTATTTAAAGACTGCAACCAGTTTCACTCTGTTTCAACTAGCTTATGGGTTGGAATCTATATTTCCTACTGAATGTGAAATTCCTTCCCTTAAGCTGGAAGTAAATTTTCTTCCAAACACTTCCAGTCTCAAAGAACGCCTCATCCATCTAGATCATCTTGATGAGAAATGTCGAGATGCAACTACGATGAATGAGGTGCACAAGAAATGGGTGAAGGTTCAATACGATAAGGCGGTCAAAACTAGGTTTTTCTCTGAGGGTGATCTTGTCTTGGTTTATGCCCAAGAGAAAGATTCCTTGAGGGCAGGAAAGTTCAAATCTATGTGGTATGGCCCCTTTATCATCAATAAGGTCCTAAAGAAGGGAGCTTATGCCTTGGTTGAATTTGATGGGAATGTGTTGGCAGAGCCCAGAAATGGGCTCTATTTGAAAAAGTATTATTCTTAGGCTTAGACCTAGCATCTACTTTGTTGTATATATTGTATTTTTGTACATATATGTGTTTCAATTTTTGGTGTGGTTTTGATGATTTTGATCTACTTTGGCAGGTATTATTGGATGATATGATTCATTTTGGCTTTGCCAATGGTGCTAGTAGACATACGCGGAACCTGGCTTCCGCAGCATGGGTAATCCACTATCCATTCGGACAGTTGTTAGTATCAAGAGGTGTCTACATTGGTCCTACTTTGAAAAATGTGGTAGAGTACGCTACAGTAGTCAACCTACTTTCGGAGGCAATATCTCTTGGTGTTGATTCGTTAGTAGTTTACTTTGATTCACAACTGGTGGTTTCACAATTGAACAACACCTATCGTGTCAGAGACCCTTTTTTGCATCGATTATTTTTTGGGGTACATTTGTTACAACGTTCATTTCAATTTATTACATTCATTCATATTCCTCGATCTAATAATTGGTTAGTAGACTCATTAGCTAATCAAGCACTTGATTGGCACATTAATCATTCAATACTTTACAAATATCAAAACATCATTCATCATTATACATTTGGGACAATCACATCATATAAATCACTATATATATATATATATATATATATATATATATATATATATATAGCTCAGAGTGTTCAAAATATACAAAATTTTGACCATCATGTCCTACAAAATTGGGGCTTATGCCCGATCATGTCTATCATCAAAAAATATTACAGTCATCCAATCAAATCTTAATCTACTCTTGAGGTCCCTGCCCAACATTTGTGTTCTAATATAACACAATGGTAGTCGCTACACGGCGGAATAACTGCACCCAGTCTCGTGTTACCCCAACCACCAGCCTCTGTATAGCCTCCGGAAGGTCCTCTATGGCTACCATAGGTACTTGGCGAGTCAAACTCTCCAAGTTTCTCTGTACGGCATGGACGGTCCTTCTTGGGTCTTCAGCATCTGTGGCGCTTGTGCCTTGGGTAACCCTCCAACCTAAATTTTCCCATGTCTGCATCATGATCATTAAAATTTTGTAAGTCGTATTTTCTTATCAAAAAAAAAATCATATAATTTTAAAATATCCAAAAAAAAAAAAATCATATATCATCAAAAATAAAAAATGAAATCTTACCAATTGCACCCCATGTTGCTCTGGGTGGAAGAACTAAATCAGGATCTGCTCGAAATTCCATCCCAGCATAGGGATAGTCTTCCACTGCAATGACTTGTTATGCCCACCATTGGAAGAATTCGTCATCCCAAGTGGTTCAGGGAACTTCACTTCCCCCCAATATCTTCATCAAATCTGCCCATCGGGCTATTCTTCGATCCCTTGGGCTACTGATAGTAGAGATGACCCTGGGCCAAAGCCCTGGGACTATCTCAAAGAAGAATGTTAACAGAATGGTACCATATCCAAAATGTTTTGTCTTTGTTTTCTAGATAGAAGTAAGTTGTTTTTCAGATTTCCCAACAAGACTGTGCACCAATCATAAAGATGAATTAAGCATTCCACTTCTATAATCATGTGTGTACGTGAAGCCTGGTGTAGAGAAGTTGATCCTGCCACTCTACCAATGGTAAAGAGAAGGATTCCCATGTATAAATCCTTCACATATGGGGATCTGAGTTCCCACCTTCTTTGCACTGTCTACGTAGTAGACCTGGACATAGTCATCTCCGTTAAGCCCTCCAGTGGGCTTACCATGAAAATCAACTGGGTCTCCCCATCAAGAAAGTCCAATGATAAAATATATGTCTTCCAGCTCTATTCGTAGTGACATCTGATCAATTATGAAGAAATCTTCATCTGGTTCCCAATGATCAACCAACATGTGAAGCAATCGAGCATTAATTTTCATATTCAGCATTTTGGAAAATTTGAGTAACCCACAACTCTGAAGGATATCTAAAGATTGTTGATCCTCCAACACTTCATTATCAATAGCATTGTGCTCACATTTTCTCCAACAGATTGACATCCTAGGAAAATTCATTCATTGACCAGTTAGATACAAGTTTTTTTTAATTCCGCTTTGCGCATATGCGACCTCATTTGTACACAGTCACATGTATACGCGAGTTTCTCATAATGAACCAGCGAATACACAAAGGGTTTTAAATAAAATATCTTTCCAATGGTCAAAAATCTAAAAATCTGCCTAAAAAATGAATAAAATTGATGAATAAGATGAGTACAAGGTTTACCTGACTGATTCAAGGTGATTTGGTGGTCAGTTGCTCTGTATCCAAGTAAAGGATTTTTTTCCCCAAAGCTCTTTTTCCACTTCTGCAATGCACAAATGATCAAAATGTGAGTCAAAATTCTTATTGATGTCTAAAATTTGACATTTTTTCATGAATTTCATTAGTGTCTATTTTTAAAATTTGATTAAGGTTGTTTAACCTTTTGGCTTGTAAGCATTGGGAAAAGTTATTTTCAGGTACATTATGCTAAATTTGAGATATTTCTATTTTTTCTTCAGATCCATGACTGCTAACCTGTCATGGCAGGTATTTGATTTTGAACTAGCATATAGGCTAGGAAATTCACTTTTCGTTGCATTTTTGCATACTAGCCTCCATCCTGATCACTTGCCATAGGGTCGACCCCATCATGTCATGAGTATTTCACCCTTTTCACTCGCCGATTTTTTAATCATGACTTGGTGGTAGAGCCATCCTTTACATGGGCTTCCTAGTAGTTCCTCGCTAGCATTTGTCGCCCATGCTGCACTTTATGTAAGCTCAGGAATCCTCTTTAGTCCCGCCTTGACTTATGCGTTGAAGATTCATTCTTCTTCTTATTTGATATCTTTATTCTGGCCATTTACCTTCGAGGCTCCCATATGTTGAAAATGCAACAAGATGATGGAGCTTAGTGAAATGAAGTCTCCTTCACTAAGTGGGTCTGCAGGCTATTTTTGGCGCAAAGTCTATTTTTAGACTATGTCTATTTTTAGACATATGGATCATGGTCTATGAGTTGCAGGATGATATTTATGGATTATTGGTCGAGTTGGTAAAAATAGATGGACCTCTATTTTTAGACATTGGGTGGAATCTATTTTTAGACTGCCACGCTAAAAATAGAACAGTCGAATATTATTAACCCTTAATAATATTTAGACTATAAACATTATATTATCCTCTTGGAGCACTTCATTTTGATGCTTGGATGTGGCACATGCAAATTTACGAAGGAAATGCGCTTTTCCTAAGGGTTTGGTGAGCTCATGCATGGTTGACTTCAGTTAGGAATTTAGTGGCAGAAGTTTGGTGGAGTTGATGAGACAGTTGGTGGAGTTGTGTTCGTTTAACTTAGTTGAACTAGTTGAGATTAGTTTAACTAGCTAATCAACTAGTAATGAGTGGAGTGAATTAAATATTATTTAATTCATTAATTAGTAACTCATTATTCAACTCAAGAACACATCAGTTCACTACAATGCATGGACAATTCAGTGGAGACCAGTGAAAGAGGTAGATGAAAGGGTTGAGTCTACTATCAGTTGTGACTATTGGTTGTGCATGAGATTTGCACACACATTGATGGAGATTTCCAATGAGGATTTCAAATTTGGAGCTAGTGGGATTCGAACTTGGATCTCATCATTAATCAACTTATATTGCGGAGTAGAGGCAGGAAGACTTGTGGAGGAGATTTGAACCTGTGACTAGTTCACTTTCCATACTAGTTTTGTGTGTAGCTTTGAGATAGTGCTGAGAGCTGTGAAAGATTTGTGCTATGTATTGGTACATGTTCTCCATCATTATAATATACAGATAGTTGGGGGTTTTCAGCCATTTCTTTCCCCATTACATACTGTGTTGATGTGTGTGCTTGACTATTGTTTTATGTGCGCATGTGACTGTTTCTATTTCCACATATTGATGATCAATTGTAGAAGAGGTTATGTATTATGCATGAAGTTTAAATAATGTGTAATCAGGATAATCTCGGTGAATAATTCAGAAAATTATTCAAATTTCAACATGGTATCGGAGCTAGATTGATCATCGGATCTATTACAGTGATTACAATTATTTCGGTAGACAGAGTCTGTAACGGGCCAGGTAGCCTCTGGATCCATCCTTTCTCTGAAAGGTGATATATCCAGTAAATGCCCCTACAACGGATTCGTGCTAGAAATAATTTGTTCTCATAGATCGAAAGCTGTTGAGTTTTGAGCTGGTGGAATTCGAATTTGCAGCAGAATTTGGAATTCGAATTTGCAGCAGTTTTCTTTGTGTCGAAGTCAAAATGTCTTTCAACGGATTGCGACTGGAATATGCCCTTGAGGGCAGTTCGAATTATGTTGCATGGAAGGACCGGATGGAGGCGGTATTATATGATAACGGGCTGAAGGAGTTCATAGATTCTGAGATCCCAAAGCCTATTGATGCTGCTCAAGTTGAGGCTTGGAAAAAGAAGATGGAAAAGTGTCAAAGAATTCTGTTGGAGGGCGTGAAGGATCACATTGTATCCAACATGCATGGAAAAGCTTCTCCATATTTGATGTGGAAATCGTTGACAGATTTATTCCAAAGCAAGAGCGACCAGAGGAAGTTGGCGCTCAAGGATAAACTCAGACACATAAAGATGGAGAAAGGCAACAGTATGCTGAAGTACCTCATGAAGTTCATCCAATGCAGGGATGAGGGGGATGAGCCGGGAAGTGGGGGGGGGGGTGATTTTCGATGATGAGGAATCGTGAGCTTGGCTCTCCTCGGGGTCTTCCGAAGAGTTGGCATGCTCATCAGGATTCCGTCAATGGTTGGGAGAAATTGCCGTGATTGGGAGCGACTTTGGTCGGATCTTGTGCAAGAGGAGATAAGGCGGAATACTGTGGATGGATCTTCATCAAAGGCATTTGATGAAGAAAATTGTGCTTTGGCTGCCAAAGCAAAGAAGGGGAAGAGCAAGAAAGCTTCTCATTCCGGTGCGAAAGGCAAGAAGCAGGACATGTCCAAGGTGAAGTGTTTTCACTGTCACCAGCACTGACATTATGCCACAAATTGTCTGCAGAAGAAGAAAAATAAGAAAGCTTCCAGATCTGCAGTGGGAGAGGCCTTAGCCTCGCATTTTGAGCTGTATTTTTCGTTGATCGCATGCTTGGTCTCAAGTGTGATGGGATCAGTATGGTTCTTGGATAGTGGTGCATCTTTTCACATGACTGGAGATCAGGATTTGTTTTCAGATCTCGATGAGAAAGATCTTGGAGTGCACATCGAGATGGGCGATGATGGTAGATATAGTGCGACTGTTATCAGTACCATTTCCTTTGAGAGGGAGTCTGGTAAACCCTTCGTATTGAAGGAAGTGATGCATGTTCCAGGATTGAAGAAGAATCTGATCTCTGTGGCAATGTTGGAAGACAAGGGGTACGATGTTGTCTTCAGCGAAGGAAAGGATTTCCTGCGCAGTAAGACAACTGGAGAAACCCGAAAGATAGGGGTTCGAGTCAAGAACCTTTATCAGTTGCAAGTGGATGGCTGCGCAACAATGGCATGCAAGGCGGAAGGAGTGGTGAGCCGGGATGATGGCGAGCTGTGGCATCGGAGATTGGGCCACCTTCACCATGGAGCTTTGAAGATACTGCAGCAGATTTCACTGGCTTCCTAAGCGGGCACTCTTGCGCAAGTAGACTGCAAGGTGTACCTTGGGAAAATTTGTGAAAGCCACCTTTTCACGAGAAGGGATAGTCGTGCCACGACGATCTCGTAGAGAATTCACATGTGTACGTGTGTGGACCTTTCTCGCAGCTTCGACAGCAAAGCATAAGTACTATGTGATCTTTGTTGATGATTTCTCTCAAGTGCCGGATCTTCTTCATGCAAACTTAAGAAGAGCGAGACATACTCAAAGTTCTATGAGTTCAGGCGCTAGTTGAGAAGGGATCAGAAGCATGTGAAGGCTCTTAGAGCGAAAAATGGTGGTGAATTCATCTCGGCTGAATTCAAGGAGTTCTGTAGCGCAGAAGGGATTCTGAGAGAGCTCATCGCACCCCATAACCCACAGCAGAACGGGGTGGCTGAGCGGAAGAACAGAACGATCGTGGGTGCTGCACGGGCGATGTTGCATGATCAGGGCCTACCCGTTCACTTGTGGGCTGAGGCATGCAATACAGCAGTGTATGTGCAGAACCGTTGTCCTCACAAGGTTCTTGGCATGAGTACACCGGAGGAGGCATTTTCTGGCAAGAGGCCTGATATTTCTCATCTGAGAATTTTTGGCTCACCTGTCTACATGCATGTGACGAAGGATGCCAGAAAGAAGCTAGATCCGACCGCAGAGGTTGGAATATTTGTGGGGTACACTGATACGCCCCACAACTATCGTGTGTATTTTCCAGACAGTCGCAAGACTGTTGTGCGACGGGATATCAAATTTCAGGAGGAGAAAGCCATGCAGTGTTCGCTTGAGAGGGAGCCACACTTGCATGCAGATGAGGAGCTACTAGTTCCTAAGGATGAGCTTCCGGATGTGGATCAGCCACAAGAGGAAGTTCATGGAGTGGAAGAGACCACTCATGCAGCGCCAACCATCAGAGGGCGCAAGCGCACTACAAAAGCTGAGCGACTGGCTCAAGATGCAGAGAAGGTTGTAGGACCACCTACAGCACAGCGCAGACAGAGACAGTCACCGGACCGGTACACTGGATACATGGCTCTTGTGAGCAAATGTGTCGTGACAGAACCATCCTCTTTCGAGGAAGTTGTGGAGGACCCCGCATGGGTAGATGCCATGGTGGAAGAGTATGATTCTATTGTCAGAAACAGTGCATGGGAGATTGTCCCGCGACCGGAGGGGAAATCAGTGGTGGGTTTGCGATGGATCTACAAATTGAAGCAGGCGACTAACGGGAGTGTGGAGAATTACAAGGCAAGATTTTTTGCCCGTGGCTTCTCACAGATCGAGGGGATCGATTATGAGGAGACCTTTGCACCTGTCGCAAGGTACTCTTCCATACGGACGATCCTAGCTCTCTCAGCGCAGATGGGATGGCACATCCATCAGATGGATGTGAAGACTATGTTCCTCAACGGAGTCATTGAGGAGGAGGTGTACATAGAGCAGCCCGAAGGTTTCGAGATCTTCAGCAGTGAGTCGCATGTGTGCAAACTCAAGAGAGCACTGTACGGGTTGAAGCAAGCACCTCGTGCTTGGTACACACGGATAGACAGTTATTTCACCAGACTTGGATTCTCCAAGAGTGAGGCAGATCCTAACCTGTACCAGATTGTGGTGGAGGGGAAGTTGCTGATCATTGTACTATATGTAGATGATCTGATTTTGACAGGTGATGAGCTGTTGATACTTTCATGCAAGGAGGATCTTGCTAGAGAGTTTGAGATGAAGGACTTGGGCCTCCTTCATTATTTCCTGGGATTGGAAATTTGGCAGCGCAGTGATGGAATGTTTGTTTCTCAGGGTAAGTATGCCCGAGAAATATTGGAGAAGTTCAACATGCATGGCTGCAAGCCTGTTGATACTCCTCTTCCTGGAGGTTGGAGGAAGGAGGATGCTACTTTAGCGGAGGTAGTGGATGCCACTGTTTATCGACAGTTGGTGGGGTCGCTTATGTATCTGGTCAATACACGACCCGATATATGCTATGCTGTTAACCAGCTTTCGCAAGCTATGGTTAAGCCTACCAAGCTCTTCTGGAAGGCAAGCAAGCATGTATTGCATTATCTTAGAGGCACATCGAGATATGGCTTGTGTTACAGACAGGAGGATGAGGTGAAGCTATGTGGCTTCACGGATGCAGATTGGGCAGGGAGCCCAACGGACAGAAAGAGCACATCTAGAGGGATCTTCAGTATCGGGTCGACAACAGTTTCTTGGTACAGCAGGAAGCAGAGATCCGTGGCACTCAGTTCAACAGAGGCTGAGTATATGGCAGCAAGCTTGGCTGCATGCGAGGCCATATGGATGAGGAAGATCCTGGTTGGGTTGTTCGGGTCACACTTGGAGCCTACTGTGATTTATTGTGATAACCAGAGTTGTATTAAACTCTCGGCTAATCCAGTATTTCATGATAGATCCAAACACATCGACATCAGGTACCATCATATCAGAGATTGTGTGCATCAGAGAATCATGTTACTTTCATACATTCCCACGGAGGATCAGGATGCTGATATCTTGACGAAGGCGCTCACCAGGAGAAAATTCGAATACCACAGAGGCAGGATAGGGGTTGCAGATAATCCATATCTTGTTGAGAGGGAGTGTTGAAAATGCAACAATATTATGGAGCTTAGTGAAATGAAGTCGCCTTCACTAAGTGGGCCATGAATTATTTTTGGCACAAAGTCTATTTTTAGACTATGTCTATTTTTAGACATAGGATCATGGTCTATGAGTTGCGAGGATCTTATTTATGGATGATTGGTCGAGTTGGTAAAAATAGATGGACCTCTATTTAGACATTGAGGCGGTTTCTATTTTCGTTGTCGGGCTAAAAATAAAAGCGATTAAATATTATTAACCCTTAACTAAATAGCCCAGACTATAAACATTATCTTATCCTCTTGGAGCACTTAGGTTTGATGCTTGGATGTGGCACATCTGGTGACAAAAATACACTATTAATAAGGATTAAGTGGAGCTATTGCATGGATACTTCAGTTAGAACTCATGTGAGAGAGTTTGATGGAGTTGATTGAGGAAGTTAATGGAGTTGTGTTCAGTTTAACTAAGCTAAACATAGTTGAGCTAGTTGTATCTAGTCTAACTGATTGATACACTAGTGAGAGTGGTGTCAATTAATTATTAATTAATTCACTAATTATAAACTCATTAATCAACTAAAGAATACATCAGTTAACTTCAGTGCATGGACAGTTTCAGTGGAGACCAGTGAAGAGGTAGGTGAAAGAGCAGTGTGACTATCAGTTGTGACTATCTTACCATGCATATGAGATTTTTCACATTGATCAAATTGCCAATGAGGTTGCGGTTGGAGCTAGTGGGATTTGAACTCGGATCTCATCATTAATCAACTTGGATTGCGCAATAGAGGTAGGAAGACTTGTGGAGGAGATTTGAACCTGTGCCTAGTTCACTTTCCATACTAGTTTTGTGTGTAGCATTGAGATAGTGCTGAGAAGGCATGAGCTTTGTGCTGTATGTATTGTTACATGTTCTCTATCATTATAATATACGAGATAGTTGGGGGGGTTTTTCGGCTATTGCTTTCCCATTACATGCGTGTTGATATGTGTGTAAATTAATGTTTTGGCATATTGCATGTGTTTCTTCTATTTTCGCATATTGATGATCAATTGTAGAAGAGGTTATGTATTATGCATGAAGCTTAAATAGTGTGTAATCAAGATAATCTCAGTGAATAATTCAGAAAATTATTCAAATTTCTACACCATATGTTGTCGAGTTGTACCACTGCATTTCATATTGACTACTTGTTTATCTTGGCCTTTAGCCGGCTTCATTTGGCCTCATGTTTAAGCCTTATTTTGACCATGTCTTTCTGTACAAGTTAACCATGCAATCACTTAGCCTTTGCGACTTGACACCTTTACCCATGGATGGAACATTCCTTTGAGTGTCACTCACCAGTTTTTTCCTCCTTGCATTGAGCATGGGATTGTTCCTATCCCAGGAACTAGTGCATTTGTTTACAGACACTTGTTCTATCCATTGTACAATAGGCATTATTTTATTATTTTTCAGACTTGGAAATATGAAAAGGAACAAAAAATTACATATTTGAAAAAGAGCGGGAATGGGATAATACTTCCATACTTGATGGCAGCTACAGTGTCAGTTGTGTCACCCTTGAACAAAGCACAAAAAAGCCAAGTCTTTTCTCCATTTGGGATGGTTTTAGTTTTTTACTTAGGAGAAGCCATAACCTTGTTTTTGAGTCAGTACTCCCTCGCTTGGTTATCTCTTCCAATCATATGGAGGGTTTTCTTATGCCTCCTACATGGCAAACCTATACAAACTTATCATTTGCTTCCATAGTCAACATGAGTAGTACTTTTTTTCAAGGTAAGTTAACCTGAGTCAGCCCTTTTGTTGTGTCTCTTGACTCATTTTCAGTCAACCATTACGGTTTTTGTCAGTATCTGGTTCTATCACATCAGCTATTTTGTCCTTTTCTCATGCTAGTTTGAGAAGGTCTCCATTGACTTCTTGCTGGTGGGTTTGCCTCTTATCGACTACAACATCTTGCTCTGAGAGTAAACCTAGAGCTCCACCCTGACCCTATTTCCATTATTGATAGGTGACCTTGTGCTTAGCATTTGATCAACATCATGGGTCTTTGACTAAGTGGTTTCCCTTGTGTTCGAATTTAGATTACATTATCACACCTGGGATTCATGTGGTACCTGGATTTCCATTTGACCCTATCGATGGATATCTCGCCTCTTTTTCAGCTTTCATTATTGGTTGGTTTAGAGGGTTTCTGTCATGTGCTAGCTTCATTTTGTGAATGTCAGAAACGTACTTCGAGTTGGTTACTTCACTTTGCTTCATCTGATTCCTTCCAAATCTTGGCCTACGGGTTACACTCACGCTGGACTGATGTGGGATGCCTTAATGCCTTCCTTCCAACAGATCTTTTCCCATCGACTCTGACTCATTGCTCTGGGAATAAGGTCTAGACTCCTTTTGTCAGTACCTTAGGGTTTGCAGTCATCAGTGGCAGACCCTTCACTATCGACAGTGAGAATATATAATTATCTCTTGATTGATAGATTCTCTCAAGTGTTCAACTTCAACTCATTTATTCGCACTTGATGGATTGTACTGGGGCACCCTGACACTCATTATAATTATCAGTGGATTGTCTCGTGTTTGTTAACGGTATACATCAATGGCCGGTAATCAAACGATTTCTCACATGGTCGACCTCAGCTCATTTATTCCCATTGTGTATAATTGTGCCATGGTGATCGATGAAGACCTCTAGGTTGCCTCAGCATGTTTTGGTTCACTTTGACAGCTCCTTTGGTTTTCTACCAGTGACACCATCCACCCTTATATGTTGCAGTTTCATCACAGTAGCATTTTATATGTTAACGCTTGAGTTGCATGTTGTACCATTTGTTTCACCACTTATGATTTGGTACTTGGAGATTCAGTTGTTACTTTAGTGATCAGATATCTATTCAGCATCATTGATTAGTCTTCTATATGTGATACTTGGACATGATTTTGACTTGTACTTCTGGGCAGTGATCAGATGATTCATTATGTATTTTAAATTTCAGTTATACTTGTATACATATTGGATCTGCTCCATACTTCATATGCAGACATGCTTTTCTTTCACTGAGCATGGGTATTCCCACCTCAGTCATGATCTATCTTTTTTATTTCTCTCACTGGTTTTTCGGCAAGCTGAAATCCGGTGCAGTACTCTCCATTCCTCGCACAGTTATTTCTATGCACATAAACATTTTGGCCATCATGTACCCCTTCTGACCTCATATACTAGGGGGCGTCTATTATAGCATCAATTATCACCATTATATACTTAATGACTTATGCATTGGCCTTGGGCAGCCCTTCCATTTAGACTTGGTCACATTTCTCAAAAAACAGTATTTTAAAACCCATATGTGACTCTGCCCAGACTTTTCCACGTATACACTCAGGTCCATATATAGCAAACTCGTGTATGATATTTAAAATATTAAAAAATATAAAATTTCCCTACTTTTGAGGCGGGGTTTATGGTTGTTCCTATAACTTAACTACCCCAGCCCATGGCCTAACTATTCCCCAACTGAAAAAACTAATTTGAGGAGGTATAAAAACCCCTCAAGGGAATGGCCTAAGGGAGAAGGGGAGATAATTATAGACATTATACCCTGTTATAGCCCTGACTAAATCTGATTTTTCCCTAGTGCCTCCTGCACTTGCCAGATTTTCAAGAAACCCTTGTTTCCTTGTGATGCTCACACCCATTCTATGTGACATCCTTCGTGCACGATTCATGGAAGAAGCTTTGTGATGTTAGGGCAGGGTGAATCCAAAGGACGGTTTGCTTAAGGCTGTGGTAGAATTCAGGTGACTTCGCCACCATTCTTTACTATACATGTTATCAATATAAGAAATGCCATCTTTTTCCTGATGTTTACATGTCATATATATCTTATACATGCTTGAATTATCTTGAATAGTTTATTTATTATTATCTATATGAGATTATGTGTGCTATTTCACTAACATCTAGAACATATATGATTTACAACTAGGTCTTTGTGCTTGTTCTTGATTGGTTTGTAGGTTCTAGAGCATGAGGAGTTGCAAGGGGTTTGAACCCCGCGAGATCTACTACAAATGAAGGATAAACGGGTAAGATTTGCAACCTCATTTTTTATAGTTTAAAGAATAATATTTGGTTGATTGAGTCCTTCTTGTGATGACATGCCCTTGCTCTATGAGGTTTATCAACCCAAGACCTTAGGGTAACTTTTACCAAAACAAAAATAAATTGGGCTCTAGAAAAATCACTTTTGCACAACAAGATGAATTCATCCTAGAAAAGAAAGATAAAAAAATGTTACCCTGGATGCAAGGGAATGATCTATCCTTAGCTCTGCACTGACTCTAGAAATTATGCAACTATTGGAAATGTTATTTTTGGCTGACTTCACACTACCGGTTGGGTTGCTTCTACTACTCATACAATTCTAGGAATTTGGGAAGGTGATCCTTGCCCAAAACCCAGAAAAACCCAGAAATGGTTTCCTTGAATTCCAACCTTCAAAATTCAACCATTTTTCTCTTAGCTCCTATAGTTGTTGGTTGAGTAGGGACTGTGTAAATGAGCTGATCTACTACTCAAAAAATTCTGGAATTTTAACCATGGACTCTACTCACAAAACTCATAAATTGTTTCTCTAATTCCAACTTTCAAAATTGTCCCTTTTTGCCTAGCTCCTATAACTGCTGGATGAGTAGGGACTATGTAAATGGGTTGATCTGCTACTTAGAAAATGTCAGTATTTTAACCATGAACTCTACTCAAAAAACCCAAAAAAATATTAGGCAAATTCTAGTTAAATAATGTTGGCCCTCCAATATAAATTTGGCCCAACAAAATGCTCTCTCGCAACAATTTTGCACTAGCTGCTGCAATGGATTGGGAAAAACACCTACATTTGGTGCTTACAAAATTCTCAAAAATTACTCCCAAACTCCTCAAGCCAATCTGACCAAAACCCAGAAATGGTTTGGCCAAATACCGATCCTCCGAAATTGACCCCAATAAGCTTTACGCTCTTCCAGTAGCTGTTGAATACGTTGTCTACAGAATGACCAACGAATTATTCAACATCCCTCCAAATGTGCAACAATTAATCCCTCCCACACTTCCTCAACAAAAAAATCTCAAATGGTTCATACCTTCCTCGAAAACTAACCTCAACTCTCCTCCTTTGTGCTGGCCTAGAGACTGCCACATTGCTCCAGAAATAGAATATCAATCTCAACCCTAGAGGTTTGCCTATAGCTCTCATAATCTAATGAACCTTGCAACCAAAAACAAACACAAGAACTCAACTTCATCCTCCAATAACATCTCAAAAATAACTTCCTCTAAAATTGAGTTGCAATAAAGCCCTTGAATTTGGCTTTTTCGGTAATTTGGAAAGTAAACCCTCAGGCTGGCAAGATCACCAGCTCTAATACCAATGTAATATCCCTTTCAAAAAATTTCATTAAAATATCACAAGGGTTTTAAATTCGTACAATTTCACCCATAAGCATAATAAAAATACCATAAATACAATAGAAACAATAAACCCAGAAATCATACAACAATCTCATAAAAATATTACAATATGGCGAACAATCAGATATGAAGAAACACAACAAAAACCAGCTTTATTATATAGAAATAGTTATTCCAATACAATAACTAGAAGAAAACCTCCAAGATAGCTACAATGCTAAAGCCAACCTCCAAACTAAAAACATGAAAACAATCACTACAACCTGTGAATCCTGAATGGATCCACCAAGGGAAGAGATGGGCAGTCGCCCACTCTCACTATATCACCCAAGGGTTTCCATCCTGGGGCTACCAATGAAGTATATTACCACGTCTCAAACCTCTCACATAAGAAAATGATCTAATCCAAAGATATCTCCAAATGACCTTCGCTTATTCTTTATAGATCTGATGGATAGATCTCCAATCCTCTAGAAGCATCTTGTTTTATTATTTTATTATTATTCTAGAATATCCTCCATTGACTCTATCAAAGTGACTTTAATTTAATTATATTTCAGTTAAGTCACTTTTTGCCCATTTTCCTCTAAATATTATTTTTCCTTAATGACTAATTAAAGTCATTTTTAATTAAGGAAAATATTATATCGCTCATGGTACTATCTCTGGCCACTATAAGTCACTTCTGAGCATTTCATCTTGAAGATCTCCTCATTCCAGTTCCAACAAACTATTACACTAAGGTGTTCTATCATGTATTCCTCTCGGAATTCCAGCTTGAGTGTAATTAATTGAGTTAAGCCCAAAAATAACTCAGTTTTCTGAAATTTGTCAGAATGCGTCGGAACGAAAGGCAAATTGTGTGGATGATGGAATATATCAAGCTAATGCCATCGATCCTCATAGAAACTCCTCAAAACTCCTCCAAAAATCCCCTGGGCCCGCTGATGACACCAACATGTATCTGTGACCTGTCTACTCCCAACTCTGGAAGTCCATCCTAACCGTGTCAGAGGTGATACCAAAAAAAGGAATATTACACAATCCATGGAAATGGGTACTTGTTCTTGATGGTCACTTTGTTTAGGTGCTTTTAGTCAATGCATAGTCTAAGAGTGCCATCCTTCTTCACTAAAAACACCAGCGCACCCCATGGTGATATACTTGGTCTAATGTATCCCTTTTCAAGCATTTATTTAAGCTGCAATTTTAACTCTACCAACTCAGGTGTGCTCATCCTGTAAGGTTCTTTTGATGCTGGAGATTCCCCTAGAAACAACTCAATAGAAAAATATACCTCCTTGTGAGGTGGAAACTCATAAATCTCTGCTGGAAACACATCCTAAAACTACTGAAAAACTGGATACCTGCTTAAAACATCTACATCCTCAACCTCCTTACCTTTTTCGCTAGAGATATGAACAACAAATAGCACACACTCTTTCTTGCAACTGCGCTTGGCCTGCATGGTTGTCACCATCCTAACTAATGTGGATTTCTTCTTTCCTAGTAGGACTCTTGGTTTCCCATTGTTATCTAAGAATTCAATAAATTTTTCATAGCAATCTACTTTGGTCCTGTAAAGATCTAACCAATCCATACCCAATAGAATATTGTAGGAACCCAATGGAAATATTTTCAAGTGTGCTACAGTAGGCATACCATTTAGTTCAAATGTACAATCTCTTACCTAATTGTGAACTATTTTCTTCGTACCTATGTTCAACTGCAGTAACCAAGATTCTACATGCATTTCCTTACTCAAACCACACTTATCCACCAAGTTAAGACTAACATAGCATTAATTAGATCCAGGGTCAATCAAAATAGAAATAACTTGATCACAAAGCTTACCATCCATCTCAATGGTAGAATCCTGGTGATATGCCTACGTATTGTCCATCGATGCATAAATGCAAAGAGTTTTGTGTCAAATATCCCCAACAGTCTGTGCCTCATGTGCATTGTATATCTTAGGCCTACCTCCCTGATTTTGTGTAAGATATCTTAAAATGCTCCTCACTACATTTCCAACACTCCAACCATCCCATGCCATTACCTCCATGTTGTTGTTGTGATCTATACTGTTGTTTTGGCCTATGTCCCTATCCAGCTGCATTAAACTTCTTTTACGGTGCTACATTTTATTTCTCCTCTACATTATAATGCCTTGCTCTTCTCGGTTGCCATTTATCTTTGTCCTTACATTTAAATCCTTGTTGAGACTCATATTAGTGCTTTAACTATTCATAGCAGTGCTTTAGCATCCTAATGACTTCCTCGAGTGACCAAGGCTCATCATACTCAATCCGATCTATGAATGCTAAGCAACCCAATGAAAAATTGTTGAACCTTAGCCTTATCATCCCTAAGATATGGTACATACCTCAGAAGCTCTAAGAACATTGTCGTATACTCCTCAAATGTCATTGATCCCATGTTTAGCTCATAAAATTATTTGTCCTTATTGTCATAGTACCTCTCTAACAAATATTTCTTCCTGAAGAGTCTTTTGAACTCGTACCAACTCAATTCATCTATCCTAATGGGTCTAACTCGCTTCACATATTCCTTCCAGGTGTCTGCCTTAATTCTAAGGCTGAAGATAGCAATCTTGGCCTTCATGTTATCTAAGTACTCATGCAACTCAAAGAACTTATTCATCCAAAGTATCCAATCTTCTGCCTCTTCAGGTTTCTTCAAGTCCCCATCAAAAGTAGGTGGTTTTGCCTTCTTAAATTCATCTAGCATGTATTGTTTTTCACTCCTACTGTAAGGATGATGCCGATGATGATCATGATGTCTATCCGAACCAGAACTAGAATGGTACATGTACTCATTACCCCTCCTATTTGGAGTGTCCAACAACCTGCCATCTCTCATTGTATCAGCTCTACTTGACCTGTGTCTATTAGAAGACCTACTGCCATATGCCCCATTATTTGTGTCCTCTTGTCCATACTTGATTTAAAGTGGCCCTTGTTTCTACAAGTTTGACAAGATCTAAAGAAGTATTACATTCACCTCAGCTTGTTTCTCTTGTGCGTGTATGATCTTTTCATTGTTTGCCTTACACCTAATTATTTCTTCCCTTAGGCTTCTCAATGTGTCTGCCAAATCAGAAGAATGCCCACCATGTTGCTCATATGACTCATAGGGAGAGTCTTTGTATTATACCATCTTTATATCCATGTTTATACTTCTCCTGCAAGGTACAATATGTCAGCTAAACCAAATAATAATAAACCAACACACCTTGGTTTAATTTGGGGAGGATACATCCTGCAAGATCGACCAATCGTCATAATACATGTATAGATATAATCATGACAGTATATAAACATATAATGTAATGGTATATAAACACATAAATGTCATTCTAGTTGGAGTCCAGTCATCCATGCATGACCATACCAAATGCACACCAATGCAAGCTTTACCACACGCACAACCATAAGACCGAACCATACATGAGCATAAGCAACATGTAACCCAACATGAATGACTAATGCATATTCAACATATAAAATTACACAAGCAAACATGGAAAACCAATACACAAGCATGACCCAAATGTGACCTAGCATAACCAAGCAATGCATATACAACATGTAACAATATGTAAGCAAGAGTGCACACACAATACATAAACAAGAAAAACACATATTTAGTCATACATTTATGATAACATGTTGACAACAACATCATCATCACTTCCATAGCGACACCATTGCCACCATGGCCAACACAATGAAAATTCAACAACCACATACAACATAGGTATGAGAAACACATAATAAATCAACATAATGCATGATCAACACACTACTCATCAAGTCTAAGAGTTGAACCATGCTCTCATACCACACTGTAACACCCTCTTCTGACATCTACCCAAGTAACCAAAAAACTGGGGTAAACATGAGACTAGAGGCTACTAATATGATAATAAACCTCCTAGATGACCTTAAGGAAGTGGAACCAACATAAACATCACAAACATAACTTACACATCATCAAGACCACCTACAGGAGGTAACCCAACCTCCCGAACCCCTGAACCCAAAGAGGGACTCGTTTTTTACCAATTTAAGCCTTAGTTGTGGGCATCTAAGAGTAAGGGATCAGCTAGCAACCTATAGTGGCAGGCATGGCAAGACAAGGTCATGGCCAGGGCCCCAAAAAGTCGGTTTTGTGCCTGCAACTCTAGGATTTGTGCCACCTTTTTAGCCCTAGAGCCCAAGTCATTGCCCAAAACTCCATGAAACTTTAGGATAGGTTAAATAACATTAAAAAAAAAGTATGAAAGCAATCGCATAATCAAGAACTCATTTGGACCCTCCTAGCCATGAGAAGAATTTCGTCAAACATGTCACAAACTTTGCATCTACATGTGTAAACAACATATTTAAACATAGGGGTCTCATACTTATCTAAGAATTGCTAAGAAGCATTGATCCCTTACATAATTAGATGAAATACATTGTGCATTCATTTACAATTAAAAACATGAATAGAGCCATACATAATCACTGATAAAATACATGCTTATAACCAGCATAATAAAAACGCAAATACTATGGATACAACAACAATATAATCCACATAATAACCAGTACATTTGAATACCAAATACCAAAAGCATGAGCTTCTCATTAATAAGTGTAAAAACCAACCGGAGATGGGACTTCCATGTTCCACCCGACCATAGATTGGCTAAACCAAATCTCTCTTCACCCAATCAACCCCACGCCATATTCCAAGCATGAATGTGGGACTCAAACCAAAATAACCAACCAGGGCATCCCTATGCTAAACCAACTCACCCACTTCAACCATAAATTAGGATTTACCATGATCTTCACTAGATCACTAGGACAACAATATCATTGGATTCTCTCTGCCTAAACCATGAGGAATTTTCTTGTCTCCTAGTCTCTCAGGATTTATCACAACCCATAGTCTGAATTAGGTCTCACTAGGCCCTATACCAACACATACTCTACAGGCTTTATTGCAATCCCAAACCTGAGATTCCTAGGCCGGAAATGGAGAGAAACCCACCACCTCTCAAGCTTTACCACAACCCATTGTCTGAATCAGGTGTCACTGGGCCCTAAACCAAGGCAACAAGTGAACCAGTTCTATAATAATTTGGAGATCCATCTCACTCAGCTTCGAATCCATCTGGTAATCTAGCTAAACCAAGACATGTGAAATCCACAATACCATGGCTATCTAGAAATGGAAAGGCTAGGTTGAATACACTGTAACACCTAGAAAAACCCATGCAAAGACAACAAAGAACCACACGAAATACCATGCATGTCAAATCTAGCAAGGAAATCATACATGCAAATCAAAACCTGCAAAGAACCTTGTTGTAGCTTCGTGATTTATGTTCCTCCTTCTTCCTTCTTTCTTTCCTTTCTTGCTCCAATGCCAAAGTGCTCCAAAAACTCTAAATGTCCAAGAGTGTGTGTGTGAGAGAGAGGGAATAACGAGAGAGCTCAAAAACATGCACTGACAAAAGGTACCAACTGATCCCAATAAGCCTTTTTATAGAATAGGCCTATATTTTCTTCATTTTCCATTATTTTCCTTCAATTTTCTACTCACATGAAACTTGTGACCTTCCATCTTCATTTTCTCCTAATTTCCATTATTTTCATAAATAAATGTGCCAAAAAAAAAATCCTCTTTAATTCCTTTTCCTTTGCCAATTTCCTTAGCCATAATAAACCAAATTAACACCCCTCTAGGACATTTTTCCGAACATTTAGCTTGGAATAAGTGTCCCATCAACCATGGTTATTATTTTTAACTTTATTAGATGAAATTTTCACCAGGGTTGTTAAATGTGTGTTGTGGTTGTCGCCCTTTTATCTTTTCCCCTTTTTTGTTTCTTCTCCTCCTCCTTAGAAGCATCATATTTCTCTCTCTGCTTCGATCCACTTTATTGCGCTTTGTAAACCTGCAAAGAATCTTGTTGTAGTTGCTTGATTTCTGCTCCTCCTTGCTTTCTTCCTCCTCCTTCCTTCTTTCTTTCCTTTCTTGCTCCAATGCCAAAGTTCTCCAAAAACTCGAAGTGTCCAAGAGTGTGTGTGTGTGAGAGAGAGAGAGAGAGAATAATGAAAGAGCTTCAAAACATGCACTGACAAAAGGTACCAATTGATCCTGATAAGCCTTTTTATAGAAGATGCCTTTATTTTCTTAATTTTCCATTATTTTCCTTCAATTTTCTACTCACGTGCAACTTGTGACCTTCCATCTCCATTTTCTACTAATTTCCAGTATTTTCATAAATAAATGTGCCAAAAATACTTTTTCCCTCTTTAATGCCTTTGCCTTTGCCAATTTCCTTAACCATAATAAACCAAATTAACACCCCCCTAGGATGTTTTTCCCAACATTCAGCTTGAAATAAGTGTCCCATCAACCGTGGTTATTATTTTTAACTTTATTAGATGAAATTTTCACTAGGGTTGTTACAGGTGTGTTGTGGTTGTCGCCCTTTTATCTTTTTCCCTTTTTTATTCTGCATCCCCTCCTTAGAAGCATCCTATTGCTCTCTCTGCTTCGATCCACTTTATTATGCTCTGTTGAGGCCTATGTTCTTAGGGTATTGTGCTTATACACAAGCCTCATGATCGGAATATAGATTGGGGGCAAAAATTTTCCAAAAATTCGAAGTGCTCAGAATCGCACCAGACCAGAACGATCAGATCTGGCCCATCGCCAGGACTCCGACGCACTTCATTTCGTCAAAAAACGACTCCGAATGAAGCAGTTATAGCCGGCTGACCACCGTTCAGAACAGATGAATTTAAACAAAAATTTCAAAGGAGTCAACAAAGGTCAACCATGGTCAAAAGCCCTCTGAGCTAATGACACTTTTCCTTCTGTGACTAGTTTTGAAGCTGGAGGATATGTCATGTTTCTAGCGGTTCATACTTTAGGTGATGTGGCATGTTTTTATTGGGTTTAGGCCAAAGTCCGAATTAAATTTTGCATATGGTGTAAACCTTATGGTAAGGTGTGATGGAAAATATTAATTATGGTAGAAATATTTTAAATATTACAAAGTTTGAAACTATATGGTGGTGGAGTAATATTTGGTATGGCAAAACATCTAATGGGCGGAAGGGCAGAGGTCGGGGCTCGACCCCGCGACCTCCCCCGCACCACTCTCCCCTCTAACCAACATACCACAACTCTGATCTTATAAATATATGTCCGCAATTTAAACTTATAGATATGGCTCGACCATTGGGCGGAGGAGGGGGCCAGCCCCCTCACAATAGAACCAAACCATATAACCTCACCACAGTGCTACAACTAAATGCGCTTAATGCACCCTAAACACACAATTAAATATTCTTATCAATTAATTAAACCAGAGATTAATATGATGGGATTTTCAAAGGAACCTCTAATTTCGGATCTGCCTCCAACTTTGGCGGTCCTAACTGGAGTCTTCTCCAGTTTTAGAGGTAGTTTACTAGGCAAATTTGTTTTGACCATATCTGGAGAAATTTTCGACCAAATTGAGGGCAAGAAGATTCATTCTTAGATTATTTTTATGCTATGAACACAATGGAACAGGTTTCAGAGGTGTTGCACCACTTCTAAAAAAAAATCCACTTTGAATATTAAAGAAGCCTAGGGCCACCATGAGAGGAGGTCAAGCCTAGATCAGCTGGAAACTATTTTCAGAGATTGATTAGTCATTTTTGAGGTTTTTGGGTCTTTTGAAGCCAATGAACCAGGTTTCAAAGCCATTGGAGCAAAGTAGGTGCATTTTATCAGACATTTGACCATTAATCCCAAGAGGGCCTAGCCAGTTGAAGCAGGTCCATGGAGATGTAGCCCATGAGGGGTGAACTCTGTTATCAACTATTGTGTAATGTATATGTTGTGTGTTATTCCTCTGCATTTTATTTGTTGTACATGAGTTTTTAAAATCTAATTAAATCATAAATTGCTCACAAAAGACACATAAACCCCTTCACAATTGGTTAACTTGAGACGATCCTAAACACATTTTTATTTAACTTATGAGGGAGCTAGCACATCAAAACTATTTTTCCCATATTTAGATCACCTCTTCCACTAATTTGAGCATGAACATCATCACTTACTCCTGCAGATGGTGGTGTAAACCCCTCAAAATACATGAGGAGTACATTTGGGTTCTTTGGGGAGATACCTAGCATTATGGCCATATTTCTGAACTTTGTGGTGTACTCATGCACACTTTGGCTTGCCTTTTTCCTAAAGTAGTGCCACTAGATCCACTGGTCCTCTGCTTACCCAATAGGGTAAAATTGTTACTTAATGAAGGTTTTGAAGTCTTCCCACTTAGTCATTGGAGGCTGTCCCTCCAACCTCAGGGTCTCATTGTGGCTCTCCCACAAAGTTAGAGCATGGCCCTCTAATTTTAGTCGCACAGTTGAAATATGTTTTTCTTACTCAATTTGATAAACACTAAAATACACTTCTATCTTATGTAACCAATGATTCAAATTCATTGCATCAGTCTCGCCATGGTATGGCTTTATATCGACCTTATCTTCCATTTTAAATATGGGTTGTGATTGATTAACGACACTTGAACTGGGTTGATCTTTTATCGGTTCTTTCTTCGACTAATTATTTACTTCTTCACAATCTCTTGATCCCCCTTTTGATTTATCCTCTACATTTGAACCCCCCTCTTCTACAAATATCCCAATTTTTTTCTCAAGGCTACCATGAGGAGATTTACATTGCAGTTTATATCAGCAGCTTGTTGTTATATCCATGAAAAATTCTCCTTTGCACAATCGCGAGGGTTGTTCACAAATTCATCGGCCATGATTAGGGTTTTACAACCTTTTTCCCACCCAATCTAGATCCCATGCAAATCTCCATAATACACCAAAAGAAACCTGCTCTAATACCAATATGATCTGTAAAATTTCATGGATATTCCACTGGACAGTTCGTTACAATAGATCTCATAAAATTATATTAAAATCTAAAATTTTACACGATTACAATTTTATTAGATTTGTAGATTTGTAGATATATTGTTAAAAGTGCATGCAAGTGAGTTAAAATAATGTAGAAAATAGATTTCACGGAAAAATAAAATCTCACACACACATTTGAGACAAGATATGCTCTCGAAAACCCTTTCGAGAGAAAAACCTAGTTGGAAGGTGAGGTCGCTCCACTCTCTTTCTCTGAATGGAAGTATGGTGGTGAGTATGAAGAATTATGGGTTGTGGCTCGTGGGCTACTATAATGTGAAAATCCTCTCTATTTTCTCTATCTCATATCCCTCTTAGCTATTTTGTCTCATCTATCGAACAAATGCACTCAAAATAATGGACTCCCTTTTCCTCCTAGTTACCTGGTTATAACTCAGTCAGATAGCCTACAAGTGGTTAGGTTTAACTACCTCAATTCTTAACCATCATTAACATATAGAGTCTTCTGCATCATCATCATGTGGCTAGCCCTTTTTCATGAATAATGGGGGTTGACGTGGCATCCACTATAATTATGATGGTGAAAACAGGAAGGTCAACTTCTGAGTGGCATAACTTTTGCATACAACCTCTGATTGACATGATTCTTACGAAGTTGGAAATGTTTTTGTGTGTAGAATAGGGAAACAAGGTATTGTGCTAAAGCGACGAAATTTTACCCCCAAAAAGCATCTTTTGATGCCCCAAAACTCTCTTGGAGGGTTTTAAACCTTGTTTTTCCAAACTAGGTTATGCCAATAAAAACGGTCCCATGAGTTGATTCCTCCACTTTTTCCAATTTGAAAGCATCAAGATTGATGACAAACAAGATAATGATACAATTTGGATCAATACTATTGCAAGATTTTTGTAAATACCACACTTGGGAATTGTTCTAATGGGAAAAGAGAAATTGTTCAATATGAAAATTATGGAGTATTTGTTATAAATTTGATATTTTAATGTTAAGGTATTTTTGAAGTATTCTTAGTTTATAAACTAATATTTATTAAGTATAATTTAACTAATATATAGTTTTAGATTTTCAAATAGTAAAAATTATTAGGTTTAAATGTTAGTATTGTTAGCCCCCTATGAATTTTTTGACAAGCAAACAGGGGGCTAAAATGCTTTCGAGCCTTCAAGAATGCATTTCCCTCTAAAAACACATCATCCTTGAAGCCTCCTTATGCCCTTGTCCTTTGATACATCCCCACTGCTGTTTCCAGTTATAAAGCCTCTCTTTTTGTGAAGAAATTCCCAAAGGCCTATTTTCTCCTCCTTTCCCCTCTTATTTTATTCCTTCTAAGCCTTTTCTTCATCCCCTTTTACTCCTCTCTATTTCCCTCATTTACCCTCTAAACCATCTCAAGTTCCATTTTAAACCCTTTCCCTCTCTATCGTTACCTTCTTTGACCTTAAAATGCATTAAAATGGGCCAAAAAACCCACTTTCTACCTTATAATAGGCCTAAGCCCCTTTCGGCCTAGCCCTTTAACCACTTCCCCGCGTAACCCTGCGCCGGAACCAAGCGTTTAAGACCCGGGCGCTTATCGCAATCGGATCTATTGGAGAAGCGCATTCCTTTGTTAAACGGAAAAACTCCGATGCGATTGATTTTGGTCTTCTAGGCCTCCGCCGCGATCTCCACCGTTGATCTATCGTCTTAATCGAATGGCCCAGCGCTAATCGCACTCTCGTTCCCAATCGCAATCACAACTTCTTCCTTGGCCACCCCTTTTCTCCCTCCAATTGCGATCCCCCGACTACATCTCCTCCGTTGATCCGTCATTTGATCCAATGGTCCAGCGCTAATCTCTTCACGCTCCGTCACCCCTCTGCACTAACCCCTCCGATTAACCGTGGGCTGTCGATCTATTTCCAGATCCGACGGCTGGCGTGTAATCGCTAATCGCCAATCGTAACTTCTTGTTGTGCTGCCCTTTCGTTACCTCCGATTGCGATTTACCGATTTGATCGGAGTCGTTGATCTCTTCAGATCTAACAGTCCAGATCTCATCGCTCCCCGCCTGTCTTCTCCCGCCGATTTAATCTCCGTCATTGATCTCTTGCGTGATCCAACGGTTGGCGCTTAATTGCACCATCGCTCCAATCGCAATCGCAAGTGTTAATGTGTCACCCCGCTGCCTCCCCTGATTGCGATCCCCTGATCTGACCATAGTCGTCCATTCATCCGAGATCAACGGCCCATATTGCATCGCGTCTTCCCCCATGTCTCTTCCATCAGACCTGCCCAAAGGTTCATCTTTTAACCTCCGCCGTTGATCTCCTCCTGAGATCTAACGGCTCAAAACTAATCGCCCTCCGCCCACGCCGGGTCCCACATCATAAGCCTCGCTTCATTGTTTTTCCGTGATTTTCTTTGTAATTCGCTCAAGTCTTAATCTTCGGGCCTTACACTAATTATCATTTCTTCCGCCGCTTTTTCACTGTTCCACATTTGCGCCACCGTTCCTCTACAGGCCTCCGCAGCATTTCTCCGCCATTGCCCAGAGTTCCATGGCAGGTTTATTTTATTGTACAGAGATCACAGAGAGGCCATCATAGCAGCCAAATGAAGCAGCAGAGACGGATTTGGGGAATTTAAGCCCATAATTGAAGAATTAATGTGCTAATCCCATGACTCAAAGGAAGAGGCGCAGTTTGAAGATTAAAGAAGCCCACGAAACAAAGCTATATCTCGGTTTTATGTCAACAAAGTACCTTTCTCCAGAAATACCACCTTTTAGCATTCTCCATGCCTCCTCGAGCCCTTAAGAAGCTAAGTACACTGACAGAAGTTTCTGTTACTATCAGGACCACAGTTATGAGGTATGGAGAGACCTACAGACCTTTTCTGCCATGTCTCTTATTTCAGAAAGCTACCACAGAGTACCAACAGTCGGATTTCTTTAGAAGAACATACCTGAATTTATTAACAATACTTCTGGACCATGCTTCAGAGTACACACAGTTAATGAAGATCCATTCTGCAGAATGGGCATTCGACCTACCTCTCCCCTGTCGTAATGAGATCCATTTAATTAATATCATCTACTATTGTTATTCTTTTCTCCTAAAAGGATCCCCAAGAACAAATTGTAATGGTGTTGTTGTTCGGTTGTTTCCGATTGCTGTTAGAGAGATTCAGTTTGACTGTTAGAACAGTCTTGGGAGGGAGTAGCAGAGTAGTTTGTAATGTAGTAGGCTGGGAGGAGAAAGTCTGGACTGTAATAGCCATTGAGATCCGTGTATGTGACTGGTTTTGCATCAATTAATCAAGCACATTTCATAGGATCCTAGTCTATTACTAGAGGTGATGTTTCTATCTTTGTATATTTTATTTACACTTTCATGTTGTTCATTGCTACTGGCTTGCATTAGAAATATGGCATAGGATTTACCCTTGTTAGGTACCCTATGTCTCTGCTCTCCTTGCCTTCAATGTTTTCTGTTGTATGTGTTATCTAAGAGTAAATTCAGCTAATTTAACCAGTGTAACAGTTCCATATGTTGCTAGCTGATGTATGAATTAGGGATTTGCTGCTTGGATATTCTTGTTGGTGTCAAAGCATTGAAGGTTCAAAGTCCTTCTCTGATCTATAGACACTGGCTCTGTTAAGATTGTCTCTGTTTTCCTTTGGAGTGTGCTAAAGCTGACCTGGAGTTAAATGACCTCTGGTCCGATCTACAAGCTGCCCCTTTGTCCCTCCTTTGAGAGCTGCCTTTGAGTATGCCCAAGCAGGTCTGGAGTTAAATGACCTCTGACCTGATCTATAGACAGAAACTGGGTTGCTTTCCTTCTCTCACTTTCATTCCTTAATGTTCCATTCCACCATCTATCTAAAAGATCCTTTAGTGTAGATGACTTGCCCTCTGAAAGCCTTGGCTAGTTGTTGCAAGTAATTCTCCTTTCATGACTCCATAGTCCAATGGATGGCACTTTCTTGACCTATCCTCTTGGTTGAAGCATCCTACTATTTTGTTCCTTTTTTCCCATTACTTTCTCAGTCTATGATCTCATGACTGACCCAACAACTCACCAACCAAATCATTTAAAACCCTCCTTTGTGTTTCATAACTAGCCTAATACCTTATCTTGAGCTTTCAAATAGATATCATTCTTTGTTTTATTGGATAGATCCCTCTCCGGGTCCAGGAGGGCTAGATCCTAGGGCCCCAAAGTGGTTCTGATGTTGTCTCATCTTTTGGTCTTGCCAATCTGGCAAAAACATGGGAACCCCAACATAATGGCGACTCCGCTGGGGAAGAGACCACTTTGCCTTTAGATTGGCATCTCATTGCTGATGGTGGACAACAGCCTGCTTCAAACAGTCAAATTCATCCACCTGGCGACTCCACACTCCATAACTCTCAAAGACTCCACTGGAGGAAGAACCTGAAATATGGCCATACCTCATAGAAGGATAGAACACATGGGTTGGATTTGGTTTAAAGAATTCATTGTTTTTGTCTACCACTATTTTCTGTCACTTTAAGCCTAATCAAGTGTACAAAGATGAGACCCACAATGAGTATGGGAAAGATCTCAAGCCTCAGTCTTCAGACCACAAGCAGACCTGTACTCATGTGAAGAACCTGGTGGAACAAGGGGCTCATGTTGTATCTCCCACCCCTAAAGAAGCTTCAAGCAGCCATGAGCCCATTGTTACACCACCTACACCTACAAAGGTCATAGAAATATATAAGCCTCTAGTTTTACCTCTTATCTTCCAACCCCTTCCTTCAGAACTTATAAACCAGCTGCCTCTTTTCGATGGAGAAAATAAAGGGGCCACTGCCGAGGAACATGTGCAAAACCTCGAGGATTTACTTGACTTGTATGAAATAGAGGAAGATGATGTGTGCATTAGAATGTTTGCCTTGTCATTACAAGGAAATGTTAAGAGTTGGTTCAAAGGCCTTCTAGTGGCAAGCATTTTCAGCTTTCATCAATTTTCTCAAGTTTTCCTTGATAAATGGGCAGCCCCTAAGAATGCTCTCCTCATCCTAGGAGAGTATCAAAATTTGAAAAGGCAACCAGGAGAGACAGTACAAGATTTTTCAGCCAGGTTCAATAAGGTATATCACGCAATACCTGCTAGCATAAAACCACCCTTGGGATGGGCTCTACTTCACTATCTTAGTGCGTTTGACCCCGAGGTGGAATTCCATATAAGAGAAAGAGAACCTTCGAGCTTGGAGGAAATGTAGAATATAGCAGTCACTGTCAAATACAACATAAAGTGCAGGGAGGAAATATTAAAAGCAGCAAAGAAAAACCGGGCAGAGAAAATAGCGTAGGTCTCTTTAGAGAACAAGCTGGAAAGATTGATAGAGACTGCCAATACCCTGCTGAACATAGAAGAGGAATAATATGAGGTTGAAACTGGAAATGATGATTGGAAGCGACCTACACCTTGTCCTCGAAAAGAACAAGCCAGATCACTGCAATACATGAGCTACATGCAAAGCATGTATGATGAACAAAATTTTGAAATAGAAGATGAGCTTGCATTTTTTCATGAAGAAAGGCTTGCTAAAGATCTGATGGTTTCGGCTAGTGGAATTTCTCATAAATATGGTGCTCCTAACATTGATCTATCTGATGATAATTTTTTCCAAAGGGAAACTGAGCTTGCAGGACCATCATCAGTGGATTCGTGGGAAAGAGACCGGGGCCAACAACTTCAGAAAAGCGATGAGGCCATCTATGATACTGATGGAGAAAGTGTTGAAAGCATGATAGAAGATGAAGATTCATTTAATCTTCTCTCTGATTTATATCCGAACATCAGTTATACTTGCCAAGAGGACAGAAGCCAACAGCGCTTCAGCGTAGAGAACAAGGAGGAAAAAGATGAAGAAAATATTGAGCAGAATGAATATCTGGAGCCTTCCCCCAAAGGGATTGAGGTAATCAAAGAAACCCCCGCTCAAGAATATGCTAATTCTTTCACAGAGTTCAGTCCGTTTCAGTAGAACCAGCCTGCGTTACTAGAGGATAGCACTATCGAATATAATGAGCCCTCTAGCTCAGGCTACAATGAAAATGAGCGAGATCTTCTTTCCCACAGACATCTTTGTCTGGATCCAGAGGAAGAAGAGGTATTCCTGGTTGATGCTCATCTGCCAAATACTCCAAACCAGGAAGAGGAGGAGTGTGATTACAGAGGCCACACTGCAGATGCAGTGATTGAAGCTGCCCGGGATACAGACAGCCTACCAGCCATGGCAAGCCTTAAAGAAGAAAGTTTATATCATGTTCTGATTGATCCTGTGGCAGAATACATGAAGGCCCTGATTGGCTCAGTGTCTCAAGCATTGATCATTTGCAAGAGCCAGTTACATTAGAGGTGGTCACCACGACTGGTGGCCTCAGTTTTGAAGATCCACATGCAGAGCATTCTACGGTTGTCTCTGATGAGCAGTCAGTTCTTCTTCCCCTTTTTGCTATTGCTTGACTGGCTGCATTGGCATTATTGTATCACCTAGAACATCAGATATTTCTAGTTAGAGTAGGGTAGGTAGGAAAAGCTCAATAAAGCTCAGCCTGTGAGCATGTAGTTAGCTGTTTTAATTTCTGCAAAGTCCAGCAAGTTAGACAGTCTAATCCTGGCTTGACTGTTTTCAATTTCTGTCTTAGAATGTAGAGAAGAAGTCTGCTAGACAGTTTAATCCTAGCAGATAGTAGTTTAGATAGAGAAACTATGAGGCCAACAATCTAATCTGGTCTCATGGAGTAATAAGGGTAGAAGTAGAATAGGTTTATTTTCCTGCTTGTAAAGATTGATGATGTAAAGGGTCTGCAAGTCCAAATGCACCCAGAAGAAAAAATGTAGGACTATAGTGTGGGTAGGTAGTTGTTTGGGAGAATTTTACTGCTGATATGATGTCTTCATGATTTAGCTGATCCAAAAGAGAATGGATGTGTCAAGTACCAGGCCATCTGGCCTACACCAAAGATTTATCTTCTGGATTCTTGACTCCTTCAAGAAGAAGCCATCCCCATGTGGAGCCACTGTTAGCCCCCTATGAATTTTTTGACAAGCAAACAGGGGGCTAAAATGCTTTCGAGCCTTCAAGAATGCATTTCCCTCTAAAAAAACATCATCCTTGAAGCCTCCTTATGCCCTTGTCCTTTGATACATCCCCATTGTTGTTTCCAGTTATAAAGCCTCTCTGTTTGTGAAGAAATGCCCAAAGGCCTCTTTTCCCCTCCTTTCCCCTCTTATTTTATTCCTTCTAAGCCTTTGCTTCATCCCCTTTTACTCCTCTCTATTTCCCTCATTTACCCTCTAAACCATCTCAAGTTCCCTTTTAAACCCTTTCCCTCTCTATCGTTACCTTCTTTGGCCTTAAAATGCATTAAAATGGGCCAAAAAACCCACTTTCTACCTTATAATAGGCCTAAGCCCCTTTCGGCCTAGCCCCTTAACCACTTCCCCACGTAACCCTACGCCGAAACCAAGCGTTTAAGCCCCCGACGCTTATCGCAATCGGAGCTGTCGGAGAAGCGCATTCCTTTGTTAAACAGAAAAACTCCGATGCGATTGAGTTTGGTCTTCCAGGCCTCCGCCGCAATCTCCACCGTTGATCTATCATCTTAATCGGACAGCCCGGCGCTAATCACACTCCCATTCCTGATCGCAATCGCAACTTCTGCCTATGCCACCCCTTTTCTCCCTCCGATTATGATTCCCCGACTACATCTCCGCCGTTGATCCGTCATTTGATCCAACGGTCCACTGCTAATCGTTGCGCGCTCCATCGCCCCTCTTCACTAACCCCTGTGATTAACCGTGGGCCGTCGATCTATTTCCAGATCCGATGGCTGGCATGTAATCGCTAATCGCCAATCGGAACTTCTTGTTGCGCCGCCCTTCCGTTACCTCCGATTGTGATTTCCCGATTTGATCGAAGCCGTTGATCTCTTCAGATCCAACGGTCCAGATCTCATCACTCCCCGCCTGTCTTCCGCCGTCGATTTAATCTCCGTCGTTGATCTCCTGCGCGATCCAACGGTTGGCGCTTAATCGCACCATCACTCCAATCGTAATCGCAAGTGTTAATGTGTCACCCCGCTGCCTCCCCCGATTGCGATCCCCCGATCTGACCATAGCCGTCCGTTCATCCAAGATCAACGACCCATATTGCATCGCGTCTTCCCCCGTGTCTCTTCCATTGGACCCGCCCAAAGGTTCATTTTTTAACCTCCGCCGTTGATCTCCTCCTAAGATCTAACGGCTCAAAACTAATCGCCCTCCGCCCACGCCAGGTCCCACATCATAAGCTTTGCTTCATTGTTTTTCCGTGATTTCCTTTGTAATTCGCTCAAGCGTTAATCTTCGGGCCTTACACTAATTATCATTTCTTCCGCCGCTTTGTCACTGTTCCACAGTTCCTCCACAGGCCTCCGCAGCATTGCTCTGCCATTGCCCAGAGTTTCATGGCGGGTTTATTTTATTGTGCAGAGATCACAGAGAGGCCATCATAGCAGCCAAATGAAGCAACAGAGATGGATTTGGGGAATTTAAGCCCGTAATTGAAGAATTAATGCGCTAATCCCGTTACTCAAAGGAAGAGGCGCAGTTTGAAGATTAAAGAAGCCCACGAAACAAAGCTATATCTGGGTTTTATGTCAGCAAAGTACCTTTCTCCAGAAAGACCACCTTTCAGCGTTCTCCATGCCTCCTCGAGCCCTTAAGAAGCTAAGTACACTGACAGAAGTTTTTGTTACTGTCAGGACCACAGTTATGAGGTATGGAGAGACCTATAGACCTTTTCTGCCATGTCTCTTATTTTAGAAAGCTACCACAGAGTACCAACAGTCGGATTTCTTCAGAAGAACATACCTGAAGTTATTAACAAGACTTCTGGACCATGGTTCAAAGTACGCACAGTTAATGAAGAGCCATTCTGCGGAATGGGCATTCGACCTACCTCTCCCCTGTCGTAATGAGATCCATTTAATGAATATCATCTACCATTGTTATTCTTTTCTCCTATAAGGATCCCCAAGAACAAATTGTAATGGTGTTGTTGTTCGGTTGTTGTCGATTGCTGTTAGAGGGATTTAGTTTGACTATTAGAACAGTCTTGGGAAGGAGTAGCAGAGTAGTTTGTAATGTAGTAGGCTGCGAGGAGAAAGTCTGGACTATAACAGCCATTGAGCTCCGTGTATGTGACTGGTTTTGCATCAATTAATCAAGCACATTTCATAGGATCCTAGTCTATTACTACGGGTGATGTTTCTATCTTTGTATCTTTTATTTACACTTTTATGCTGTAGCTGATGTATGAATTAGGGGTTTGCTGCTTGGATATTCTTGCTGGTGTCAAAGCATTGAAGGTTCAAAGTCCTTCTCTGATCTATAGACCTTGTCTTTGTTAAGCTTGTCTCTGTTTTCCTTTAGAGTATGCTAAAGCTGACCTAGAGTTAAATGACCTCTGGTCCGATCTACAAGGTGCCCCTCTGTCCCTCCTTTGAGAGCTGCCTTTGAGTATGCCCAAGCAGGTCTGGAGTTAAATGACCTCTGACCTGATCTATAGACAGAAACTGGGTTGCTTTCCTTCTCTCACTTTCATTCCTTAATGTTCCATTCCACCATTTATCTAAAAGATCCTTTAGTGTAGATGACTTGCCCTCTGAAAGCCTTGGCTAGTTGTTGCAAATAATTCTCCTTTCATGACTCCATAGCCCAATGGATGACACTTTCTTGACCTATCCTCTTGGCTGAAACACCTGCTCTTTTGTTCCTTTTCTCCCATTACTTTCTCAGTCTATGATCTCATGACCAACCCAACAACTCACCAACCAAATCATTTAAAACACCCATTTGTGCTTCATAACTAGCCTAATACCTTATCTTGAGCTTTCAAAGAGATATCATTCTTTGTTTAATTGAAGAGATCCCTCTCCGAATCCAGGAGGGCTAGATCTTAGGGCCCCAAAGTGGTTCTGATATTGTCTCATCTTTTGGTCTTGCCAATCTGGCCAAAACATGTGAACCCCAACAAATTTAATCGGCCAAGTTAAGTATCTTGTTAGTAAGAAGGTTATATGATCAAATCTCCTCTACCCCTATGAAATTAGGCTTGATCAACCAAATTAACAAATCTAAATATCTAAAAGTTAGAGAAATAAATAAATAAATAAATAATATCCAAAACTATATTATTATTATTTCTCATGGTCTTAAAAAAAAAAAAACAATTTTTAATATTCAAATATCCAAAACGATATTATTAATATTTCTCATGGTCTTCAAAGTAAAAAAGAAAACTAAACATTTTTACACCGGTCATAAAGTAAGAAAAAGTTTAGAGAACACCAGTCGTCATAAAGTAAGAAAAAGTTAAAAGAAAGCTGAAGCATTTGTACGGCATAACTGACAAAGTGCAATTTTTAATATTTAATTTGAATAATAAATAATTAGTTTTTAATATTATCAAAATAGTTAATTAAATATTTAATTTGACCACAATGTAGTTTTATCACTATTTTTCTTTATAAAATAAGTTGCGGATAATTGGCCCACATTTTATATCATTATTTGTTAGATTTACATAAAATTCATCTCAAAAATAAAATAGTCTTTGCATAATATAATATTATGTGGATAACTTGCTCACATCTTTTATGCAATTATTTATGGATATTGTTGCAATTTATAGATATGGTTGCAATATTCATGCATATTTTTAAATATTTATATGGTGATTTTTTTAAGATTTGCACAAAAATCATCCAAAAATAAATTCTTGAAGATAACTCATACTCACTTTCCATCATAATTTAAGCAATCTTTCTCATCATAATTTAAGCAAGCCTTTACATAAAGATAGCTCATAGTCAGTTCCCATCATAATGTAAGCAATTCTTACATAAAGATAACTCATAGTCACTTCCCATCATAGTTTAAGCAAGTCTTTACATAAAAATGAGATGTAAATAAAAATACTTACCTAAAATTACTTCTCACCACTATTTGTCTTACCTCCATATTAATGTAAGAGTAAAATTGTAAATATATAGAAAATTACTATCCACCAAAAAATTATTTTATCCTTTACCAATAAAAAATTTATATTTAATATTGAGTTTATATTTAATATTTATCAATAGAAAATTATATTTTTTATACCATTTTTAAATAAAAACATCATTTTTACCCAAAAACAAACAAACAAACAACATTTGCACTCGAATAACATTTGAAATTGAGCAATGGAGACAACAGAGGCACCTCTTAATATAAGATATCTCTATCTCCACATAAAATAAATTGAAAAATTATATATCACTAAAGACAACGGAAAAACTATGATTTAACTATTTACTATCTACAAACTTCCAGAAATGTATGCCTTCTGGATTTTTAAATTATGGAATATTTACCATATCTGGTCATCTTACCATATTTTTCTCACATGTTTACTTTTCGCTTTCCCACGATCAGAATATTACTCTTTTTTCATTTGATTTGAGATCAAACAAATCCGCTCCCAACAATGGCTGTGCGATGACCCCAAATTCCACTTTCTCGGCTACAGAACCGCCGGTACTACCAAACCCTAAATTCTCCTTTCTTGATTTCCCACGCACCAGCAATCGTATCTCTTCAACCTCGAGGCTGAAGAAACATGACAGTATTTGCAGGCCACAATCGTCCATACGGCCGCCTTGATCTTTCGCAACGAGGCTTTAATCCTCTCGGGGACTGTCTTCTTGATGGTAAACCTGTAGCTATGGAGAAACGTCTGCCTTTTCTTCCAAAAATCTGCTCCTCGACGTCTAGACAGCGACCAATATTCTTCGTCCTCGGATTCGAACTCGCAACCTTCTTTGGCGTCGCGTGATTGCAGGTTGAGCGGGGAGAAAGGAAGTCTTACAGAGGCCGAGGCCTCTCTCAGTACCTGGCTAAAGCTCCGCCGACTACTGCTATAAGACAGTGGAACCTCCATTGCATAAGTAAGAGTTAAAGAAAGTAAAGAATGGCTCTTTAAAGAAGCCTGGGAATGGAATTTAGGGCACGGCCGGATCCAGAAACCAAGCGATGAGATTCCAGGACTTGCATTGCAATTTGCTACACGTCAGAGCTTTACCTTTTCCATGCCCGAAGCTTCCATCTGTCACACGCGGCCTCCAGGCGTGCCATTCAATTTATGAATTTCTACGCCTCAAAATTCTTATCAGTTGCGTCAAATGACGTGTTTGGCAATAAACATATGCAGCTGGAAGGTGCCGTGCTCATATCGAATCCTGTTACGTACAAACCGCACATTAAAAACGGTAAAGGAATTGTTTGACAGCTCAGATTTGAGGTTAATCTAAACCCCAAAGTTGAAAAAAATTTATTTCCTGTCAGCCGCCCGCCCTTTATAATTTCAGGTGGTGGTCACAAGGAACACCTAACTCCATCTTTACTGGACATCAAATGCCTAACATTATCTTTCATTCCTAGAGGAGTGGGAAAGGCTTGTCACGTTATGTCACACCGCCTATGATTTCATTTTCATAGTCATCTGGTTTTGTTTTTCATCTCACGAGCAAAGATATTATATAAATTTATTTCAATCTTATGTTTAATATATGTAGAAATAAATAAATAAAAATTAAATTGTAAATATTGTAATTAAATTATTATTTTATTTTAATGTGACGCATTTCTTCAACTTTAAGTTATAATCACTTTTTCCAAAAAAATGCACGAGCCCATCCCGGCAGAATTTCAACATTTAAAATAATATTACCAAGTAGCGAAAAATCGAGGGGCTAATATTTATACTTTCCCCCTTGATTTAAACGTAAAAAATCAAATTTTAAAATGGATTTCTTAAAAATAATATTAGATATATTTTCATAAGAAAAACTTGTGCCTAAATTAACACATGTTGTGTGACAGCTACATTACTCCTAACTAGCTGGATTACTTGTTAAGTAATTTTTATTGTTTTGTTAATGACAAAAATTGAGACAATTTATGTTATTTTGTTAAAAGATTGTTATAAAAATAACTGGATATGAAAAGTAAAAAAAAAAATTGATGGTAAATGTTTCCAAGAACTGAAAAGAGGTTGAGGGAACAGTTAGAAACAGTTACCTACTCCTCTAGGATAAAGGACTGATTCGAGAGAGGAGTAGGGGTTCTGTGGTGAGAAGAAGGAGAAAGAGTGACAGATTCTTGAGCACGGAGGCAAATAAGTACATAAGCAATTTCATGACTGTTAGTTTATGATATTTAAACTGTCTATATATTGTTATTTGAATAAAAGTACAGTGAGATTATATGCTTTGTATTTCTACTGCTTTCACTGTAGACATGTATTGTTTCCAAAACTATTTACTGAAAATGATTATTATGATAATAGTATGAAAGTCAGATGAAAATACTGGAAAATATATATATATATATACATGGACAGGAAAACAAAAATCTAGAAAACAAGGAAAACAAGAGTTGGAGTCTAGTCTACATTTATTTATTAAGAGAAAAAGAAAGGGTTTTACATAACTCAAATAACAATAATCTACTCAACCCTTTTCTTTTGTCTCCTACACAAATGCAACAGTATATATATTCATGTATTGAAAGATTATGTAGAATGTATTTCATCATTTTAAAGTTGCGGGAATATCATTAAAGAACTCTGGAAAGTGCGAAGCAAATATTAAAAGAAGTTGCGGGAATATCATTAAAGAACTCTGGAAAGTGCGAAGCAAATATTAAAAGATTCCAGTAGACTGTCAGGTGAGGGTTAGGGATTAAACCCAGACCTAGACCTAGTCGTCTTCCGGATAAATATTTATTTCACACGGACAGTGGGATAGGCGGTGGTCTGGTCACCTACAGTTTTAAAACAGAAACTTCATACAGAACCTAGATACTGGATAAATTGTTGAACATTTCATTCAAATTAATAATTGAGGAACAAGATGAGACTACAAATATACAACCATGCTAGAGAAAGCGTCATTAAAGCATAAAACTAGCGGACAACAGTCTGAGAAATTCATCAATGACCATAAAATGTAGAATTCGAACATGCAAAGAACTGTGGTAAATTACCATTATTATTTGATAGTTGAAGAAACGAATGTTTCAAAGAAAAACCATGTGTAAATTCTAGTTAGAGCGAAAGAAAATGGCGAAAACAACTAACCAATCTCAATATAAATGTTCAATAGAAAGTTTCATAAAAGCAAGGTTTAGTTCAGGAGAAATAGAACTGAACTGTAAGAAATGGGTTGAACCTGGAAAACTCATTTATACATGAAAAATCTGTCAAGAAGATTCAATGTTCAAATCTTAGCCAAAAACCCTCTTTTGAATACAATAATAAGTCTCATAAGATTATCCAATAGCTTATGCACAATAACCCTCGTAGCTTGCTATATAATGGGTCTACGCAGAACGAAAACCCTGTAAGGGTTTGTTTGAAAACGGAGACCCTATCATTTCAAAATAACGCCTAGACCGCAAGGGCATTTTCTTGTTCATACCTGGAATAAATTCAATTGAAAACAGATGAGGGTGCGTCTAGCAAAATGAAGGGGTTTTGGTAAATAAAATTGGCCACAAGAACCTTGAGAGCACACCTGTTCACACAAAACAGGAATTCTGTTACTAAACTTGTGAAGTTATTAAAACCCTAACTTAATGCAAAGAAAAACAATCAAGAATGAAACGGCAGAACCGTCGAATCACCTGAAAATATAGCCATGGGAATGAGGAGTGCCACCGCACCATTTGCCTATCAAACAGAGTATTAAAACATGAGGAAAACTTCTTCATATTTTGGAAATATAAATTGTTTCGCTGAGCTACAGGCCAGAATCCGGAAAAATAAAACTAAATAGGCATAGAAACAAATGAGTAGAAGTCTGTACGAAGCGATGCATGAGAATCGTAGAGAAAATCCATTTTTATACTCAGAATTACCTTTGGAAAACTGACTCGGCGCCTTCCAGAACAAGCAAGATGAAAGCTTGGAACTGGCTCGACGTTTATCGGATCATTCATGGACAATGCATCACTGCAGTTTTGAACCACGGTGGATACTAGCTGAGGAGTAAACGGAAAGTGCGCAGAGTAACAAAAGGCTACCAGCAAAGACGATGGAGTAAATTTAGGGCTTAGCGGGATTGCCTAGGTAGGGCTCCTGCCATTGCCTCAGTCTTCGATTACACATGGAGCCGAATCAACGGCATAGAAACATGCTAGGGTACTATGAGATCTCCTTCCATCATAAATCAATACAATTGTCGTGATGTTTAGGGATAAACAATAAATTCACCAGTACTATACAGTTGTGAACCTTTAACGCAGATGGACAAGTGTTATGGACGAGGGTGATTGATTTGGTGGCAGCATAAACGTTGTATTATTTTGATATATCCATCTTATAAACCATAGAGTTGTGCTAGGATGACCTAACCATATAATCAATTGTAATAATAAGTAGATTTGCATAAATTATTTTGATTATGTGTAGAATCTGTTGGTCATCAGTGTTTTTCACTAGTTGGCCATGACTAGTTGTAACAGCCAAGTTTTCTATCAGCTGATCTTAAAATTTGTCACTTTTGCCAGCTGGAAAACACCTATAAACTTTGTGCCATCTTACCTTTTCAGTCTGCCCATGACGAGATGTAACCTCATTATCAAATCCTACCTAGCCTCAGCCATACTAGGTTGCCCATCAGCTCTAAAGAAACAATCCAAATCTGTCCAAAAGTCTCCCCTAAGTTAGGAAGTGGCGCTTTAGGCATTTCTCCCTTGGCGAACTATCCAAAAGCCAAAGAACCTCCATCTGCTATAGACCAGTCATAACAGACCTTCCCATTCTACAAATAAAGTTGGTTACAGCCCTAGGTCGCGCTACTGATACACCCTCAAGTCTCAGCAATTCATGTACCTTAAGTCAAACTGATTCTAGGTGTTTTTACAATGTTTTAAATGGATCTTTCAAAGACAAAGGCATACCAGCATATCAGAAGACAATATTTGGTTCCACATGAGAAGACAACTGCTTCTCAATGTGATCTCGAGTCTGGGAATGCAGCTACAGAGCAGAGAGATTTTTTCTAAACTCTTGCGATCATAGTCAAAGCCTGAAAGCACAGTGAAAGAAAAAACAACACAGTCAAAAGGCTGATGATATGAAATGACTAAAAACCTCCTTCATCTATAAGCAGAGGGTTTGAAGACTGAAGAACCTCCTTCATTTCATAAGTAGAGGGTTAAGAGCGCCTCCTTCATCTACAAGTAGAGGGCCAAAGGTAAATTTTGTTTTTGAGTTTTTCACTAACTATGAAGACAAACTTTGAAGTAAAGTGAGACAACAAATGAAGGTCTCTGCATGAAAATGATGATTAAAGGCAGAGGTAAAGCAGTAGGCTTTAAAGTTGGTTTGCTTGAGTTTCATTATTATTTGAGTTACAATCAGAAGGCAATTTGAGCTCAGTTTTCCCAAAGAGGCAGTACAATTGAACACATAGGTTCATAAATGTGCAAGAAAGATCATAACATGTGTTTCAGGTCCTGGAACCCAATAAAAGCAATATATGCATGCCACTGTTACAAAGGAAGGTAGTTTCCTTACGAAAGAAGGTCTAAGGCACCTCACTGTTGCATTCCAAGTAAAAGGAGAAGTCTAAAGAAGTTCCCTTTAAATGAACAGAGAATGGTAAAACCTGAGTAAATGCAACTAAATTTTTGCACTCACAGTCATGAGAGAGGTTCAAACATCACCTGCCAGCGAAATCAACTTCACAATAGGGCATCATTACCTCCAAAGCATCAAGAGAAAACAATATCAGTTTGGGTTTTCAAAGGGGTAAAGCTACCTCCTTCAAGATGTCAAAGAGAAACTCACATAACACAAGTGACAGCAGATGAGCGAATACAAAGCCAAGAAGTGGAAAAGGGTTTTTGAAATTGCAGTTAAGTTTCCTTCCCCCAGTAAAAGGCAGTTGCAGTCAAAGGGCACATTTATAAATCTTTCATATGGCTCAGAGCAGAATTTTCTTCGCCAGTGCAGATATCAAAAAAGAAATACAATTGTCCATTTATAAATGAGAAGCAGGGAAGTTTTAAATTCTTGAAAAAAGTTTTCTTTATTGCAAAAAGAGGTCAAGCTTATAGTAGGAATAAGCATTGTCACTATGCTTTTATTTGAGAAAAAAGGAGTCTTAGCCATAGGTTCAAAAAGATAAGGGTGTCGTGTTTTGGTTTTAAAAACAAAGGTCTTTTGAATGTTTTCAAAATCATCATTAAGCACACCAAAAGGGTTTTGATTTTTGTTTCAAAAGACGAAGGTTATGGACCGTTGCCTCTACCTTTTCTGCATTTCAAAACTGAGAACAAACTCCCCCTTGCTGTTCACAAGACTGGAGGAAGAAGTTGTGAGCGAAAAAACAGAGTTTTTCGGGCTTGAAGAAACGCGCGGTGCACCTGTACAACTGCGCGGCGCATTCATGCGCACTTTTTTCAAAGGGATACATTTCCGCGCGGCGCGCCTGTAGGCGTTGGTCCCGTCGGCCCAAAAGGTGACCCAACAGCCTTTTGCGCGGCGCTCTCCCAGTTTAAACGTGCCACGCTCATTTTACACCATCCAAATGCCTCCAACAAGTGGTAAAGCCACTCCTTTCCTCCAGCAAAATGACACCATCAACCTTCGAGGTATTTATGCGCCTCCATGCTCTTTTCAAAAACTGTTAAGTGGTGGAAAAAGGGATGAAGTTCATAGTCTAAATCACAGTGTTGATTTTGTTGAGGGAGAAGTGTTTTGTGTTGGAAACTCAAAATTACCATGTTGCTGTTAGCCCAAGGTTTGCATAGTAAAATTGGTGTGTTTCTGTTGATATTAAAAAACCAAATAACTGCCCTCAAAACAAGTTGAAAGGTGGAACAGTTTTGGAAAGGGAAACTAAGGGTTGAAAGGTGAAACAGTGGGTCTATTTTCAATTTGCAGTGATTATGGTGTAAAGGTTTTGGTCACTTCAAGGGTCTCCTCTATGTGGTAAACAAGGGCGAAAAAACAGTGGTCTCCTTTTAGTCCATAAAACAGAGCTTTAGTATGTGAAACTGTCACTACCATTAAAGGGGGTTTATCAAAATCTGTGCAAGAAAATAGTGAAAGGAGGAGGGTGTGTTGATTTTGAATAATTCTTGCTGTTTATCTGCTACAAAGGTGCATGTTCTCACATCAAAAACACCAAAAGTTGGGTGACCTTACCACAAACACAAAAAAATCACTTTGACTGTGTGTACCTTTTATTGACTGTGTTTTTGTTCTTGAGTTTAATTGTTGAGTGGCAGACAAAGTGAAAAATAGTGTTTTGGGAGGAACAGAGACCTAATAGCAAGGAGGGCATCTCACACAGCATTTGAAACCAATTTTACCTTGATCAAACAGTGATTGACATCTGAGGTAGAGTTTTGATTGAAGAACACATTTCAAGAACTTTTGAGGCAGTTTGGTGTTGCAGAAGTGCATCTAGAACAAGATGCCTCCCAGGCAAGATAGCAAGAGTGGATTTCACAAGAGGTATGAGCCTATTTCCACCGAAGAGGTGAATGCCCACCCATCAATCTTATTCAATTTCCATGAGGTCGGATGCTTAGATTTTTTCTAAAGGGTGCAAGAGGTGAAGAGTTTCTCTCCTCTAACACACCTTTGTGCTTTGAGGTTCAGAGACAAACATTTCTAGTTGGCTGGTCTTGACTTCAAGTTCTCCCCAAGATCCATCTCCAAGGCCACTAAAATCCCCTATATTGGCGAGAAATGGTTTAAACAAAGCCATTTGGACTTAGATGATTACAAACCTTTCCTAAAGCCTGAACACAGAGATTCTTGTCCTGCTATTTTCCCTTTCTCATATCTTTTAGCCAGCTACACCCCTCTCATGAAGATTATCATGAAGTACTTCACTTGTGAGGGGAGATTCTCCTGAATCTATGCTTATCACATTCGACTGCTGATGCATTTCACAAGGACCAAATAGCTAAATCTTCCTCTCTTCTTGCATAAGAGCATTGAGAAAATGGCCTCCACTGTCCAGAAGAGGCCTCCCTCACAGTAAATAGCGTGTCTCTTCCATCACTCTCTCATCAAAATCATCATTCTCCATCAGCTTGAAAAGAGAGAGGTCCCTTGGGATGTTTTCATTACTCATCCTGATTTCTCCACTATCCCTCCAGTCCATACATCCCCTACATCTCCTACTCATCGCCCCTCCCCTTCCTCTAGCAGGCCTACTCCTAAAAAGCTCAAGTTTACTGCAGAACAAACAAAGGAACATGAAGAAGGAGAAGGAGGTGACCAGCAAGAGGAAAAAGGTGCTGAGGAGCAGCATGACAGTGATGAGGGTGAGCAGCATGATAGTGATGAGGGTGAGCAGCAGACTCATGATGAAGGTGAGCAGCCTTATGATGAAGGGCAGCAGCTTGAACAACAAACAGATGATGAGGCTGAACAACAACCTTATAGGGATACACAACAACATTACAGTGGTGATGAAAAACAGCATGAGGAAGAGGAAGAAAGTGCTGAACAACAGCAAAGACGGGAAAGGGATGAACAGGGGCAGAATAAAGAGGACACACAACAGTCCTATGAGACAGAACAGCAGCATGGAGATGATGAAAAAGGGCATGCCAGTAATGAACAAGGGCAACCTCCTCAAGAAGAACAACAAACTCAAAAGGATGACAAGCAAGATGACAAAGGTAAAGGGGTCATACCCTCTTCTCCTAAAAAGGCCAAGTCCCGAACAGCAAAGAAGAGAATGCCTAGAGTGGTCACTCCAAATGTGACAAGGGCTCTCCGAAGTAAAGGGAAATTGCCAAAGAAGCCTATCATTGATTTTCCTAGGAGGAAGAGCACTAGAATAGCCACCCAAAGCAAAGGGAAGGGCAAGGTAGAAGGAAGTCATGAACAGGAGGGTGCATTCGATATCATCCCAATCCAAAGCAATAATAGTGATAATGAGGCCCGGATTCTAGAAAACCTTTTGATCCATAGGGAAGGCCAAATTGATGCATTGAAGGATGATCTTCATAGGGCAAGGAATTTCAATCAATTTCTAGTAATCCAAAATAGGCAAATGAGTGTCCATATGGCTGTTTATGAGACACGGGCGACTAATTACAAGAAGGAGGCCTCCAAAGCCCAAGCAAGGTTGGAAGAGCTCATGGGTGAATTTGATGAAAGTGAAGGCGATGATCAGCCTAAGAGAAAGAGGCCTAGAACCATGGGGCTTAAAAGGGCCCTTGATCTGAAAATGGAATGTACTTGTTTAATTGTGCAAGGTATCCATTTTCCAATATTTTCAAATGATCTGAAATTGTGAGAATAAACTATTTCCTTTTCAGAGATGGACTAAAGGGGCATTCACTGGACATGTCACCTCTAAAGAGAGGATGAGTTCCAGAGGCTACCTGGCCCTCTTCAGACTCTGTCTAAGGAAATAATATATAAACACTAATAACAGAATCAATGAAAGTATTTAATTTGTAAATTCAAAGTGTTCATTGTTCTGTTTTGAATGTGAATAAACAAGAGTATATGATCTGCAATAGTTGTGTAGAGGTTTGAAGTTTAAACAACCAATTTTGATTACTGCATAAACTTGTTTATGGAAAACATGCTTATGAAATTTCACTGTTTAAGCAATCAAATTCTGGAAAATAACAGCCATAAAACACAGATGAACAGCATATGTTTGTTTAAGCGGTTCACCCCTCTTCTGGGCTACCTCCGCTGGTCCAAAAGCCTCTAATTAGGCTCAGTCCTTTTTTGATTAAATGCTTCAAATAAAATTACATCTGTATAAAGTTTTCCAATGAGAAAACAGACTGCTAAAACAGACTCAGAACTTCCAAATCAGTAGAAATAGACTACAAATTCACCTCCATTGGAGGAAGGTAGCCCAATGCAGCAATGTTTCCCCTTGGCCCTGATGGCTTCTCTGTCAAAAGCGCTGTAAAATTCGCAGATACAATGCCCTGATGACTCTGCAGACACCTCCAACAGCTCCAGAATGCTCTCTACACTCAAAATCAAAAAAAAATTCGTCTTCAAAAGCCTTCCCAATCAAAAGTTATGGCACATTTAGTGAACTGCCTCTTTCTCCTTAGGAAACTCCACTAAATGTGGAGGAACTGTGGATAACTCGACTAAAAAGGTGGAAGCGCTCTAAATATGGTGGAACCGCCAAGCTGATCGCCAGTTTAACCGTTGGTAATAAATGTTGTTGTGGCGTTCATATAGGCGGAACCGTGGGTTTTGAAATAAATGTTAACGGTTTTGTATTAATATTAAAACATAACGTTTGTTAACAATAAAACCCACGTATGTAATAGTTATCCAAAGGTTTATATCCGCCGAGCGCGCCGATGTTTAACCTATGGTTCCGGCCGGCAGGTCGTGTGGAATGGGGGCTGGCCCTCCGGGGCTGGCCCCCTTCGGGCCCCGCCATAAACACTACACCATTTAAATATAATTTATTCCGCCCATATTTCAACGTAGAACACATAGCACAGTTGGTAAGCCGTTTCAATGCATTCGGATAGGTCGCGGGTTCGAATCCGTCTGCCCTTCAACAAAACTTTTAAAATGCCATTCCATTCGGCCTTGGGGCCACGTGGCGGCCTCCGGGCTAGCCACGTGGCACCCGTTGATTGGCTGATCTCCGAATATTCTGCGGAATATTCCACGGAATATTCTCAGAATATTCTGTGGAATATTCCTTTTTTAATAAAAATTTTTCCAAAGTCTAATTTTGCCATTTTTTAATGAAATTGACAAAACTTTGAAGCTGAATAACTTTTGCATACGGAGACCATTTTTCGAACCGTTCGCGACGCCGGAATCAGGAAGACGAGCACTATCCATTCGATCTGTTTCGGAGCTATTCTGAGCACTTTCATTTTTGAGCATTTTTCTTCAAGAGACTTGATCTCCTGATCACACCTCCCAAATGGGAAGCTTTTGGACCCTCAAAAGCTTTCTGATTACTGAAACTGATGATGTGGAGACTGATTCTACAACTGAAATCTACCCGATTTCATCAACTGAAGCTTTTGAGAAAATGACAACCTGTCTCTGGAATCAACTGATCTACCATTGCTAAGATTGACGGAGTCATGACGCAAATGATTAAAATTTGCAGAACAACAATAGTACTTTGCAGAAAATAAACTTTTTCTACATTGATCAAACTTCCAGAAAGATTTAAAACAACCTTCACCATGCAAACTGTTACCATGGCGAATTGTACCATTCTGAAACCAACTTTTTCCCATGCTGAATTTTGTGTCCTTCTTGCTTGCACTGCTTTGCTTTGACACTTCATTCATTGCATTGGCTGACCCAAAAGGTGATTCATGCAACACAACATCATCTTCTTTCAAAGACGAACTGTTATCAAACTGAGACAAATTATTAGCAACATCATAAGAAGGCAAATGCTCAAAATCTTGTCGTTTCAACATCAACAAAGTTAGACTTTGACTTGCATTAACCAATCTTTTCAATTGACCTGCATGTAGTAAAGAAGATTCCATCTTCTTCTTGTGAGCTCTCACAATGTACTCCTTACCATCTTTGAACAAGTGATACTTGTTTTCATGGCGATGAAAGATGGCCTTCCTGTCAAACAAATAAGGACTTCCCAAAACCATACCTGAGATGTCAAGCGGCACCACATCAAGTTCCACTGTGTCAACAAAGTGTGCAGTTATTGCAAAGCGCAATATGCACTTCCTTGAAACCTGCAAATTGGTATCCTTGCAAATCCATCCAAGTCGATAAGGCTTCGGATGTGGAATGGTCTCAAGTTTCAGCTGCTTGACCAAATCTTCAGAAATAAGATTAGCTTGTGACCCACTGTCAAATAGTGTGTCAATTTTGGTATGGTGAGAAATTACCCTCACATGGAAAAGCTCTATTCTCCTCTTTTCATCAAGAGTATCTTTGTGACAATTCAAAGAGCTAGAACTAGGAATTGTGTCTTGCACCACTTTTTTCCCTTTAGTGTTCTTTAAAACCATGCCTATGCTTTTTGTCTCATCTCCTGAGTCTGACCCTAAGTCTTGCTCAACTGTTGCAACAATTTTCTCCTTTTCTTTGGTCTTGTTTTTGTTCTTGTACTTTTCTGGTTTCAGTTCAGGATGAAGTTTCCAACAATGATCTTCATCATGACTAGTCTTCGAACAGTTCTTGCAAAAGAACTTTCCTTTGTCCTTTCTTGAATTAGCAACTCTCTTTTTTCCTTTGTTTTTAAAATTACTATCCTCATCAAAAGCATCAAAAGCATTCTTTCCTCTCGCTTCTAAATGTGTAGCCTACACACAGACTTCATCTAAGCTGGTAGGATTGAACATTAGGATAGTATGTTGCAGATAATTGTGCAAACCCCCTATGTATTTCAACAAGGTATCTTGACTTTGTAAGTCTACTCCAAGTAGAAGTGCTCTCCTTCTAAACTCTTGGGTATAATCTTGCACATTTTGACCCTTAAGTTGCCTAAAACTTTGCCAATTCATGATTGCTTTTTGAATATGAGCAAGAGGGTAAAACTGTTTCTTAATAGCAGTAATAAACTCATTCCATGTTAGAGTTATCTTACCATGCTTTTTAATCTCCTCTCTAGTCTTGGCTTCCCACCAAACCAAAGCTGCTCCATCCATTCTCAAAGAGGCTAATTGGATTTTTGTTTCATCATCATGCAAATTCTGGATTCTGAGATAGACTTCCAGCTGTCTAATCCAATTATCCAATTTTTCTGCATTAACATCACCATTAAACATTGGCAACTCAAACTTTACATCAAGCTTCAACAAAGGATTTTTAAAAGAGGTTTTTGTTTTATGTGACTGATTAACAAAAGTAGAAGAGGATGATGTGGAGGAAGAGGATGACGATGGAGATGAAGGATCACCATTTCCTCCATTCCCTTTCTTAGACTCATCTTTGTCTTTCTTCCCTCCTGAAGAACCTCCTTCTTCTCTTTGGTTTCTAGACCCTTCTCCAGCAATCCTATCATTTCTCTCCTGGTATAGGATTCTAACCATCTCAGTCAAATCCAAGAAAGCTTTTCTAAAGACTCTGTCTTCTTCCTTGGGATCCATTTCCTCCATAGCCTTAGAATCACCTGCACAAGCATATGTATTTGTTTAAGGGTGCAAGGTATCCATTTCCCAATATTTTCAAATTGAGCTATACACTCCAAGTGACCTTCGAAAATGTGAAAAATTCTTATTTCTTATACATAGATAGACTGTAGGGGCATTCACCGGACATGTCACCTCTAAAGAGAGGATGAGTTCCAGAGGCTACCTGGCCCTCTTCGTAATTTCGTCTAAGGAAATAAAATATAAGAACAAATAAATGTAATCAATGAAAGTATTTAATTTGTAAATTCAAAGTGTTCATTGTTCTGTTTTGAATGTGAATAAACAAGAGTATATGATCTGCAATAGTTGTGTAGAGGTTTGAAGTTTAAACAAAAAATTTTGATTACTGTATAAACTTGTTTATGGAAAACATGCTTATGAAATTTCACTGTTTAAGCAATCAAATTCTGGAAATAAACAGCCATAAAACACAGATGAACAGCATATGTTTTTTTAAGCGGTTCACCCCTCTTCTGGGCTACCTCCGCTGGTCCAAAAGCCTCTAATTAGGCTCAGTCCTTTTTTGATTAAATGCTTCAAATAAAATTACATCTGTATAAAGTTTTCCAATGAGAAAACAAACTGCTAAAACAGACTCAGAACATCCAAATCAGTAGAAATAGACTACAAATTCACCTCCATTGGAGGAAGGTAGCCCAATGCAGCAATGTTTCCCCTTGGCCCTGATGGCTTCTCTGTCAAAAGCGCTGTAAAATTCGCAGATACAATGCCCTGATGGCTCTGCAGACACCTCCAACAGCTCCAGAATGCTCTCTCCACCCAAAATAAAAAAAAAATTCGTCTTCAAAGGCCCTCCCAATCAAAAGTTATGGCTCATTTACTGAACTGCCTCTTACTGCTTAGGAAACTCCACTAAATGTGGAGGAACTGTAGATAACTTCGACAAAAAAGGTGGAAGCGCTCCAAATATGGCGGAACCGCCAAGCTTATCCGCCGGTTTAAACTGTGGCAATAAATGTGGAGTGGTTCCGTTCACATGGGCGGAATAGTCGTTTTAAATTAAATGTTAAACGGTTTTTTTTTGTTTTAAATATAAAACGTGAACCATATAACAAACCATTACATAACCGTTAGTTGAATTGTCCGCCCATTGGAGCGCGCCGATATACATAGCCTCCGGTTCCGGCGATGGGTCATGTGCTATGGGGGCTGGCCCTTCGGGGCTGGCCCCCTACGGGCCCCGCCCATTACAACTACACACTTTAAATATGACTCCTTCCGCACCATATTCAACATATAACACGACAGCCCGGTGGTAAAATCGTTTGGTTTGTATACAGGAGGTCGGGGGTTCGAATCCGTCCGCCCTTCAAAAACTTTTAAAACGCTATTCCATTCGGCCTTGGGGCCACGTGGCGGCCTCCGGGCTAGCCACGTGGCACCCGTTGATTGGCTGCCACCGAATATTCCTCGGTATATTCTGCGGAATATTCCACGGAATATTCCCAGAATATTCTGTAGAATATTCCTTTTTTAATAAATTTTTTTCCAAAGTCTAATTTTGCCATTTTTTAATGAAATTGACAAAACTTTGAAGCTGAATAACTTTTGCATACAGAAACCATTTTTCGAACCGTTCGCGGCGCCGGAATCAGGAAGACGAGCAATATCCAGTCGATCTGTTTCGGAGCTATTCTGAGTACTTTCATTTTTAAGCATTTTTCACCAAGAGACTTGATCTCCTGATCACACCTCCCAAATGGGAAGCTTTTGGACCCTCAAAAGCTTTCTGACTACTGAAACTGATGATGTGGAGACTGATTCTCCACTCTTCCACCCTTGAACAACTGAAATCTACCCGATTTCATCAACTGAAGCTTTTGAGAAAATGACAACCTGTCTCTGGAGTCAACTGATCTACCATTGCTAAGATTGACGGAGTCATGACGCAAATGATTAAAATTTGCAGAACAGCAATAGTACTTTACAGAAAATAAACTTTCTCTACATTGATCAAACTTCCAGAAAGACTTAAAACAACCTTCACCTTGCAACTTGTGCCCATGGCGAATTGTACCATTCTGAAACCAAATTTTTCCCATGCTGAATTTTGTGTCCTTCTTGCTTGCACTGCTTTGCTTTGACACTTCATTCAATGCATTGGCTGACCCAAAAGGTAATTCATGCAACACAACATCATCTTCTTTCAAAGACGAACTGCTATCAAACTGAGGCAAATGATTAGCAACATCATAAAATGGAAAATGCTCAAAATCCGGTCGTTTCAACATCAACAAAGTTAGACTTTGACTTGCATTAACCAATCTTTTCAATTGACCGGCATGTAGTAAAGAAGATTCCATCTTCTTCTTGTGAGCTCTCACAATGTACTCTTTACCATCTTTGAACAAGTGATACTTGTTTTCATGGCGATGAAAGATGGCCTTCCTGTCAAACAAATAAGGACTCCCCAAAACCATACATGAGATGTCAAGCGACACCACATCAAGTTCCACTGTGTCAACAAAGTGTGCAGTTATTGCAAAGCACAATATGCACTTCCTTGAAACCTGCAAATTAGCATCCTTGCAAATCCATCCAAGTGGATAAGGCTTTGGATGTGGAATGGTCTCAAGTTTCAGCTGCTTGACCAAATCTTCAGAAATAAGATTAGCTTGTGACCCACTGTCAAATAGCGTGTCAATTTTGGTATGGTGGGAAATTACCCTCACATGGAAAAGCTCTATTCTCCTCTTTTCATCAAGAGTATCTTTGTGACAATTCAAAGAGCTAGAACTAGGAATTGTGTCTTGCACCACTTCTTTCCCTTTAGTGTTCTTTAAAACCATGCCTATGCTTTTTGTCTCATCTCCTGAGTCTGACCCTAAGTCTTGCTCAACTGTTGCAACAATTTTCTCCTTTTCTTTGGTCTTGTTTTTGTTCTTGTACTTTTCTGGTTTCAGTTCAGGATGAAGCTTCCAACAATGATCTTCATCATGACTAGTCTTAGAACAGTTCTTGCAAAAGAACTTTCCTTTTTCCTTTCTTGAATTAGCAACTCTCTTTTTTCCTTTGTTTTTAAAAGTACTATCCTCATCAAAAGCATCAAAAGCATTCTTTCCTCTAGCTTCTAAATGTGTAGCCTGTACACAGACTTCATCTAAGCTGGTAGGATTAAACATAAGAATAGTATGTTGCAGATAATTGTGCAAACCACCTATGTATTTCAACAAGGTTTCTTGACTTTGTAAGTCTACCCCAAGTAGAAGTGCTCTCCTTCTAAACTCTTGAGTATAATCTTGCACATTTTGACCTTTAAGCTGCCTAAAATTTTGCCAATTCATGATAGCTTTCTGAATGTGAGCAAGAGGATAAAATTGTTTCTTAATGGCTGTAATAAACTCATTCCATGTTAGAGTTATCTTACCATGCTTTTTAATCTCCTCTCTAGTCTTGGCTTCCCACCAAACCAAAGCTGGTCCATCCATTCTCAAAGAGGCTAATTGGATTTTTGTGTCATCATCATGCAAATTCCGAATTCTTAGATAGACTTCCAGCTGTCTAATCCAATTATCCAATTTCTATGCATTCACATCACCATTAAACATCGGCAACTCAAACTTCACATCAAGCTTTAACAAAGGATTTTTAAGAGATATTTTTCTTTTGTGTGACTAATTAACAGAAGTAGAAGAGGATGATGTGGAGGAAGAGGATGACGATGGAGATGAAGGATCACCATTTCCTCCATTCCCTTTCTTAGACTCATCTTTTTCTTTCTTTCCTCCTGAAGAATCTCCTTCTTCTCTTTCTTTCTAGACCCTTCTCCAGCAATCCTATCATTTCTCTCCTGGTATAGGATCCTAACCATCTCAAATAACCAAGAAAGCTTTTCTAAAGACTCGTCTTCTTCTTGGGATCCATTTCCTCCATAGCCTTTGATCAGCCACAAGCATATGTAGGAATGTACTTGTTTAATGGTGCAAGGTATCCATTTTCCAATATTTTCAAATGATCTGAAATTGTGAGAATAAACTATTTCCCATACAGAGATGGACTGTAGGGGCATTCACTGGACATGTCACCTCTAAAGAGAGGATGAGTTCCAGAGGCTACCTGGCCCTCTACAGACTCTGTCTAAGGAAATAAAATATAAACACAAATATCAAAATCAATGAAAGTCTTTTGTTTTTGAATTCAGAGTGTTCATTGATCTGTTTTAAGTGTGAATAAGCAAGAATATAAGTTCTGCAATGGGTGTGTAGAGGTTTGATGGAAAAATAACAAGTTTTGATTACTGTATAAACTTGTTTTTGGAAAGCATGCTTATAAAATTTTACTGTTTAAACTATCAGAATCTGGAAATAAACAGCCAAAACACACAGATGAACAGCAGATATTTGTTTAAGCGGTTCACCCCTCTTCTGGGCTACCTCCGCTGGTCCAAAAGCCTCTAATTAGGCTCAGTCCTTTTTTGATTAAATGCTTCAAATGAAATTACATCTGTATAAACTTCTCAGATGAGAAAATAGACTGCTAAAACAGACTCAGAATATCCAAATCAGTAGAAATAGACTACAAATTCACCTCCATTGGAGGAAGGTAGCCCAATGCAGCAATATTTCCCCTTGGCCCTGATGGCTTCTCTGTCAAAAGCGCTGTAAAATTCGCAGATACAATGCCCTGATGGCTCTGCAGACACCTCCAACAGCTCCAGAATGCTCTCTACACTCAAAATCAAAAAAAAATTCGTCTCAAAAGACCTTCCCCTTCAAAAGTTATGGCACATTTACTGAACTGCCTCTTACTCCTTAGGAAACTCCACTAAATGTGGAAGAACTGTGGATAACTCGACAAAATAGGTGGAAGCGCTCCAAAAGGCGGAACCGCCAAGCTTATCCGCCAGTTGAACCGTTGGTAATAAATGTTGATTGTGCGTTCATATGTCACGGGCGAAACCGTCGGTTTAAAATAAATGTTAAACGGTTTTGTTTTAAATATAATACATTACAACCGTTAACGATAACAAACCATTACATAACCGTTAGTTGAATTGTCCGCCCATTGGAGCGCGTCGATATACATAGCCTCCGTTCCCGCGATGGGTCATGTGCTATGGGGTCGGTTTTTTCGGGTCAAGCCCCCCTCGGCCCCCATTACAACTACACACTTTAAATATGACTCTTTCCGCAACATATTCAACAGTTAACACAAATGTACCGTGGTAAAATCGTTTGGTTTGTACAATGTGAGGCCTGGGGTTCGAATCCGTCCGCCTTTCAAAAACTTTTAAAACGCTATTCATTCTACTGGGCCACGTGGCGGCCTCCGGGTTAGCCACGTGGCACCCGTTGATTGGCTGATCTCCGAATATTCTGCGGAATATTCCACAGAATATTCTACAGAATATTCTGTGGAATATTCCTTTTTTAATAAAAATTTTTCCAAAGTCTAATTTTGCCATTTTTTAATGAAATTGACAAAACTTTGAAGCTGAATAACTTTTGCATACGACTCTTCCACCCTTGAACAACTGAAATCTACCCGATTTCATCAACTGAAGCTTTTGAGAAAATGACAACATGTCTCTGGAATCAACTGATCTACCATTGCTAAGATTGACGGAGTCATGACGCAAATGATTAAAATTTGCAGAACAACAATAGTACTTTGCAGAAAATAAACTTTCTCTACATTGATCAAACTTCCAGAAAGATTTAAAACAACCTTCACCATGCAAACTGTTACCATGGCGAATTGTACCATTCTGAAACCAACTTTTTCCCATGCTGAATTTTGTGTCCTTCTTGCTTGCACTGCTTTGCTTTGACACTTCATTCATTGCATTGGCTGACCCAAAAGGTAATTCATGCAACACAACATCATCTTCTTTCAAAGACGAACTGCTATCAAATTGAGACAAATGATTAGCAACATCATAAAATGGAAAATGCTCAAAATCCGGTCGTTTCAACATCAACAAAGTTAGACTTTGACTTGCATTAACCAATATTTCCAATTGACCTGCATGTAGTAAAGAAGATTCCATCTTCTTCTTGTGAGCTCTCACAATGTACTCTTTACCATCTTTGAACAAGTGATACTTGTTTTCATGGCGATGAAAGATGGCCTTCCTGTCAAACAAATAAGGACTTCCCAAAACCATACCTGAGATGTCAAGCGGCACCACATCAAGTTCCACTGTGTCAACAAAGTGTGCAGTTATTTCAAAGCGCAATATGCACTTCCTTGAAACCTGCAAATTAGCATCCTTGCAAATCCATCCAAGTGGATAAGGCTTCGGATGTGGAATGGTCTCAAGTTTCAGCTGCTTGACCAAATCTTCAGAAATAAGATTAGCTTGTGACCCACTGTCAAATAGTGTGTCAATTTTGGTATGGTGGGAAATTACCCTCACATGGAAAAGCTCTATTCTCCTCTTTTCATCATGAGTATCTTTGTGACAATTCAAAGAACTAGAACTAGGAATTGTGTCTTGCACCACTTCTTTCCCTTTAGTGTTCTTTAAAACCATGCCTATGCTTTTTGTCTCATCTCCTGAGTCTGACCCTAAGTCTTGCTCAACTGTTGCAACAATTTTCTCCTTTTCTTTGGGCTTGTTTTTGTTCTTGTACTTTTCTGGTTTCAGTTCAGGATGAAGCTTCCAACAATGATCTTCATCATGACTAGTCTTAGAACAGTTCTTGCAAAAGAACTTTCCTTTTTCCTTTCTTGAATTAGAAACTCTCTTTTTTCCTTTGTTTTTAAAAGTACTATCCTCATCAAAAGCATCAAAAGCATTCTTTCCTCTAGCTTCTAAATGTGTCGCCTGCACACAGACTTCATCTAAGCTAGTAGGATTAAACATAAGAATAGTATGTTGCATATAATTGTGCAAACCACCTATATATTTCAATAAGGTGTCTTGACTTTGTAAGTCCACCCCAAGTAGAAGTGTTCTCCTTCTAAATTCTTGAGTATAATCTTGCACATTTTGACCTTTAAGCTGCCTAAAATTTTGCCAATTCATGATAGCTTTCTGAATGTGAGCAAGAGGATAAAATTGTTTCTTAATGGCTGTAATAAACTCATTCCATGTTAGAGTTATCTTACCATTTTTTTTAATCTCCTCTCTAGTCTTGGCTTCCCACCAAACCAAATCTGCTCCATCCATTCGCAAAGAGGCTAATTGGATTTTTGTTTCATCATCATGCAAATTCTGGATTCTTAGATAGACTTCCAGCTGTCTTATCCAGTTATCCAATTTCTCTGCATTAACATCACCATTAAACATTGGCAACTCAAACTTCACATCAAGCTTCAACAAAGGATTTTTAAAAGAGGTTTTTGTTTTATGTGACTGATTAACAGAAGTAGAAGAGGATGATGTGGAGGATGAGGATGATGATGGAGATGGTGGATCACCATTTCCTCCATTCCCTTTTTTAGACTCATCTTTGTCTTTCCTTCCTCCTGAGGAATCTCCTTCTTCCTTTTGGTTCTTCGATCCTTCTCCATCAATCCTATCATTTCTCTCCTGGAATAGGATTCTAACCATCTCAGTCAAATCCAAGAAAGCTTTCCTAAAGACTCTTTCTTCTTCCTTGGGATCCATTTCCTCATGTACTTCTCCCTCTCTAGATGACATGTTTGTGGCTGATTCAAAGGCTACTGAGGATGAAATGGAAGGTGGATGTAATGGCACTCTAGCCCTCCTTGGTTGAGGATTAACCTGTTCTCTAACCAGTTGACCTTCCCCTCTTTGCAATTTCAGCCTAGTAAGCATCAAGATTTGCAGAACTACACAATAAACTTGCACAAATCTCACAATCTTTTAAGGAAAACCTTGAGCTCCGATACCAACCTGATCTGAAAATGGAATGTACTTGTTTAATTATGCAAGGTATCCATTTCCCAATATATTTCAAATGATCTGAAATTGTGAGAATAAACTATTTCCCATACAGAGATGGACTGTAGGGGCATTCACTGGACATGTCACCTCTAAAAAAGTATTTTGTTTTTAAATTCAAAGTGTTCATTGATCTGTTTTTATGTGTGAATAAGCAAGATGATATGTTCTGCAATTGATGTGTAGAGGTTTGATGTTAAAATAACAAGTTTTGATTACTGTATAAACTTGTTTTGGAAAAGCATGCTTATGCAATTTTACTGTTTAAACTATCAGAATCTGGAAATAAACAGCCAAAATATACAGAGTGACAGCAGATATTTGTTTAAGCGGTTCACCCCTCTCTTGGGCTACCTTCGCTGGTCCAAAAGCCTCTAATTAGGCTCAGTCCTCCTTTGATTAAATGCTGAAAATGAAATTAAATCTGTATAAAAGCCTCTAAAGGCAAAATATACTGCTAAAACAGATTCAGAATATCCAAATCAGTCTAAAATGACTACAAATTCACCTCCATTGGATGAAGGTAGTCCAATGCAGCTCTCTTTCCCTTTGACCCTGATGGCTCCACGATCAAAAGCGCTGTAAAATTCGCAGATAGAATGCCCTGATGGCTCTGCAGACACTTCCAACAGCTCCAGAATGATCTCCACACCCAAAATCAAAAAAAAATTCGTCTCAAAAGACCTCTCCTAGCAAAAGTTATGCCACATTTACTCCATCTGCCCATTACACTAAACAAACTCCAGCTAAAACTGGAGAACTGGAGTTAACTCCAGTTAAAAGTGGCAACTACTCCAACTTTGTCGGGCGCGCTCTAAATTCGGCGGACGGTTAACTCTGAACATTAAGTGTAACGGTTATACCCCTCCGCGTTCATATGCGCCGGAGGTTTGCAAACGGTTTTCATTTATTATAACGTTTTTTAATAAAACGCCATATCACATGTCAAACGTTTTAACCGCCGGTTTATATGCGCGCCAACGGTTTTGTGCCACGGTTTCGCACTGTGGGTTCTATGCAGAGGGGGCTGGCCCTTAGGGGCTGGCCCCCTTTTGGGCCCCGCCCAAAACCAAATTCAAATTTAAATAGAATTTGTGCCGAACATTAAACAAGAACCAATGTTGTGGCCCATTGGTCGGGTCACTCCGCTTACATCCGGCCGACCAGGGTTCCATTCCTGCCCGCGACCATATAAAAAATTTTAAAACGCGCCATTTCCATTCCACTTTGGGGCCCACGTGGCGGCCTCCGGGCTAGCCACGTGGCGCCCGATGATAGGCTGCCAGCGAAATATTCCCCAGAATATTCTGTGGAATATTCCACGGAATATTCCCAGAATATTCTGTGGAATATTCTTTTTTTAAATCAAAATTTTTCATAAGTCAAATTTGGCATTTTTAATTGAAATTGAGAGATCTTTAAACTTGAATAACTTCTGCATACGACATTGGATTTGAGTGTCGTTCTCGGCGTTGGGATCGTTTCGCTGAACACTTTCCAGTCGATCTATTTTGGAGCCATTCTGAGCAACTTCATTTTTGAGCATTTTTCTTCAAGAGACTTGATCTCCTGATCACACCTCCCAAATGGGAAGCTTTTGGACCCTCAAAAGCTTTCTAATTACTGAAAATGATGATGTGGAGACTGATTCTCCACTCTTCCACCCTTGAAAAACTGAAATCTACCCGATTTCATCAACTGAAGCTTTTGAGAAAAGGACAACCTGTCTCTGGAATCAACTGATCTACCATTGCTAAGATTGACTGAGTCATGATGCAAATGATTAAAATTTGCAGAACAGCAATTGTACTTTGCAGAAAAAAAACTTTCTCTACATTGATCAAACTTCCAGAAAGACTTAAAACAACCTTCACCTTGCAAAATGTTCCCATGGCGAATTGTACCATTCTGAAACCAACTTTTTCCCATGCTGAATTTTGTGTCCTTCTTGCTTGCACTGCTTTGCTTTGACACTTCATTTTCTGCATTGGCTGACCCAAAAGGTAATTCGTGCAACACAACATCATCTTCTTTCAAAGATGAACTGTTATTAAACTGAGACAAATCATTAGCAACATCATAAAATGGCAAATGCTCAAAATCTGGTCGTTTCAACATCAACAAAGTTAGACTTTGACTTGCATTAACCAATCTTTTCAATTGACCTGCATGTAGTAAAGAAGATTCCATCTTCTTCTTGTGAGCTCTCACAATGTACTCTTTATCATCTTTGAACAAGTGATACTTGTTTTCATGGCGATGAAAGATGGCCCTCATGTCAAACAAATAAGGACTTCCCAAAACAATACCTGAGATATCAAGCGGCACCACATCAAGTTCCACTGTGTCAATAAAGTGTGCAGTTATTGCAAAGCGCAATATGCACTTCCTTGAAACTTGAAAATTAGCATCCTTGCATATCCATCCAAGTGGATAAGGCTTCGGATGTGGAATGGTCTCAAGTTTAAGCTGCTTGACCAAGTCTTCAGATATAAGATTCGCTTGTGACCCATTGTCAAATAGTGTGTCAATTTTGGTATGTTTTGAAATTACCCTCACATGGAAGAGCTCTATCCTCCTCTTTTCTTCATGAGTATCTTTGTGACAATTCAAAGAGCTAGAACTAGGAGTTGTGTCTTGCACCACTTCTTTCCCCTTAATGTTCTTTAAAACCATGGCTATGCTTTTTGTCTCATCTCCTGAGTCTGACCCTAAGTCTTGCTCAACTGTTGCAACAGTTTTCTCCTTTTCTTTGGTCTTGTTTTTGTTCTTGAATTTTTCTGGTTTCAGTTCAGGATGAAGCTTCCAACAATGATCTTCATCATGACTAGTCTTAGAACAGTTCTTGCAAAAGAACTTTCCTTTTTCCTTTCTTGAATTAACAACTCTCTTATTTCCTTTGTTTTTAAAAGTACTATCCTCATCAAAAGCATTCTTTCCTCTAGCTTCTAAATGTGTAGCCTGCACACAGACTTCATCTAAGCTGGTAGGATTAAACATTAGGATAGTATGTTGCAGATAATTGTGCAAACCTCCTATGTATTTCAACAAGGTATCTTGACTTTGTAAGTCTACCCCAAGTAGAAGTGCTCTCCTTCTAAATTCTTGGGTATAATCTTGCACATTTTGACCTTTAAGTTGCCTAAAACTTTGCCAATTCATGATTGCTTTTTGAATATGAGCAAGAGGATAAAATTGTTTCTTAATAGCAGTAATAAACTCATTCCATGTTAGAGTTATCTTACCATGCTTTTTAATCTCCTCTCTAGTCTTGGCTTCCCACCAAACCAAAGCTGCTCCATCCATTCTCAAAGAGGCTAATTGAATTTTAGTGTCATCATCATGTAAATTCTGGATTCTTAGATAGACTTCCAGCTGTCTTATCCAATTATCCAATTTCTCTGCATTAACATCACCATTAAACATTGGCAACTCAAACTTTACATCAAGCTTCAACAAAGGATTTTTAAAAGAGGTTTTTGTTCTATGTGACTGATTAACAGAAGTAGAAGAGGATGATGTGGAGGAAGAGGATGACGATGGAGATGAAGGATCACCATTTCCTCCATTCCCTTTCTTAGACTCATCTTTATCTTTCTTCCCTCCTGAAGAACCTCCTTCTTCTCTTTGGTTTCTAGACCCTTCTCCAGCAATTCTGTCATTTCTCTCCTAGTATAGGATTCTAACCATCTCAGTCAAATCCAAGAAAGCTTTTCTAAAGACTCTTTCTTCTTCCTTGGGATCCATTTCCTCATGTACTTCTCCCTCTCTGGATGACATGCTTGTGGCTGATTCTAAGGCTATGGAGGATGAAATGGAAGGTGGATGTAATGGCACTCTAGCCCTCCTTGGTTGAGGATTAACTTGTTCTCTAACCAGTTGACCTTCCCCTCTTTGCAGTTTCAGCCTAGTAAGCATCAAGATTTGCAGAACCACATAATTAACTTGCACAAATTTCACAATCTCTTAAGAAAAACCTTGAGCTCTGATACCAACCTGATCTGAAATCGTGAGAACAAACTATTTCTCATACAGAGATGGACTGTAGGGGCCTTCACCGGATGTTTCAACTTTCTAAGAAAGGATGAATCCGGAGGCTACCTGGCCCTCTACAGACTCTGTCTAGGGAAATAATATGTAAACACAAATATCAAAATCAATGAAAGTATTTTGTTTTTGAATTCAGAGTGTTCATTGATCTGTTTTAAGTGTGAATAAGCAAGAGCATATGTTCTGCAATTTGTGTGAAGAGGTTTGAAGTTAAAACAACAAGTTTTAATTCCTGTATAAACTTGTTTTGGAAAAGCATGCTCATGAAATATTACTGTTTAAACTATCAAAATCTGGAAATAAACAGCCAAAACACACACATGAACAGCAGATATTTGTTTAAGCGGTTCACCCCTCTCTTGGGCTACCTCCGCTGGTCCAAAAGCCTCTAATTAGGCTCGGTCCTCTTTTGATTTAAATGCTGAAATATAAACCCTACATGTGTAAAAACTCGGAAAAAATAATTTGCTAAAACAGATTCGGAATATCAAATCGATCCCAAAAAATGACTACCAAATTCACCTCCATTGGATGAAGGTAGTCCAATGCGGCTCTCTTTCCCTTGTTACAATGAAATACGATAAACGCTGTAATTTCTTGAGATAAGACCTTTGTAGGCTGCGGTCACTTCCAACAGCTCCCGGAATAGTCTCACCGCAAATCAAAAAGAAATTAGTCTCAAAAGACCTCTCCCCACCATGGTCTTGCAGTACTCCATGTGTACACTAAACAAATAAATGCTTGGGCGGGTCACTCCAGTTAAAAGTGGCAACTACTCCAACTTTGTCGGGCGCGCTCTAAATTCGGTGGACGGTTAACTCTGAACATTAAGTGTAACGGTTATACCCCTCCGCGTTCATATGCGTCGGAGGTTTGCAAACGGTTTTCATTTATTATAACGTTTTTTAATAAAACGCCATATCACATGTCAAACGTTTTAACCGCCGGTTTATATGCGCGCCAACGGTTTTGTGCCACGGTTCCGCACTGTGGGTTCTATGCAGAGGGGGCTGGCCCCCTTTTGGGCCCCGCCCAAAACCAAATTCAAATTTAAAAAGAATTTGTGCCGAACATTAAACAAGAACCAATGTTGTGGCCCATTGGTCGGGTCACTCCGCTTACATCCGGCTGACCAGGGTTCCATTCCTGCCCGCGACCATATAAAAAATTTTAAAACGCGCCATTTCCATTCCACTTTGGGGCCCACGTGGCGGCCTCCGGGCTAGCCACGTGGCGCCCGATGATAGGCTGCCAGCGAAATATTCCCCAGAATATTCTGTGGAATATTCCACGAAATATTCCCAGAATATTCTGTGGAATATTCTTTTTTTAAATAAAAAATTTTCATAAGTCAAATTTGGCATTTTTAATTGAAATTGAGAGATCTTTAAACTTGAATAACTTCTGCATACGACATCGGATTTGAGTTCCGTTCGCGGCATTGGGATCGTTTCGCTGAACACTTTCCAGTCGATCTATTTTGGAGCCATTCTGAGCAACTTCATTTTTGAGCATTTTTCTTCAAGAGACTTGATCTCTTGATCACACCTCCCAAATGGGAAGCTTTTGGACCCTCAAAAGCTTTCTTATTACTGAAACTGATGATGTGGAGACTGATTCTCCACTCTTCCACCCTTGAACAACTGAAATCTACCCGATTTCATCAACTGAAGCTTTTGAGAAAATGACAACCTGTCTCTGGAATCAACTGATCTACCATTGCTAAGATTGACTGAGTCATGATGCAAATGATTAAAATTTGCAGAACAGAAATTGTACTTTGCAGAAAAAAAACTTTCTCTACATTGATCAAACTTCCCAGAAGACTTAAAATAACCTTCACCTTGCAAACTTTTCCCATGGAGAATTCTACCATTCTGAAACCAACTTTTTCCCATGCTGAATTTTGTGTCCTTGCTTGCACTGCTTAGCTTTGACACTTCATTCTCTGCATTGGCTGACCCAAAAGGTAATTTGTTCAACAAAACATCATATTTTCTCAAAGACAAACTGTTATCAAACTGAGACAAATTATTAGCAACATCATAAAAAGGAAAATGCTCAAAATCTGGTCGTTTCAACATCAACAAAGTTGGACTTTGACTTGCATTAACCAGTCTTTTCAATTGACATGCATGTAGTAAAGAAGATTCCAGCTTCTTCTTGTGAGCTCTCACAATGTACTCTTTACCATCTTTGAACAAGTGATACTTGTTTTCATGGTGATGAAAGATAGCCTTCCTGTCAAACAAATAAGGACTTCCCAAAACAATACCTGAGATATCAAGCGGCACCACATCAAGTTCCACTGTGTCAATAAAGTGTGCAGTTATTGCAAAGCGCAATATGCACTTCCTTGAAACTTGCAAATTGGCATCCTTACATATCCATCCAAGTGGATAAGGCTTCGGATGTGGAATGGTCTCAAGTTTAAGCTGCTTGACCAAGTCTTCAGAAATAAGATTAGCTTGTGACCCACTATCAAACAGTGTGTCAATTTTTGTATGTTTTGAAATTACCCTCACATGGAAAAGCTCTATCCTCCTCTTTTCATCATGAGTATCTTTGTGACAATTCAAAGAGCTAGAACTGGGAATTGTGTCTTGTACCACTTCTTTCCCCTTAATGTTCTTTAAAACCATGGCTATGCTTTTTGTCTCATCTCCTGAGTCTGACCGTAAGACTTGCTCAACTGTTGCTACAGTTTTCTCCTTTTCTTTGGTCTTGTTTTTGTTCTTGAATTTTTCTGGTTTCAGTTCAGGATGAAGCTTCCAACAATGATCTTCATCATGACTTGTCTTCGAACAGTTCTTGCAAAAGAAATTTCCTTTTTCTTTTCTTGAATTTGCAACTCTCTTCTTTCCTTTGTTTTTGAAATTACTATCCTCATCAAAAGTATTCTTTCCTCTAGCTTCTAAATGTGTAGCCTGGACACAGACTTCATCTAAGCTAGTAGGATTAAACATTAGAATAGTATGTTGAAGGTAATTGTGCAAACCTCCTATGTATTTCAACAAGGTGTCTTGACTTTGTAAGTCTACTCCAAGTAGAAGTGCTCTCCTTCTAAACTCTTGGGTATAATCTTGCACATTTTGACCTTTAAGTTGCCTAAAACTTTGCCAATTCATGATTGCTTTTTGAATATGAGCAAGAGGATAAAATTGTTTCTTAATAGCAGTAATAAACTCATTCCATGTTAGAGTTATCTTACCATGCTTTTTAATCTCCTCTCTAGTCCTAGCCTCCCCCAAACCAAAGCTGCTCCATCCATTCTCAAAGAGGCTAATTGAATTTTAGTGTCATCATCATGTAAATTCTGGATTCTTAGATAGACTTCCAGCTGTCTTATCCAATTATCCAATTTCTCTGCATTAACATCACCATTAAACATTGGCAACTCAAACTTTACATCAAGCTTCAAAAAAGGATTTTTAAAAGAGGTTTTTGTTTTATGTGACTGATTAACAGAAGTTGAAGAGGATGATGTGGAGGAAGAGGATGACGATGGAGATGAAGGATCACCATTTCCTCCATTCCCTTTCTTAGACTCGTCTTTATCTTTCTTCCCTCCTGAAGAACCTCCTTCTTCTCTTTGGTTTCTAGACCCTTCTCCAGCAATTCTGTCATTTCTCTCCTGGTATAGGATTCTAACCATCTCAGTCAAATCCAAGAAAGATTTTCTAAAGACTCTTTCTTCTTCCTTGGGATCCATTTCCTCATGTATTTCTCCCTCTCTGGATGACATGTTTGTGGCTGATTCAAAGGCTACTGAGGATGAAATGGAAGGTGGATGTAATGGCACTCTAGCCCTCCTTGGTTGAGGATTAACTTGTTCTCTAACCAGTTGACCTTCCCCTCTTTGCAGTTTCAGCCTAGTAAGCATCAAGATTTGCAGAACCACACAATTAACTTGCACAAATTTCACAATCTCTTAAGAAAAACCTTGTGCTCCGATACCAACCTGATCTGAAATCGTGAGAACAAACTATTTCTCATACAGAGATGGACTGTAGGGGCATTCACCGGATGTTTCACCTTTCTAGGAAAGGATGAATCCGGAGGCTACCTGGCCCTCTACAGACTCTGCCTAAGGAAATAATATGTAAACACAAATATCAAGATCAATGAAAGTATTTTGTTTTAAATTCAAAGTGTTCATTGATCAGTTTTTATGTGTGAATAAGCAAGATGATATGTTCTGCAATTGAAGTGTAGAGGTTTGATGTTAAAATAACAAGTTTTGATTACTGTATAAACTTGTTTTGGAAAAGCATGCTTATGTAATTTTACTGTTTAAACTATCAGAATCTGGAAATAAACAGCCAAAATATACAGAGTGACAGCAGATATTTGTTTAAGCGATTCACCCCTCTCTTGGGCTACCTCCGCTGGTCCAAAAGCCTCTAATTAGGCTCAGTCCTCCTTTGATTAAATGCTGAAAATGAAATTACATCTGTATAAAAGCCTCTAAAGGAAAAATAGACTGCTAAAACAGATTCAGAATATCGAAATCAGTCTAAAATGACTACAAATTCACCTCCATTGGATGAAGGTAGTCCAATGCAGCTCTCTTTCCCTTTGACCCTGATGGCTCCACGATCAAAAGCGCTGTAAAATTCGCAGATAGAATGCCCTGATGGCTCTGCAGACACTTCCAACAGCTCCAGAATGATCTCCACACCCAAAATCAAAAAAAAATTCGTCTCAAAAGACCTCTCCTAGCAAAAGTTATGCCACATTTACTCCATCTGCCCATTACACTAAACAAACTCCAGCTAAAACTGGAGAACTGGAGTTAACTCCAGTTAAAAGTGGCAACTACTCCAACTTTGTCGGGCGCGCTCTAAATTCGGCGGACGGTTAACTCTGAACATTAAGTGTAACGGTTATACCCCTCCGCGTTCATATGCGTCGGAGGTTTGCAAACGGTTTTCATTTATTATAACGTTTTTTAATAAAACGCCATATCACATGTCAAACGTTTTAACCGCCGGTTTATATGCGCGCCAACAGTTTTGTGCCACGGTTCCGCACTGTGGGTTCTATGCAGAGGGGGCTGGCCCTTAGGGGCTGGCCCCCTTTTGGGCCCCGCCCAAAACCAAATTAAAATTTAAATAGAATTTGTGTCGAACATTAAACAAGAACCAATGGTGTGGCCCATTGGTCGGGTCACTCCGCTTACATCCGGCCGACCAGGGTTCCATTCCTGACCGCGACCATATAAAAAATTTTAAAACGCGCCATTTCCATTCCACTTTAAATAAATGTATTTTTCCATATAGGGTTGCCAATAACATACCCCGTATCATTCGTGGAAAGAAAAACGAAATATTCCCAGAATATTCTGTGGAATATTCTTTTTTTAATAAAAATAATTTTTTTCCCAAAGTCAAATTTTGGCCTTTTTTAACTGAAATTGAGAAAATTCAAAACTGAATATCTTCCTCATACGGAGTCGGATTTGAGTGTCGTTCACGGCGTTGGGATCGTATTGACGAGAACTTTCCAGTCGATCTATTTCGGAGAAATTCTGAGCAACTTCAATTTTGAGCATTTTTCTTCAAGATACTTGATCTCCTGATCACACCTCCCAAATGGGAAGCTTTTGGACCCTCAAAAGCTTTCTGATTACTGAAAATGATGATGTGGAGACTGATTCTCCACTCTTCCACCCTTGAATAATTGAAATCTACCCGATTTCATCAACTGAAGCTTTTGAGAAAATGATAATCTGTCTTTGGAATCAACTGATCGACCATTGCTAAGATTGACAGAGTCATGATGCAAATGATTAAAATTTGGAGAACAACAATTGTAATTTGCAGAAAAAAAAACTTTCTCTACATTGATCAAACTTCCCAGAAGACTTAAAATAACCTTCACCTTGCAAACTTTTCCCATGGAGAATTCTACCATTCTGAAACCAACTTTTTCCCATGCTGAATTTTGTGTCCTTCTTGCTTGCACTGCTTTGCTTTGACACTTCATTCACTGCATTGGCTGACCCAAAAGGTAATTCGTGCAACATAACATCATCTTTTTTCAAAGACAAACTGTTATCAAACTGAGACAAATCATTAGCAACATCATAAAAAGGCAAATGCTCAAAATCTGGTCATTTCAACATCAACAAAGTTAGACTTTGACTTGCATTAACCAGTCTTTTCAATTGACTTGCATTGAGTAAAGAAGATTCCAGCTTCTTCTTGTGAGCTCTCACAATGTACTCTTTACCATCTTTGAACAAGTGATACTTGTTTTCATGGCGATAGAAGATAGCCTTCCTGTCAAATAAATAAGGACTTCCCAAAACAATACCTGAGATATCAAGGAGCACCACATCAAGTTCAACTGTGTCAATAAAGTGTGCAGTTATTGTAAAGCGCAATATGCACTTTCTTGAGACTTGCAAGTTGGCATCCTTGCAGATCCATCCAAGTGGATAAGGCTTCGGATGTAGAATGGTCTCAAGTTTCAGCTGCTTGACCAAATCTTCAGAAATAAGATTTTCTTGTGACCCACTGTCAAATAGTGTGTCAATTTTGGTATGCTTTGAAATTACCCTCACATGGAAAAGCTCTATCCTCCTCTTTTCATCATGAGTATCTTTGTGACAATTCAAAGAGCTAGAACTAGGAATTGTGTCTTGCACCACTTCTTTCCCCTTAGTGTTCTTTAAAACCATGCCTATGCTTTTTGTCTCATCTCCTGAGTCTGACCCTAAGTCTTGCTCAACTGTTGCAACAATTTTCTCCTTTTCTTTGGTCTTGTTTTTGTTCTTGTACTTTTCTGGTTTCAGTTCAGGATGAAGTTTCCAACAATGATCTTCATCATGACTAGTCTTAGAACAGTTCTTGCAAAAGAACTTTCCTTTTTCCTTTCTTGAATTAGCAACTCTTTTCTTTCCTTTGTTTTTAAAAGTACTATCCTCATCAAAAGCATCAAAAGAATTCTTTCCTCTAGCTTCTAAATGTGTAGCCTGTACACAGACTTCATCTAAGCTGATAGGATTAAACATAAGAATAGTATGTTGCAGATAATTGTGCAAACCACCTATGTATTTCAACAAGGTTTCTTGACTTTGTAAGTCTACCCCAAGTAGAAGTGCTCTCCTTCTAAACTCTTGAGTATAATCTTGCACATTTTGACCTTTAAGCTGCCTAAAATTTTGCCAATTCATGATAGCTTTCTGAATGTGAGCAAGAGGATAAAATTGTTTTTTAATGGCTGTAATAAACTCATTCCATGTTAGAGTTATCTTACCATTTTTTTTAATCTCCTCTCTAGTCTTGGCTTCCCACCAAACCAAAGCTGCTCCATCCATTCGCAAAGAGGCTAATTGGATTTTTGTTTCATCATCATGCAAATTCTGGATTCTTAGATAGACTTCCAGCTGTCTTATCCAATTATCCAATTTCTCTGCATTAACATCACCATTAAACATTGGCAACTCAAACTTTACATCAAGCTTCAACAAAGGATTTTTAAAAGAGGTTTTTGTTTTATGTGACTGATTAACAGAAGTAGAAGAGGATGATGTGGAGGAAGAGGATGACGATGGAGATGAAGGATCACCATTTCCTCCATTCCCTTTCTTAGACTCATCTTTGCCTTTCTTCCCTCCAGAAGAATCTCCTTCTTCTCTTTGGTTTCTAGACCCTTCTCCAGCAATTCTATCATTTCTCTCCTGGTATAGGATTCTAACCATCTCAGTCAAATCCAAGAAAGCTTTTCTAAAGACTCTTTCTTCTTCCTTGGGATCCATTTCCTCATGTACTTCTCCCTCTCTGGATGACATGCTTGTGGCTGATTCTAAGGCTATGGAGGATGAAATGGAAGGTGGATGTAATGGCACTCTAGCCCTCCTTGGTTGAGGATTAACTTGTTCTCTAACCAATTGACCTTCCCCTCTTTGCAGTTTCAGCCTAGTAAGCATCAAATTTTGCAGAATAATACAATTTACTTGCACAAATTTCACAAACTCTTAAGAAAAACCTTGAGCTCTGATACCAACCTGATCTGAAATCGTGAGAACAAAGAATTTCTCATACAGAGATTGACTGTAGAGGGCATTCACCAGATATTTCACCTTTACTAGAAAGGATGAATCCGGAGGCTACCTGGCCCTTCTACAGACTCTGCCTAAAGAAATAAAATTTAATCACTAATGATCTTGATCAATGAAAGTATTTTTTTTTAAGTTCAAAGTATTCATTGATCTATTTTTATGTGTGAATAAGCAAGAATATATGTTCTGCAATTGAAGTGTAGAGGTTTGATGATAAAATAACAAGTTTTGTTTACTGTATAAACTTGTTTGGGAAAAGCATGCTTATGAAAATTTACTGTTTAAACTATCAGAATCTGAAAATAAACAACCAAAATATACAGAGTGACAGCAGATAATTGTTTAAGCGGTTCACCCCTCTCTTGGGCTACCTCCGCTGGATCAAGCCTCCCAAAATGGGCTTGTCCTCTTTGATTAAATTTCTCAAAATGAGATTACATCTGTATAAAAGCCTCTAAAGGCAAAATAGACTGCTAAAACAGATTCAAAATATCCAAATCATTCTAAAATGACTACAAATTCACCTCCATTGGATGAAGGTAGTCCAATGCAGCTCTCTTTCCCTTTGACCCTGATGGCTCCACGATCAAAAGCGCTGTAAAATTCGCAGATAGAATGCCCTGATGGCTCTGCAGACACTTCCAACAGCTCCAGAATGATCTCTACACCCAAAATCAAAAAAAAATTCGTCTCAAAAGACCTCTCCTAGCAAAAGTTATGCCACATTTACTCCATCTGCCCATTACACTAAACAAACTCCAGCTAAAACTGGAGAACTGGAGTTAACTCCAGTTAAAAGTGGCAACTACTCCAACTTTGTCGGGCGCGCTCTAAATTCGGCGGACGGTTAACTCTGAACATTAAGTGTAACGGTTATACCCCTCCGCGTTCATATGCGTCGGAGGTTTGCAAACGGTTTTCATTTATTATAACGTTTTTTAATAAAACGCCATATCACATGTCAAACGTTTTAACCGCCGGTTTATATGCGCGCCAACAGTTTTGTGCCACGGTTCCGCACTGTGGGTTCTATGCAGAGGGGGCTGGCCCTTAGGGGCTGGCCCCCTTTTGGGCCCCGCCCAAAACCAAATTAAAATTTAAATAGAATTTGTGTCGAACATTAAACAAGAACCAATGGTGTGGCCCATTGGTCGGGTCACTCCGCTTACATCCGGCCGACCAGGGTTCCATTCCTGACCGCGACCATATAAAAAATTTTAAAACGCGCCATTTCCATTCCACTTTGGGGCCCACGTGGCGGCCTCCGGGCTAGCCACGTGGCGCCCGATGATAGGCTGCCAGCGGAATATTCCCCAGAATATTCTGTGGAATATTCCACGGAATATTCCCAGAATATTCTGTGGAATATTCTTTTTTTAAATAAAAATTTTTCATAAGTCAAATTTGGCATTTTTAATTGAAATTGAGAGATCTTTAAACTTGAATAACTTCTGCATACGACATCGGATTTGAGTGCCGTTCACGGCATTGGGATCGTTTCGCTGAACACTTTCCAGTCGATCTATTTTGGAGCCATTCTGAGCAACTTAATTTTTGAGCATTTTTCTTCAAGAGACTTGATCTCCTGATCAATTTCCCCCTGGAAATGGAGGGAGACTCAAAAATTATCACTATGACGGCCACAAGAATACTCCAAGGAATGATGTCCTCAAAGGTCTCCATCAACTGGAGGCTAGCCCAAAGGCTCAAGCTTCTGGAACAACTACTACACAATCACAGAGCTATCACTTTCTGTCATGTGCGAAGGAAAGAAAAATCGATAGCGGACCTCCTTGCGAACAAGGGGGTGGACAGCCACAGAGAGTTGTATCATTCTGACCTCACCTAGGTAGAGGATGAATCCTTAAGAAAAGAATTCCATACTCTCATTCAAAAGGATATTCTCCCCCTGGATGCGGGTGAAAAAAGTGGCACGTATGGCAATCATCTTCCCCACACCCTTAAGGACAAAGATCAACCGCGCAGGGCCTCACCCAATGTGGATCCTCATACCGTTAACCTTCCGCACGTGAGAAATGGGATATGGCATGATGAAGAGACTTTTGGTACTGAGTTACCCCCTCCAGGGTACCCCTCTACAAAAATCATCATTAATGATTAACATGACTGATATGACAAACAACTATAACTCTTCCCTCAAGCCTGCCCAGGGAATTGGATATGGCACGCAGTGACATGCTAGGTTCACTCATGACTCTCCCCCTCGCATGTGTCCTAGACCCTATAAAATTATGGGTCCTCATCCTAATTAGACTCACAAAAAAGTTCCCTCAAACTTTCCTCTTGATTACATCTCTGCCCACCCACACCACCAGGCCGCCGCGGAACTCTCTTCCTAGAGTCCCGCTGCGCAGAACCCTTCCTAGAGTCCTTATACTCCTCCAGTATCTGAAATTGTCTTCCCCCCAGACGTGCATCTTTCCAGTGAAGCCACTCCTCTTCTTCTATGGGCAATGGCTCGCAGGTTGCGCCAACGAACCATCTGAGGTAGTCAGAGAGGGGCTCTCCCCAGACGATACCACCATGGTCTAGACAACCATCTGGAGCCTCTAGGAGGCTCCTCCTCCAGAAAATATGCTATACAAAGCTCTTATTCTGAGCCGGAGGAAGAAGCCCTTGTCCAATATGCGTAGAGAGGTAAAGGTAGCCCCTGAAATTCTGCCATCACACACCAAGCGCATCCCCTGCCTCGCAAGACTGATCCCCTGCCGGCCAAAGAGGCTGAAAATGATGAAACAAAGGTATGGATTATGGATTATGACTGCATTTGGACGCGTGTACCTGATGCAGAGTACCCAGAGTCCCCCATCCTTTGTGCACTGGTGCCCAAAACTACACGTCCAAGAGATGATACAGAGGATGCAGCTGCACAACCGTATGCCTGCCCCATAAATGAGGAAGCATTTGACAGTAATGAGGATGCAAAATACTAAGAACTATGCATCTACTCAGTTCTTCCTTGGCTTTTGTCTTGCATGCTAGTACCAAGGAAGCTCAAGCTACACTTATGATTCTGCACATTTTGTAATATCTGGACACATTAGCGCAGCTACGCATTTTGTAATTTCTTGTCTCAAGTACTTTCTAGGATGGTTTCTTCCATGGAGGCAGCCTTGGAAACGAGCAACTAAGGCTGGGATTCGTTAAGTGCAGCTTCCCAACCCAGCTTGTAGCATATGTAATGTTTATTTTCGAATTAATATAGAAGTTGCCTAATTTACCAAAAAAAAATATCACCACATATAAGTTGAATAATTTAAAGAATCAAAGACAATAAATCAATCATTTAATTACTGCACTCATGTGTCACCTACAAAACACACCAAGATGATTAGTGTACAATTACTTAGAGTTTAATAAACAAGTTATTAAAAATTTCTAAATTAAATTAATTTTATTAAACATATAGCTTAAGGTTTGAAAAGAACAATTATATTAATGTTTAAATATGTGTGCCTAAATATACTCAAACATTTACTTTAGAAGCCTCACTATACCCCTCAAGGCCAACGACATCCTAGCTTCAAAATTAAGGTAATCCATTATTAAAATTTTATTAGAAAAATCAATATATTCAACCCCTTTATAAGGCCTACTTCCAACATATACCTTATGAAGCCCATCCTAAGCTAATAATTAGCCTATAAAATAGCGCCTATCTCAAAACACCTCTCAAGCATACAAAAATTCTCATTACATTTGAAATTATTGGTTAAATAAGGCAAGAGAATGAAAATGTTAGATATCACATTGGGTTCGGATTTATGGTTTCTCCCATAATTTTTGACTAAGATCCTCGGCTCCCATTAGGGTTTATTCTATTGGAATAAATTAACCTTGCTCTAGGCCTTCAAGGTATGTTCTTCTGACTGTTTTATAATTTTCTCAGGGTTTTTGAATTTTTACATTTTGGTCTTGGATCTTGGAAATCATTAAAAAAACAAATTGAACTTGCTCTAGAAGAAGACCAAAGTTGATTGGAGCTCTAAAGCCTATGCCTATCTGAAGCATTCGCTAGAAAAACCATTTTTTTTAGGTTCGTCTTCATTTTTCTGTAGAATTCCAGATCATAAAAGTAGTTAAATTGTTCCAGCCTCTCAGTATAGAACTATTGTCAAGGAAAGTAAAAAATGAAGTATCTACAGTGATTCTTCTAATGTGGATTAGTCTATAATATATCATTTGCAGAGTTTTTTTTGCGTTCATATCTTTGGACTTATTAGAAGAACCACCAAAGGATGTTTTCCCATCCTTGTATAATCTTTTAAATTCTGATAATCTTGCTTCACAACAAAGATTTTTTTTAAAGTAATCTCCCGACTCTTCCTTGAAGACATAACTACGGGACACAAACCATAAAACCTTGTATTTTCTACTAAATATGCTAAGTATCTACAAAGGGTTCAGTGAAAATTTGTCATCTTGTAGTTAAAATATGTAACAAATATTGACACCTTAATGACATACATGTTGGAACTTCATACATTTGTAGAGACTCACTATAAATATATAACATGACACACAATTAACCTTAAACATTGACTACATGTATTTGGCATAGTAACCTTATTCCTTGAGAGTGGATATGCATACCGTAACCTTAGTGTTAGATACAACACTTATATGTATTATACAGTGACTTGTTAATTATCAACACCTTGATGAGCATGTGTTTAACTTTTACTGCTACAAATTTGACAAGTAATGTGAGAAACATACATCTTGAATTTGACATACGAAACTATGACTTGAAGGCAACTGCTAACATATCATAGTGACCTTATGGGTTGTAAAAGTAATCTTTGAGTATAGATAACAACGTCTTGGATAGTGGTACATTGACATTATCTTGTGTTAATATGAAAACCATAGTGCATGTTGTAATATAGGATATTTTGATAGACCTAATATTAATGCCTTACTCTGACAAGTACTATGATGGGCTGCTTGCTTTGACTGAACTTGTTCGACCTTGACACTAATATGACAGTGATAGATTGCTACAGTCTTGACTTAACTTTGATAGTAACAACATTGTAATATGACTATATGTAATGGACAACAAGGTAGTTGTGAACAAGTTCATGTGACTCTCTTAGAGTTTGTATTCTCTATTTCTTTTTATGACGGTAATGAGATTGTAATCCCCTATACAGTGTAAATGTGATATACAACCAATGATACGTTGATTGGAACTGTGATTTTTCATTTAGTTAACAAGTGTCTTGAATTTGACTATAGTTGACTAAGACACTATATGACAATGTTGCATTACTATTAATTTTGACACCTAGATAAGACATTGAAATTGAGTTGACACTTTTAACTTTGACATGACTTTTTGACGTGAACCATAGATTAAGGAACATAGACATATGACAATGAACCTATGGATTTTTCTCATAGTATGACCTAGGGATTTGTGTGAATTGACATAATTTTAATCTTGTAGGGTATCAAGTGTTGAAGGAATGTTTTATCTAGTTGTACAACATATTGAAGTAAGAATGGATAACAGGGCTTGACTAGTTGAGAAAAATGTTTTACACACATGTTGGTAGCTCTATGGGGGAATAACTTGAGAACATTTATTATTGGGCATCGAGATGAATTGAGACACCTTGGGTTATGCCATCATTTTACAACAATACCAGATAGTTGCAGCATTGTATGCAACCTAATGATAACAGTGTTTGATAATTGATGAATTTTCATACATGAGGAGTGACATGAAGTGATAGCCAACAGTTTTGTAGTGATTTGTAGTGACAATGACATACAATGTGCAGTGACAATGATATGCGGTTGAAAAGTGATAGTTTTATGTGTAGCATTGTGCAGTGATCAGTTTGTGGGAACAATGATCAATGGTTACCAGGATTCAACATTTATTCTACATATATCTTATAGTTATTCTACATTGAATTAGAGTACAAGGTATCTAGTGTGAAAATTGTGAAACGTGATCTACTGACTCTTTTGGGTGATTGGAGTAACCTTCAGGTTGTGGCCTAAGAAAAATTTAGGATGGCAGGGTGGTGCTAGGGAAAGTTGTGGATTGCACAAGGCATTGTGGCATCCATTCATTTGTGGCTGATAAACTAACAGGGAAAAGAAGCATCCTTTTCAACAGAAACTAGTAAAAAAAGTATTGGGGCACTCATGAGGTTTAGGTCTAATCTACATGGCGTTAGGGCATCCTTCTGGTTGCAGCAGGATATTAGGGTTTAGTAGTGTCCTGCATGTTGTGGCCCGTGAATTAGGGGGTTGACACATCCCTCCGTTGTAGCTGAAATCTTGATGTAATTAATATTTCTTTTAAAGAGAGAATAATATAATTACTAGAGAAGTGTTCAGTGGTTTTTTACCCAGAGTGGGTTTCCACCTAAAAATATTTGTGTCTACTGTTTTATCTTTCTTCATTGTTGTATGGTGTTGTATATTTCTGATTATTTTTTATAATTGTTGAAGAATAAAATTAATAATAATTGAAGAATAACTAATGCTTTGAAAAGGATTAAAAAGTGCTAATTGGTAAGAAATACCGATTCACCCCCACTCTCAGTATTTCCAACAATTGGTATCATAGCTAGTTTCCTTCAGTAACAACTTAACTACTAGAAGTTAGTTTTAGAGCATAGATATGGGAAATTAAAGTAATTAGATTGCAAGGATTTTAAAAGAAGGTGCATGTACAACAAAATCTGGAGAAAGTGAGTATTGTGTACCAATCCTTGATTTTGATGTAGATAATTACTAGATATGGGAATCCATGATGGAAATACATTTGCAGGAACATGGAGTATGGGAATCAATTGTTTCTGGAGACACATCTACTGGTGAAGCTAAAAGGTTTAATTTAAAGGCCATGAATGTAATTTTGAATGTTTTTCGAAATTCTGTGAAAGCAAAAGTTGGTCAATGTTCAACAACTAAAGCTCTTTGGGAAAAGCTTCATAGTATCTATTCAGAAAATCAATCAGGTCAAGATGTTATTGAAAATTTGAATCCTTCTGATTATGATGAAGAAATTTCAGAAATGAGTAAGACAAAGTTTCAAAATCAAGTGATCAAGGTGATAAAGGAACTCAAAGTCAAAAGGAAAGGACAAGACTTTTGGAAGTAGAATTGAAGACAACAAAAGAAATCATCAAGGAAAATGAAGAGTCTGGGAAGATGATTAGCAGACTTAGAATTAAATTGGAAGAAGTCAAGAATACAAAGACATAAGACCTCAAGAGAGAAATCCAATAGAAGCAACAATAACTCAACAGAGCCTTTTCAGAGATTAGCAAGCTCAAACAATAGATGTAGGAAGCAGAAATTGAAAGGAAGGAATCTCATCAAATATACATATCCACAGTTGACCAAAAGCAAAAGGAATTGGAAACCTCTTCAACTGAAATAAGTAGGCTCGAGATTGAAAATGAGGAGCACAAGGAACAGATACAAGTTCTCAATAGAGAAATAGAGAAGACCACTCTTCTCAAGCTACAAGTTCAGGAGGTAGAAAAAATAAGGGAGATCTTAAAAATATGGTTTCAAGAAGATCATGCTCAAAAGAAAGAAGAACTTGATGTAGTGCTTAATGAGATCAACAAGATCAGAGAAAAGGACCATTTATAGGTTATGGAGGGGACAAATAAATAATTGGAAAAAATAATAGGTAAGGCTCAAATTGATGAAGATACAAGCTACACATCTTTGCACAGTGAGATTGAGAAGAAAATTGAACCAAATAAGAATGTTGTAACTCTGAAGAATGATGTCAAAGAAGTCAAGGACAAAGGATAACAACATAATAAAACACCGCTTACAAAGAAGAATGATCAATCTTCCATATATGCTCATTTATTTAATCTTTATTGTTTTTCATGTGCTAAATTTGAAGATATGGCTAGGGATTGTAAAGTTTTTGACAGTTACAACTATCAAGGACCACCATGTTTGAACGAGTTATCTAGGTACGCACATTCATTTAATGGCCATTGCTTTTTATGTTCTAACTATGGAAATATGGCTAGGGATTGTGAATTTTTTTACAAGTACAATCATTATCCGCGAAACCCTAGAGGAAATTTTTCAAGATCACAAGACAAATACCAAACATAAACTTATATGGATGACATTGAATGCTTCAAATGTCATAATTACAGACATATAGATCAAGAATGTAGGTGAAATCCTGATAAGGAATGTTACAAATGTCATAAATATGGACACATAGCTCATTACTGAATGTACAAGATGAAATCAACCATGAATGAAAATTTTGACAACGAGAATAAGAAGGTTTGGAAAAGAAAATAGATACAAGATGAATAAGTACAGGATGAGAAAGAAAATAAGGAATGAGATAAGGTTTGAGGGGTTATGCTTTAAGGATTCATAACAGGTCGTAAGGAATCAACAGTTGTTTCGGTTAATGACTTGAGTCAATATGGTTTGTTAAATGATACACTATTTTTAACAATTCGGCTCGTCGACTCCTTGAAATTTGAAGAGGGGGAGTATTACAACAGTATGTGGCACATGTCTACCGTTGACATATAGTTTGAAAAAAATGGCAGCTTCATAACAATTTCAGGGCGAGTAGAATAATTGAAGGATTACAGGTTCACAAAGGAAGGCTTCTCTTCAAGGGAAGAACATAAAATACATGGGTCCACAAGGATTGTCATTGAAAAAATATTAAGGCTTCTCACCAGTTGGAGCACAAGCACATAATAGGTCCACATGAAGCAAGAAAATTCTCAGGGGGAGTAACCCTTTTCCATTGATGTCAAAGGGGGAGAGAAAAACCTGAGAAGGATATTTGAATCTTGAGAAGGAGGTGAAGCATGATGGAAGGGGGATTTGTACTCACAAATGAAGTATGTGTGTTGTCCTAAATGACAAAGGGGGAGATTGTTGAATGGTTTTTTCATTCATGTCAACCCATGGAGTTGAATGGGTTTTCCTTTGACCAAAAAAACATTCATTGATGTCAAATGAATAATGAATGCTTCTCAATAATTGTCATATTACATGAATATAGCAGCCATACTATTAGATGTTTCAAAACCCAAGTCCTAGGGTTTGGGTTCCCTGGACTGAGGATGTACGACAACTTTTCCGAGGGTTTTTGGTAGGTAAAAAAAATTATTTTTGGTTGGAGATTTATGTCATTAGATTCTCATTGTCAAGATGTTTTCTGATCCAATTGGATATTGGTGGTCACCCACCTATTCCACTTGGGGCCCCACCATTGTCTCTTTCAGTTTTAGAGTTTCGGCACAACTTACTATTTTTAGCAGTTTTTCGGGTCTTGAACTTCCGAAGCAGTTTTGAGGTCGTAAACGATGTTTTTTTGGAAAACGGGGAGCAACATCGGTCCATTCAGACGAATATCGTATGCCAAAGTTGCATCCCTGGGAATTTGAAACACCAATTTACCCAAACGAGGCCCATATTTTTTGCGCTTCATCTCCTAGGGTTAGGGTTTTGGCTGTTTAGGATTTCTCATTGTTTCTAAATAATAAATAGGCCCTCGAGCCTCATTTTAACTTAGTTTAGAGGCCTGTAGCCGCCACATCTCTTCTCAGAGATAGCTACCAGTGCCCTAGCTAGTTTTATTTCCATTATGTCTGTAAGAAAATTTCAGTTCTTCGATATTAATGAAATGAAGTGTTATTTCCACTGCATCTCTATATTTATGGTTATATGCTTATTCTATTGAATTCCTGCATAAATCCAGATCAGTGGTATCAGAGCGGTCTTCTTTTTCTTGATCGTTCTTTGCATGTCCCCAACGAGGTCGGGGTATAAGGAGTTAGGGCTTGATTTGGTGGAACCTTTGCAAGATCAGCCTTGCAAACCCCAACGGACGCCCATGGGGGATGAAAAGAAAAATGAGGGAGTAGGATATCCTATCAAAATATTGCTAGAGGAGGCCCTTGAAAAAAAATGAACGCGATGATGGATAACTTTGCCTAGATCCTTCAATGGATGTCCACCGACGACGCATCTGCATCCAGCAGCCACTCTGGAGGTGTGACTCCTTTTAAGGTACAAGTAAATTTTGACATTCCCATATTTGAGGGTCAAATAGATGCAGATGCCGTAGATATATGGTTGAATCTATTGGAAGGATATTTATCTGTTCCTGACTTTTCCGACACAGAGAAGATTATTTTTGCACTCCTCAAAGCTGCCCCCCATGTCAAGGACTGGTGGGAAACCCACAGTGAGAAAAAGGACGAGACAGAACCCTCTCTGTTCTCGGCCGTACCCACTTGAAATTCTTTCCAAGACGCCATCAAGGAACAATACTATCCCGTGGGGAGATATGAGGACAAGTACATACAATGGACCACTCTGCGACAACAAAGGGATCAAGATGTGCATGAGCTGACAAATCTGTTCCATACCCTGCGCACCAAGTTGGGTATCAAAGATTCAGAGAAAAATCTGGTGCTAAAGTATCGCAGTTGTCTCCACAAATAAATTCAGGAGGAAATGGAGTTCCTTGACATCTCCTCGCTTGGAACGGCATACCAGTATGCTGCCAAGATTGAGTAGAAATTCAAACAGAAGAAGCGAGACTTTGGATCTACGAATCAAAAGCAAGGGAAAGGTGCTCTTGAATCGCAGAACAAAGGACAAAGCTAAGGCATGGCAACTCAAGACAACCTGTCGAAGCCACAAGCAAAGAACAACACTGCAAAGCCAAAGAAGGACACAGGAAAGTGGTGTGAGTTCCATAAGAGCTCCACTCACAACACAAGTGAGTGTTGGGCCAAGCAGTCGCTGGTGGCTGAGATGAGGGCTTCTGAGTCAGATGCATGCTCCGACTCTGAATCAGAACCTGAAAAGGGGAATGACAAATGGAAAAAAATTATTGATGCAGAGCCCAATGCCACTGTTGCCATTAAGAAGATCCAGAAGGAGGAACCGGAAGATCCAGAGGAGGAGGAACGTCTCTTCCACTCCCATATGTGGGAAAAGGGCTCCCCGGTATAGTTCATTGTCGACAATGGGAGCCAAAAGAACCTCATTTCAGCAGATGCTGTGAAGCGGTTGGGCTTTCCAACCACAGCTCACCCACATCCATACACCATCGAGTGGCTTCACCAAGGACGAGATCTCCGCGTCAGCCAACAGTGCCACCTTCCCTATAGCATCAAGCCCTTCACGGATGAGGTATTATGTGACATTTCTCCTATTTATGTTTCTGATGTATTATTAGGACAACCATACTTGTGGAAGCGTCATGCTATGTATGAGTCTCGACCTCGCGCTATTATTGTTACTTTGGGAAATAAGTTGTACAAGATACCAGAGGTACCACCTCCTACCGCTATCTCTCTGGTTACTGCAAAAAAATACAATAAGCTCATTTCCAAAACAAGGAAATTCATTTTCCTGATGATCTACCCCCAGGGCAAGAAGAATACTGTGGCCACGACCTCCAGACAGGGCTCCTCTACACGACAACAACAAATAGATAAGGTTGTGGAGGAGTATGGGGACATCTTAACCTCACCCACAGGGGTTCCTCTGCACTGTCAGGTCAAGCACTCGATTGATCTGACCCCAGTCTGCTTCGCTACCCATCACGACTCTCTATCGGTGCTACATTACGAGAACGATGAAATCAAGAGGTAGACTCGGGATTTGTTGTGGAGAAGGTCACATCGATTACATTCACTCGCCATGTGGGAGGGGATTTGTGTTGGTCTGAAGAAGGATGGGACGTGGAGACTGCGTATTGACGCGAGCAAGATCAGCATCTCGAGAATAGGTACACGATCCCACGGATTTTATGACCTTGGACCAACTCAAAGTACAAAAATATTTTAGCAAGATCGACTTGGAAGTCGGGTATCACCGAGTACCAATTGAACCCTCCGATGTGTGGAAGACTGCCTTCAAAGCCAAGGAAGGTCTTTTCGAATGGCTGGTCATTCCTTTTGGGTTGACGAATGCTCCCGCAACCTTCATGAGGATGATGGATGATATCTTGCAGCCATTCATCAACTCATTTGTAGTAGTGTACTTGGATGACATTCTGATCTTCAGCCAAACTTGGGAAGAGCACCTTCACCACATCCGACAAGTCCTCCAAATATTGTGGAAACAGAAGTTGTGTGCCAATTTGGAGAAGTGTACTTTTGGCATGACCCAGGTTCAATATCTGGGATACATTATTGATGAAAGGGGTGCATGTGGATCCGACCAAGATCCGAGTCATTCGGGATTGGCCGACCCCAACCCTCCTCGCAGAGCTTTGCGACTTTACGGGTCTTGCTAATTTCCTCTTGTATGTTCGTGGGCATGTTGGCATGGTACATCACTTGGCCCTTGAGTCAAGTCACCAAGGGAGGAGCGAGAGAAAAAATCTTTTGGTCAGAATATCAACAGAAGGCATTCACAGAATTTAAAAATCGCCTCTGTTCTGCCCCAATGCTCACATTACCAGACTTGCAACGGCCATTTGAGATCGAGATAGATGCCTCTGACTATGCTATTGGGGCAGTTCTTACTCAACAGGGACATCCAGTGGCATATCACAGTGAGACATTGTCTGACACAGTTCGCAAGTATTCCACTTATGACAAAGAAATGTATTCCATTGTGCAAGCTTGTCAACAATGGAAGCATTACATTTTGGGGAAGGAAACAATCATCCACACAGACCACCGGCCCCTGCAGTTCATACAGACACAAGGGAAGTTGTAGAATGATCGCCATCAAAAGTGGTCCACATATCTGCAACAGTTTCATTTGAACATCAAGTACAAGAAGGGTAGCACCAATAATGTTGCAGACTGCCTCAGCCGACCACCAATCATGGCACTCACCACTATTCTCAACTCTTGTGGGCACGAGACTTCTGATTGGCCTCTTCTCTACGAGAGTGACCTAGAATTCGGCCACACGTACAAGGCACTATTGGGGGGTATGAAAATTCCAAATTTTCACCTCCAAGATGCACTTTTATGTCACCTAGGACACCTTTGTGTTCCTTCAAGCGAGCATGCAAAGATGATATGGGAAGCACATTACAGTCGAGTCGCTGGGCATTTCGGGGTCGAGAAAACAGTAGCAGCACTGCAGAAGTATTTCTATTGGCTAAACCTTTGAAAGGATGTCGAGAAGCACATCAGATCCTGCACTACTTGTGCCATTGCCAAACCGACCATCACATTAGGGGAATTTTGAGGTCTAAAATGGGCCTCCTAAGGAAATTATAAAATAATAGTGTAAAAAATGAAATAAGATTTGATGACATCATCAAATTTTAGAGGGAAAAATGAAAAAACTACTTTTTCAACTTATCTCCCAAAGTTTTTACTCAAATTTCGAGCGGGAGTACTCGTTGGATGTGAAATTTAATTCCTCATCCAAGGAGTACCCATGTTGCATGCTTTCGATGGGTTCTACTACATGAAAAATGAGAAATACATAAAAAACATGATTGTAATCACGTTTTTTTATGTATTTCTCATTTTTCATGTAGTAGAGTTCATTGAAAGTATGCAACATGGGTACTCCTTGGATAAGGAATTAAATTTTTCATCCAACGAGTACTCCCACTCAAAAATTGAGTAAAAATTTTGGGAGATAAGTTGAAAATACGAGTTGAAAAAGTAGTTTTATTATTTTATTATTTTTTAATATTTTTACCCTTTTATTTAAAAAATGGTAAATCATCCCCCATGGTTGACATCATCATCTTGAATTCTATTGTTTGTTATAAAGTTTATTTTTGTTGTACATTTTTCTTAGGAGGCCCATTTTAGACCTCAAAATTCCCCTAATGAGAAGCAAGGCCTATATACTCCGCTACCTACCCCTAGTTGACCTTGGGAATACATCCCCATGGATTACATGTCGGGCCTGCCTTCTACTAAGTATGGAAATGACTGTGTTTTCGTGGTCGTCGACAGATTCTCGAAGATGCCCATTATGGCAGCCTGCAAGAAGAATATCATAGCAGAAGCCACTGCTAAACTCTTCTTTGAACGAGCGTGGGTGCACTTTGGGATCCCACAGTCTATCATATCAAATCGGGATAGCAGGTTCCTCAGCACATTTTGGTCCAACCTCTGGTCAATGTTGGACACCAATCTCACCAAGTCCACAACTTTCCATCCCCAAACAGATGGCCAGACAGAGGTCGTCAACAGAATGATTGTACACATACTGTGCATGTACAATTCAAAGCATCCACGCACATGGGACGAGAGCCTCCCCTATGTACAACATAGTTATAACCGGGCTCTCCATAGTTCAATCGGCCATAGCCCCTTTCAGGTGGGCTTGGGATTCCAGCCTCTATGTCCCATTGACGTAGCCATGCCATTTGCGGCTACTCAAGCCGATTCGGCTCATGTCCAGTCTGAAGTTGACAAAAAAAAATAGCTTCATCGAGCGCATTCAACACATCCGCCAACAAGTTCATGATATATTGGATAGAGCCAATGCCAAGTACAAGCAACGCCATGATCAACACCGGGTGCCACACAACTTCTAGGTGGGCGACAAAGTATGGCTACATTTGTAGAAGGAGCGCCTCATTGGACCCCACCGCAAGCTTCGCCTGCTCCGATACAGGTCGTACACCATCACCAAGGCTGTAGGGAACAATGCCTTCAATCTCAGTATTCCACCATTCCTTGGTCTGCACCCAGTCTTCAATGTGGATCGCCTTCGTCCTTACTTCCCACCTATACTGGACACCTCTGACATTGCAGAACAACTCACACCAACAGAGTTAAACCCAGATTGCATAGAACATGCCACCATAGATTGTATCATGGACATGCAAATCAATAACACTCGCCAACAGAAGATCCAACTGTATCGAGTTGTCAAAGCTGGCCAACTCCTGCACCAAGGAAAGTGGTTCACCAGGGACCAAGTTCAACAGAAATTTCCTCATCTCATGGAGGAACTTAACGCAATGGGGACCATTGCTTCCTAAGGGGGGAGGAATGATCCAAGTGGATATTAGAGGTCACCCGCCTATTCCACTTGGGGCCCCACCATTGTCTCTTTCAGTTTTTTAGTTTCGGCACAACTTACTAATTTTAGCAGTTTTTCGAGTCCTGAAGCCGTTTTGAGGCCCTAAACGACATTTTTTGGGAAAACGGGGAGCAACATGGGTCCATGGACCGATGTTGCCCACTTGAAATTTGTAGTCCTCGGACATATCTTTCTAACGAGGTATGGTACACGTCAAACGAAGATCGCATGCCAAAGTTGCGTCCCCGGGAAGTTGAAACACCAATTTACCCAAACGGGGCCCATAGTTTTGGCGCTTCATCTCCTAGGGTTAGGGTTTTGGCTGTTTACAATTTCCCATTGTTTCTAAATAATAAATAGGTCCTCGAGCTTGATTTTAACTCACTTCAAAGGCCTGTAGCTGCCACATCTCTTATCAGAGATAGCTACCAGCGCCCTAGCTAGTTTTATTTCCATTCTGTCTGTAAGCAAATTTCAGTTCTTCGATATTAATGAAATGAAGTGTTATTTCTGCTACATCTCTGTATTTATGGTTATATGTTTATTTTGTTGTGTTCCTGCATAAATCCAGATCATTTTCATTGATATATGGTACACTCTGTGGTTCCTTCTAGTTTGGGAGAAAATTGAGTTTTAAGTTGAAGACTCAGTTTTGTGGGCTAAAACCCCAAGGGGTAGAGACATGACACCTTATTCAGCAACGATTGTAAATATATGACAGAGATTCTCACCGTAATCTCACCACATATAACTTGAATAATTTCAAGAATAAAAGAAAATAAATCAATCATTGACTTACTGCACTCATGTGTCACCTACAAACACACCAAGAAAGTTAGTGTACAATTACTTAGAGCTTAATAAACAAGTTATTAACAATTACTAAATTAAATTAAATTTATTAAACATCTAACTTAATTTTTGAAAAAAACAATTATATTAATTTTAAAATCTTTGTGCATAAGTATACTCAAGCATTTACTTGAGAAGCCTCAATATACCACTCAAGGTCAATGACAACCTAGCTTAAAAATTAAGGTAATCCATTAATTATTTTTTATTATAAAAAACAATATATTCAACCCCTTTATAAGGCCTCCTTCCAACGTATACCTTATGAATCCCCTCCTAAGCTAAGAATTAAACTATAAAATAACACCTATCCCAAAACACCTCTCAAGTCGATACAACAATTCTCATTACATTTGAAACTCTCGGTCAACTGAGGCAAGACAACGAAAATGTTAGATATCACATTGACTTTGAATTTGTGATTTCTCCTACAATTTTTTACTAAGATCCTCGGCTCCCTTTAGGGCTTCTTCTATTGGTCTAAATTAGCCTTTCTCTCGGCCTTCAAGGGATGTTCTTTTGACTGTTTTATGATTTGCTCTAGGATTTTGAATTTTTACATTTGGTTCTTGGCTCTTGGAATTCATTAAAAAATACATTTGACCTTGCTATAGAAGAAGACTGAAGTTGATTGGATCTCTAAAACTTATGTCTATCTAAAGCATTCATTGGAACAACCATTTTTTTAGGCCCATCTTCATTTTTCTATAGAATTCCAGATCATAAAAGTGGTTGAACTGTTGCTACCTCTTGGTATAAAAATATTGTCAAGGCAAGTAAAAAATGATGTATCTACAATGATTCTTCTGAAGTGGATTAGTCTATAATAGATCTTGTGCGGATTTTTTTTTGGGTTCATATCTTTGAACTTATTAGAAGAACCACCGAAGGATGTTTTCCAGTCGTTGTATAATCTCTTAAATTTGGTTATTCTTGTTTCACAACAAATATTTGTTTTAAAGTAATCTCTCGACTCTTCCTTGAAGACATAACTATGGGACACATACCATACAACCTTGTTTCTACTACTAAGGATCTACAGAGGATTCTGTGAACAATTTGGTCCCGTATTTAAAATATGCCATCAAATCTTGACACCTTAATGAAATACCTGCTGGAACTTCATACATTTGTAGAGACCCACTATAAATATCTAACATGACACACAGTTAACCTTATAAAGTGACTACATGTATTTTACATAGTAACCTTGTTCCTTGAGAGTGGATACATATGTCGTAACCTCAATTTTAGCTACAACACTTATATGTATTATACAATGACTTGTTAATGAACAACACCTTCATGAGCATGTGTTTAAATTTTATTGGTACAGATTTGACAAGTAATGTGAGAAACATACATCTTGAATTTTACATACGAAACTGTGACTCGAAGGAAACTGCTAAATTGACATAGTGACCTTATGAGTTGTAAAATTAATTTCCGAGTATAGATAACAACATCTTAGACAGTGGTACATTGACATTATCTTGTGCTAATATGAAAAACATAGTGCATGTTGTAATATAGGATATTTTTATAGACCTAATATTGATGCCTTACCGTGACAAGTACTATGATGAGTTGGGTGCTTTGACTCAACTCGTTTGAACTTGACACTAATATCACAATGATACATTGCTACATTCTTGACTTAACTTTGAGAGTAACATCATTGTAATATGACTATATGTAATGGGCAACAAGGTAGTTGTGAACAAGTTCATGTGACTGCCTTAGAGTTTGTATTCTCTATTTATTTTTATGACAATAATGAGATTATAATCCTTGTATGTTTAAAGGTGATCAAAAACAAATGATACATTTATTGGAATAGTGAGTTTTCCTTTAGTTAGCAAGTGTCTTGAATTTGACTATAGTTGACTAAGACACTATATGACAATGTTTCATTACTATTCATTTTGACACCTAGCTAAGACATTGACATTAAGTTGACACTTTAACTTTGACATGCCTTATTGACATGACCCATAGATTAAGGAACATAGACATGACAGTGAACCTGGGGGTTTGTCTCATAGTATGACCTAGGTATTTGTGTGTAGTGACATAATTGTAATCTTGCAGGGTAGCAAGTGTTGAAGGAATTTTTTATCCAGATGTACAACATATTGAAGTAAGAATGGATAGAAGGGCTTGACCAGTTGGGAAACAATGTTTACAGGTATGCTGGTAGCTCTCTGGGGACAAAACTTGAGAAGATTAATTATCGGGCATCAGGATGACCTGGGACACCTTGGGTTATGCCATAATTTGACAGCAATGCAAGATGGTTGCAGCATCGTGTGCAACTTGATGATAGAAATGTTTGAGCATTGATGAATTTTCATTCATGAGGAGTGACATACAGTGATAACTAGCAGTTGTGCAGTGATTTGTAGTGAAAATGATACACAATGTGAAATGGCAATGATATGCAATTGAATAGTGATAGTTTGATGTGTAGCATTGTGTAGTGATCAATTTGTGGGAACAATGATCAGTGGGTACCGGGATTCAGAATTTATTCTACATCTTTATTACAACTAGCCTACATTGATTCAGAGTACAGGGGATCTAGTGTGAAAATTGTGAAATGTGATCTACCGACTCTTCTGGTTTATTCGAGTCGCCATTAGGTTGTGGCCTGAGAACATTTCACGGTGGTAAGGTCGTTCTAGGGCAAGTTGTGGCTTGCACAGGGTGTTGTGGTTGATAAAATAATAAGGAAACAAAGCATCCTTTCTAATATCAACTGGTAAAAAAAGTGTTGGATAACTCATTAGGTTGTGGCCTAATCTACAGGGCGTTGGGGCGTTCTTCCGATTGCAAAAAGATATTAGGGTTTAGTAGCGTCCTACAGGTTGTGGCCTATGAATTAGGTGGTTAACACATCCCTCAGTTGTAGTTGAAATCTTGATGTAATTAACATTTCTTTTAAAGAGAGAATAAGAAAATTACTAGAGAAGTGTTCAATGATTGTTGACCCCGAGTGGGTTTTCCGCCGAAAAATATTTATGTCTATTGTTTTATATTTCTTCATTGTTGTATGGTGTTGTCTATTGTTGATTATTGTTTATATTTTTTTAAGAAATTAATAATAATTGAAGAATAACTAATGCTCTGAAAAGGATTAAAAAGTGCTAATTGGTAAGAAATACTGGTTCACCCCCCCCTTAGTATTTCCAAAAAAATGTCGTACGGAGGTCCGATTTCACAGGTCTGAAGCTCGCACAAAAATTAGGGTTTATGTTCTAGCTGCGGGCAAAAAACTAGTGGATTAAGACTATAGCCACATGCTTACTATGGTTATGGTAGCGGCTAGGAACCTAAAACCGAAGGCATGCTGACCTGTGGTAGCAGCTAAGGTTTTAACTATAGTTGACTACCATCCAAAGATTTCGGAAGTTGTCTGAAGGCTAAATCAAGTTGTTTCTGATATATTTTACCATTGTGCATAGGTTTCTAAAGTTGTTGGGTTGTATTATTTTCCATATTGTGTTGGATTCATTTTACTCTTTGCTGAACATTTTATGAAAATATAATACAAGAATAATTTCAAAGGGCCATAGTGGGTTTTTCCTTGGTCTTTGAACAAATATGGTGTCTCTTGTTGATGTGTTGATTGTCTCCTTTGTCATTGCATTTATTGTTCTATCTTGAATTATTGTGGATGATTGGAAAAATTAATTGTAATTGGAGATATCACTAATTGAAATTGGAATTGTGCTAAAGTAATTGATACAGCATAGAATAATCTAAAAATTTAACATGGTTTCAGAGCTAAGTTTAAGGAGAAGCCCAAGAGGAGAAAAGGATTGAAGCAATCATATTTGGAAAAGTTGAAAGAGCCAAAATAGTCAAATCAAGATGGAAACCACCACCTTCAAGGAGAATGAGAAGTTGGGTGACTCATCCAATTTTGTTGCATGGAATGCCAGTTTAGAAATCATAGCTGACAACAATGATGTTTTGGACTACATTCAAGGAAATGTACCTAAGCCTCCAGAGAGTGCATCCATTTCCATCAATAATAAGCATAGGAAAGGTGAGAATAAATCAAAGTTAATCATAGTTGATGGTTTATAAGAAAATTTACTTGTATATGTTGGAAACTTGAGAAGGTCCAAGGACATGTATGATAAGATAGAAGGTATGTATGAGGTCAACAATTTGAATGAAATCATCACTTTGAAAGAGCAACTCCAATACACCAAGATCAATAAAGTAAAGTCCATACAATCCTACATAATGAGGATATCCCATGTTAGAGATCAATTGTTAAGAGTTGGAGAAGTTGTACCTGAAAAGGAACTGGTGGTCGTGACTTTGAGAGGTATCCCTCATATTTGGGAAATATTCATCACTACTATTAGAAACAAAAATATCCTTCCTTCATTTGATGAGATTATTGGAAATCTCACTCAAGAAGAGTCCAGGATGATAGGAAGAGGAAGGATTCAAAATCAAGAAGAAGGGGAACCCGCTACATTCATTGCTTATGACAAGAAGAAGAAGAAAGGGAAAGGAGGTCCATCGAATTCAATAAAGCCTCCTCCTCGAAATCAAAATAAAAGGAAGGAATACTCGCATATTGAATGCTCTAATTGTCGCAAGAAGGTTCGTTATGCTCTAGATTTCCTAGAGAAGAACAATGGACCGTGTTATAATACTAGAAGCAACAACAATGGGTTCAATTATCAAATGAGGAGTAATGATCGAAGGAATGAACACGAGGGAAGAAATGATAGAAGAAGAGATGCTCCAAGTGATCATGAAGAATATCTTCATCCACAAAAGAAGTCAAGATTCTCCGGGTATGAAAGTAATGTTGCAATCCTAATATATTCTTATTTATGCTCTTACTAGTTCATCTCCTCTAGATTCCTGGGATAGTTAGTTGGTTGATAGTGGCGCCACTCATCACTTCTCTGGTTACAAGGAATTTCTCTCTAACTTATTAGAGAGGAAGTCAAATTTGAGAATCATTCTTGGAGACAACTCCACTCCTCTCGTCAAAGTTTTTGTATTCATCAAATTTCATTTGAATTACGGGGAATCTATTGTATTACATGATGTAATATATGTGCCTAGGTTTAAGAAGAATTTGGTATCAATATCCACTTTGGAAGACAAAGGGATGAGGGTTGCCTTCATCAAGGGAAAATTTCTTACTTGGCCCATTGGATCACATACGAAAGATGCATTCACTTTGGGAACAAAAAATGAAGGACTCTACAAGGTCACTGGAAGGCCACTAATGGCATTGGTTCACAATAAAAATAATCTAAGTGAATTATGGCACTGAAGGTTATCTCATATTCATTATGATGTGCTTCCGAAATTGGAGAACTTGGTCTCCAGGATACAAAGGTTCAAATTCAACATGATGGAGTATGTCGAGGATGTGTAAGTGGAAAGATGACAAGGGGACCATTCCCCTCTAGTGAAAGCAAGACAAATGACATCCTCCATCTCATTCACTTTGAATTGAGTGGTACGATGCCCATACACTCTCTTGGTAACCATCTATATTATATCACCTTCATTGATGAATTTTAAAGAAATGCATGGATATATTATCTGAAGCATAAGTATGACGAATTGAAAAGGTTCAAGGAGTTCAAAGCCTTGATAAAAAATTAAATAGGGAAGAAAATTAAAATATTCAGGTCTGACAATGGTGGAGATTAAAATTCAAATGAATTCATTGAATTTTATAAGAAGGAAGGCATTAAAAAGGAGACAAATATACCTTATACTCCCAAAAAAATGGAGTATCCAAAAGGAAGAGCATGTCCATTGTAGAAGCCGCCCGTGCCATACTCGATGATCAAACGGTACTTCTTTGGGGAGAAGAAGCAAATGTTTCCGTATATGTTCAAAACTGGGTGCCTCATCAAGAATTAGATAACAAAACACCTGAATAAGCATTCACATGTGTCAAGCCCGATGTGAGTCATCTTCGTATCTTTGGCTTCCCCTTATAATTTCATGCGCCGAAAGAGAAGAGGAACAAGCTGGAAGCAACTGGAAGAAAAGATATGTTTGTTGGGTATTGTGAAAATTATAAAGCATTTAGAATATATATTCCTGGTCAAAGGAAGGTAAAAATTAGTAGGGATGTCACATTCGATGAAGATGTCACACTTGGAAAAGCCAAATATCTTCCTCCGCTTCCTCCTCCCAAGAAGAATGATGAAATGGATATCTTGGATGGCCCATCTGTGCTTGAATATGAGACTGATATTGTTGATGATCTCATGGATCCCATGGATCCCTTAGATTCTCCCCCTAGTAATCCTCCTACTAGGAAGAGACCATTTTGTCTTCGTGAAACACTTTAGGATGTTGATAGACATGTGACTTCTCGAAGATCATTTAGAGAAAGGAAGAAGCCATGCAGGTACCAGTGATATCTTGCAGCCATGAGCACCATGATTCAAGCTGAACTGTTAACATTCGAAGAAACTGTAAAAGAATAAGCTTGGAAAGATGATATGGTTGAATAATATGAATATATTATGAAGAATGATGTCTCGGATGTTATGTCGAGACAAAAAGGGAATTTTTTGTAACTTTGAAGTGGATATTTGAGATTAAGCATGGAATTGTTGGAAGCATTGAAAAATACAAGGAGAGGTTCATGGCTTGAGGATTTTCCCAAAAAGAGGGAGAGGATTATGATGATATATTTGCACCCATGGCTCGATATACAACCATTCGTTCGATAGTTTCCCTTGCCACAATTCAAGGATGGACCCTTCATCAGATGGATGTAAAGACTCCATTTCTCCATGGCATGATAAAAGAAGAAGTATATGTTGAAAACTATAGGGAGTTGAAGAAGAGGATCGCAACACACCGATTTTCAAATTGAAGCAAGTCCCAAGAGCATGGTATGCCCGCATAGACAATTATTTGATGAAGTTGGGATTCACGAGAAGCAATGTTGATCTCAACTTCTAATTCAAGGTAGTGAAAGGTATGCCACCGATATTAGTTTTATATGTTGACGATCTATTCTTGACACATAGTGAGTCTATGATGATGGAATGTAAGAGGGATCTAGTCTCTGAATTCGAAATGAAGGATCTTGGACTTATGCACTACTTTCTATACCTTGAGGTGTGGCAAAGGCCCGATGAGATTTTCCTTTCACAAGGAAAATATGTTGTGAAGCGCTGGAAGGATTTGGGATGACTGAATACAAGTCTCTACCCACACCGATGGAAATAAACTTCAAGAAATTATGTGGAGAAGTTGTTGGAACTGATTTGGCGAATCTGTCTGAGTATAGACAATTGATTTGGGCTCTGATGTTCCTTGTGAACACTCATCTGGACATATGCTACGCAGTGAACACGTTGATTTAATTCATGACCGAGCCTCTCAATGCACATTGGACCGCTGCCAAACACATATTGAGATATTTTTAGGGGACGATTACACTTGGTCTTAGATACCCTTTCAAAGATGTCTAACTTCATGGATACACTGATATTGTCTCGGTGGGAAATTTTATCATTGGGAAGAGTACCTTATGATGTTTTTTTAGTATTTGATATTCCATGATATCTTGGATGAGTAGGAAGTAGAAATTCATAGCATTGAATACCCACGAGGCAAAGTATATCATTGGGAAGATTACCTCATTGGTCTTAGATACCCTTTCAAAGATGTCTAACTTCATGGATACACTGATGTTGTCTGGGTGGGAAATGTTATCATTGGGAAGAGTACCTCATGATGTTTTTTTAGTATTTGATATTCCATGATATCTTGGATGAGTAGGAAGTAGACGTTCATAGCATTGAGTACCCACGAGGCAAAGTATATTTCCGCTAGCATGGCTAGTTACGAAGTAGTTTGGTTGAGGAAGCTCTTTGGAGAGTTATTTGAGAAGGTCCTAGACACTACAGTGATATATTGCGACAAAAAAAAGTGGGATACATATGGAAGAGAATCTCGTATTTCACGACAAGTCTAAGAATGTATAGATCCGATATCACTTCATTCATGATATGGTACAAAGATAAGTCATTTGTCTCCATCACATATCGACAGATGAGAAGATTCCATATATTCTCACCCAGGATTTGTTGAAAGGAAATTTCTTGGTCTTCAGAGAGCAGATTAGACTGATGGATGTGACCCCTCCTGATAAGGGACACCATTGATCGAGGACACTGAGCCATACTCTTCCCCCCTGTCTAAGCTCCCAAGGTGAGGAAGTGTGATAAAGGGCTCCTAGGGTTGAGAGAACTCTGGACAATAGGGTGTCTCCCCTATATATTACCTACAGGATTGGAGTAGTAGCTCACCCTATCATGGTATTTACAGAGTATACCTCAACTAAAATCATAACCACAAGGTTGGGCTTGTTGGAATTATTTCTCTCCATTTGGCCAACAGTTGAGGAGGCTTGGAGGTGTGTGATCCTTACCTCTTGGTAAGTCAGGTATATCGTCCAACCTAGATTATGATGCATGTGTTATACCACATGAATCTTATGGGTCATTGTTGGGAAGATCAAAAGGATATAGGATGGGTTGAGTAGTAGCTCCCATACATCACCTATTTCCCTATATGGGTTAAGTATTAGCTCCCCCATGTGACATTTCCAGGTAGTAGTCTGATGACTTTTCCAAGTAGTAGTCTGATGATATTTCCGGGTAGTAGCCCGCTGACAGATGTTCCGAGTTGTAGCCCGTTGGTTAACGGGTGGTATATTTTTCTCCCCATGATTCTTCTTCTTTATATTCGAGAATTTTTAGCAGATAGAGTTAAGCATATTGGTACACATGATGACATGATGACACATTTATCAATGGACATGTTTTACAGGTGGAATTATCCCTAGTTGAGAGGGAGTGTTAAAATTATGAAACTGCGGTTAAATTATACTTTGGACTACTCACTTGATGGATATGATTATGGAATTGAGTTCCTCTTTCTAAGAGGACCAAGATTGACCTAAATATTGCCTCATTCAGATAAGCAGAAGTTGGTTTTTGATTTTGTGCCCACTCATGGATATTAGATCAGGTCGATTTCACACATATGGACAGGTCGGTCTCAACATCAAATGGCCATAATTGGCACCCATTTGAATCATATAAATACAAGTGATCTCGAAGATCATTTGGACATCACAACATCAAGCATCTTCTCCTCTTCTATATAATTGGGTTCGACTCATTGTTGAAGAAAAATATCGTACGGAGGCACAAAATCACAGGTCTGAAGCTCGCACAAAAATTAGGGTTTATGTTCTGGCCACAGGCATAGAACTATAGGATCCGAGATATAGCCATAGGCTTTCTATGGTCATGGTAGTAGATAGGAACTTAAAGCCGCAAGCATGCTGACCTGTGGTAGTGGCTAAGGGTTTAACTACAGTTGACTGTCATCCGAATATTTCTGAAGTTTTTCGAAGGCTAAATCAAGTTGTCTCTGATATATTTGACCAATGTGAACATTTTTATTAAGTTGTTGGGTTGTCTTATTTTACATACTGTATTGGGCTCATTTTACTCTCTACTGAACATTTTATGACAATATAATAGAAGAATAATTTCAAACGGTTTTTCCCTAGTCTTTAACCAAATTTGGTGTCTCTTGTTAATGTGTTGATTGTCTCCTTTGTCATCTCATCTACTGTTATATCTTCAATTAAGGTTAATGGTTGGAAATATGAATTGTAATTAGAAATATTGCTAATCGAAATTTGGACTTGGGCTAAAGTAATTAATAGATCATAGAAAAATATGAAAATTTAACAAGCCATTGCAAAGCCAATTTTGAGAACCATCCATCATGACTCGGGATGACCTACAAGGTTGGTATACAACCCAATTATTTAATTTTATTCAAATATCCACACATAGAGCAGAGGCGTTGCATAATTATTTGTCTGCAAAACATGAGCAACAATAACAAAAAATTCTTTTGCTAATCACAGAGCATGATCAATTGCTCCAGAAAAATAATCATCTTTAGGATCAATTGGAGCAGGTCACAAAAAAATTTAAAGTATTATGGCCTTCTATTTCAGATGTAGTTCCTAGCACCCCAAAATATTTCGCCGCATGTACAATTTTAGAATATTGTGACCACATCCAGAAAGCATGCAATGATTTAATTTCCACTAACTACAAGCTCAAGCAGACACTTTCTACTACAAAACAAGCACCACTAGATCCAACAACAACGTATGTGGCTGAAATTGAATAGAAAATGGCAGACACAACCACACTCAAAGAATCAATCATTAGCCTTGTGGAGGAAACCCACTCCCTTCTGTAACAATTCCATGATTGGTTGAGCTACCTAGCGAAGAAGAATCAATCAGTCTACCCCCTCCGCAACTAGCTCAAAAAGCTATTAGATGACACTAGGAGCAAAAAATACAAAAGCCTACGGTAGCAGATGTTGAGAGCATTGACATTAGGTTATTTATCTTCTATTAGTGACTATTTGTGAATGATTTTTACTTATTTAGATTAGCATCTTCTTCATGTTAGATTATTGGTGTTCTTATTCATAAAAAAATAACCAATGCATGTACATAAATAGACAAGGGACACAACATGTAGGAAATGAACAAGGGCCAAAACCTCTCACTCTTTGAGAGGAAAACCCGCACACATTCATCTTATAGAGATTCCAATTGACGAATACCAAGACCAAGACCAAGACCCTTGACCTAGTAGCCACTCCAAGACCAAGCCACAAGTCCTCTTGACTACCTTCTCTTCTCTTGAATCCTCTTCCTATTTGATCTTCTGAGCATTGAGACATTGACATCATTAAGATCTCATCTAGATCTCTTCTCGCGAGACCTTCTTATTGTCATCATCAAAAAACATTGGTTGCACCAAATTGTTATGTCCTCAAGACTATATCTCTGATCCAGGAAAAAGAGACCCTTGAAGATATCATTGATGTATCTTCCTTCTCTATCCGAGTTTCACAAATAGTGGTATCCGAATTATAATCAAGAGGGATCCGAATTCCCTTTACCACAAAATGGTATCCTTCTTCACCGAGTAGGATACCTGAAACAGAGGTGATGTGAATTTCCATGTTGCTAATGTTCATTAGTATTATTCGTTGCTCCTTTATTAACTTCCTTGTTGCTCCTTCCATCTGAGTTCATCTCTGTCCTAGAGATCGAAACTGATCTCTATAATACCCATCCAAAATTTCAGAGAGATCCAAAAATCTAAACTATCATTTCTGCAATTACCCTAGCCTTGTATATATAGTCATTCGTCCATATAATAATCCAACTTTAGTATCCAAATGGGTGTGTCACTTTTGGTGATCTAAAATGAGTTATTACTTCATTTTTCAGGCCGACATCAAGAGAAGAGGATTGTGCTTGTCTTTTGGATGGATTTCTAGATACTTGATTGACTCATATAAATTTTACACATGCTCAGGAAGAGCTCTTCATACATGACATTAATTTTTTGACCTTAATGACAAATCCTAAGGCTCTCAATGGAAGCCATCAAAAAGAAAATCACTTTCTCATGAAACACATGAAGTAAAGCTTGCAATAATAATTTTATTTTCTTCATTACATCATTTACATAAGTCACCATTACATGTCATTATGAAGACCGAATCTAGTTACACTTTTCAACACTACCTCTTAATTAGGGGTATTCATAATGGTACCTTTTCATTCTCAATTTGAATAATTTCTCATAAGAAGTATCATATTGGTAAACCATCTTCATAGCATCATATCAACCAATATTTTCACATACCAAGGCCTTGACTAACAACTCCATCTCTCCACAAGATCTTGGGCTCAATTCTAGCAAGACCAATGATTTATAAACACCTTAATCATTGTCTCTCCTGGAACATACCTTACCTAGGTTCTCAGGGTGTGTTCCACCAGGACTATTCTTATCTTGGATTCCCAGTCCTCAAAGAATATCAGTCCTTTATGAGTACTCTTATCTTGGATTTCCTATCTCATTCTCAAAGAGTATCAGATACCAGATGATTACCCAATCCTCCGTTCTATCTTCCCAAGTGAATACAAGAATGACATGTTTATTTATCCCTCTCAATTAGGGAGGATATATTAAAAAAATGAATGTACTCATTCCTATACCGGGAATGTACCTAAGCTCCCTATTGGCTTAGGAATTTCCAAGTTTATTCCAAGTAAGAAACTTGTTTCTAGGCTCCCTCTTAATCAGGGACCTACAACAGCTCCTCATGTGGAGTTAATGGAACAACTAGCTACTTTGAATAAATCCTCCCTTCAATGTCATTAATTTCTTCTTTGTTAGAGAGTCTTCATCTTTTGGTACTTCTACCTAGGGCACTTTCATACATGAGTCAGTCATGTCAGTTTTCCTTTCATCATAAAGTGATCCATCAATCTTCATCTGGCCTTGCTTCATTCCATGTTTTTATTTCATGCCATATTTTTCAGAAGGATCTTTCATCCTTCTATATGGTATTTCTAGGAAGACATCCACAGTTCTTCCCTTTGGCAGTCCCCCATAAGTCCATCCAGATAATTTTTCAAAACAAGAAATGAAAAATTGAATCAGAATTACATCTGAGATGGTCTTTCATCATGACATATTCTTGTAGCTAACATCATCCTGCATACATGTTGACACATCTCCCAAAGATATCCATTGTCAAGGGTCTCCATATTTTTTATACTTCCATCAGAGTCTTCATATCTTTTCGGGAGATTTTCTAGTCAAATATTCTTGGTATTTTAGATGTTTATTTCCTATACCATGGTTGCATATCTTATGATATCTTCCTTCATTTCTTTACACATTCGATTCCCAGGAGCTTCCAATCAAAGTTCCTTAATTGTATTCAACCACCTCATACTTCATATGAGGACATAAAATGTTGATTTCATCTCGTGTGAACCATGCCTTTTAGAAACCTTTCATAGGAGGAGATTCATTTCCTTTGATCAACCTTCTCATGATAGAAGTAGTGATCCATGTTACCTGCAACCATATGACATGACATTATAATATTAAATACAAGCATACATACCTAATTTACCTTTTGGTCATCTAGGCTTATTTTAGCATCTTCCTTGATTGAAAATATCATCAACCATTTGATCTGCTTCATACCTTATGTCATCATACCATCATCCCATGAACTCCACAAGTTGGAGTTCTTGATGAAACACTTGCTTCCTCTCTAGATTGGTGAACCTTCCAATGAAGGTTCCATCAGAGAATCTTAGGGTCTTCCATATCCCTATCCAATAGATGTTTCCTTTTTAACTTGATGTATGATGTGCCTTGTCCTGGATGAATTCTTCCTTCTAATGAGGTTCCCAAGAGCTGTATCCTTCATATTTGACTATCATAGATTTTTGTTCTATCTTTCCTTCATGATCTCCTATGGTGATGTCACAAGTCTTGTTTCTAATGATTTCATGATGCCACAATGCATCTTGTTATTTATTATAGTCGTATCCTATAAACAAAATTTTAGGAGCTATGACAAGACCTTTTATGGGGGAGACTATATTAATCATAGTAAATATCTCTTACTCCCTTTTTCCTTGGACTTATTTCTTCAACTTCCTTCATCTTTACGGTGATATGAGCTTCCTTTCTGTAATTTTCATAACTTTTCCATAGCATTGAATCTTAGATATGTTATTCTTTCTTTTATAAGGACCAAATTTTCAAAGCTTCCCTTTCCTTTCCTACAAATTTTTGAGTTCTTTAACCTTCAACACTTTTTCCCTCAACTTGTCTTCTTCTATCTAGCATAAAAACCACAAGTTGAATGAGGTAACTTTATTTTCCCCATGGACATTTGTTACTTTTTCATTTAGAAAAATGATGATTATCTCATCACAAATCTTGCAATTGAGATCTTATGAAGACATTCCTTCATCCTTTGATGCCTTCAATTTTCAGTAGATCATGTCTAAGTGATATGAATTGCTTTATCATATCTTCAGAGAATAGTATAACGAGATTATCATCTCTTTGATGTCTCCAATATTTCTAGGACCTTTCATAAGAGCCCCTTTCCATTTATTCAAAGGAGACCTTTTCATTGATATGTTCAATAACTTCACTTTATTTACGAACTATGTCTATCCTCCTTTTTCCATGCAAGGAATTTCAACGACCCAACCACATTATAGTTCTCCTTGCAAATATGAATTCATTTTACCAAATTTGATTATATAATAAAAGATACATACTTGAAAATTGAAGATGAAATTTTCAACTTGATCACTTTGATGATGGTTGAAGAAGATGTATTAGAGATCTCCTTTTTGCATAATATTCTTCCAAATGAAAGAGTCTTTCTTCAATAAAGGATATTGCTCCTTTTATGATGATAACATCTTTAGACCCAACTTCCTTTTGTTGATGGTGATTGATGCTTCTTCAGATGATATTCTTCAAAGATAAGAAGGGGATCCTTGCTCCAATTATAGGGAGTTTTCATTATAAATTTTAAGATAATTCAACTACATGGTTGTGAATGAGTGTAGATTAGAATTTCTTCCAGGGTTTAGAATTTCTCAACATGATTGTGATCTTCATTATAGATTCCTTTGAGATACCTTGCTAGAGTATACTTCTAGTTCCCTTGATTTTATTGATGATCCCAATACTTCCTTTTGAAGTAGACTTACTTCTTCAATGTAGATCATTTACTTTACTTTGATACCTTTCATGAAACTTGATCCTTGAGTGTCTCTATGATTATACGCACTTCCTTGGAATTTATCACCATAGCTCTAAAACCATGTTGAGAAATCTAGGGCATTGGAATTAGGTGATTTCTCTTCTATTAGTGACTGTTTGTGAATGATTTTTACTTGTTTAGATTGGTATCTTCTTCATATTAGATTATTGGTGTTCTTATTCATCAAATAGTAACCAAATGCATGAAAATAAATAGACAAGAGACACAACATGTAGGGAATGATCCAGGGCCAAAACCTCTCACACTTTGAGAGTAAACCCACACAAATTCTTCTTATAGGGATTCCAATTGAAAAATACCAAGATACCGGACCCTTGACCTAGTAGCCACTCCAAGACCAAGCCACAAGTCCTATTGACTATCTTCTCTTCTCTTGACTCCTCTTCCTCTTTGATCTTCTGAGCATTGACACATTCAAATCACTGATATATCATCTAGATATCTTCTTGTGAGACCTTCTTACTTTCATCATCAATGAACAGTGGTTGCACAAAAATGTTATGTCTTTAATATTGTATCTTTGATCTAGGATAGAGAGACCCTTGAAGATATCATTGTTTTCTCTTCCTTCTCTATCTGAGTTTCATGAACAGTGGTATCCGAACAATACTTAAGAGGGATCTAAATTCCATTTACCTCAAAACTGTAGCCTTCTTCAATGATCAGGAAACCTGAAAAAGAGGTGATCCAAATTTCCTTGCTTCCACTATTCATTAGTCTTCTTCGTTGCTCCTTTATTAAATTCCTTGCTACTCCTTCCATATGAGTTCATCTTTTTCCTAGAGAACCTAAATTAGGGTAATTTCGAGGTCTAAAATGGGTTATAAAATAATAGTGGAAATAATAAAATAGGATTTGATTACATCATCAAATTTTCGAGGGAAAAAAAGGAAAAACTATTTTTTCAACTTTTCTCCCTATGGGTTTACTCAAATTTCGAGTGGAAGCACTCATTGGATGAAGAATTTGATTTCCCATAAAAGGAGTACCCATGTTGCATACTTTCGATGGACACTACTACATTAAAAATGAGAAATACATGAAAAACGTGATTGTAAACACGATTTTTCATGTATTTCTCATTTTTCGTATAGTAGGGTCCATAAAAAGTATGCAACATGGGTACTCCTTAGACGAGGAATTAAATTTTTCATCCAACGAGTACTCCCGCTCAAAATTTGAGTAAAAAATTAGAGAGATAAGTTGAAAATACGAGTTGAAAAGGTAGTTTTATTATTTTATTAGTTTTTAATATTTTTACTTTTTTATTCCAAAAACGGTGAATCATCCCCCATGGTTGACATCATCATCTTGAATCCTATTGGTTCTTATAAAGTTTATTTTTGTTGTACATTTTTCTTAGGAGGCCCATTTTAGACCTCAAAATTCCCCTAATGAACTAATCTCTGTAATACCGATCTGAAATTTCAGGGAGATCCAAAAATCTAAACTATTGATGACCCTAACCTTGTATATATATCCATTCGTCCATAAAATATAAACTATTGATGACCCTAACCTTGTATATATATTCATTCCTCCATATAATGAGATGAATTTAGTATCTGAATGGGTGTGTCACTTTGGGTGAGCCAACATGAGTTATTGCTTCATTGTGTAGGCTGACATTATGAGAAGAGGACTGTGCTTTTATTTTGGAGCGCTTTCTAGACACTTAATTGACTCATATACATTTTACACTTGCTCAAGAAGAGCTCTTCATACATGAAATTAATTCTTTGGCCTTAATGACAAATACTAAGGCTCTCAATGGGAGCCATATAAAATAAAATCACTTGCTTAAGAAACCCATGAAGCAAGGCTTACAATAAAAATTTTAATTTCTTCATTACATCATTTACATAAGTCAAAATTACATGTCATTATGAAGACCAAACCTAGTTACACTTTTCAACAATATATCCATATAGAAGTTGAAATTATAGAGGCCCATATTCAAAAGATTGAGGATGAGTCAGCCAAAACAAAATAAATACTTCGGGACCACTGCTTGCCAGTATAAGCACACTTATAAACATTGCAACAACTTAGCGACAACACAAAAATGCAGTGGAAATCTCTACTGATGGGATGACCATACTAACTAGCGGACAGCACAAAAACTCATTTCCTTAGCCAAGAAACCACACTCACAGACTCATGGCATGAAGCAATAAAGGATTTAAATCAGTTTAAAGAAACCAACATCAAGTTTGTCCCCAGTTTGGGGCTTTCATTTGGGGAAATCATCCAGGGGGACACAATGTGAGAAGATGGAATGGAAGCACCACCACCAACAACAACAAAAAACAACAACAGAAGAAGTATCAGTAGCACTGAAATCACCTATGAGAGATTAACTCGAGCACGAGTTATTGAACTGTCGTCAAATCCTGTTGGGACCTTCGTTTTTGAAAGAATTGAATATTTTTGGGGTAAACTATAAGGATAACAGGTTGCAGAGATAATCGTTGGGAAGTCGCGGGAGGGAAAGCGAGGAAAGATGAAGGAAATCGCAAAAAATTGGCAGTTGTCGGGGAACGACGGAAATAAATAGTCCCAAACAAGTGGGTAAAGAATGATAGGAGACGAGTAGTGGGAACAACCGAGAAAGGAAGAAGGTGGAAAGAACTGAAAGTCTAGGCGAGTGCGAAAAGGTAAGAAAGGATGGTTGGGAAGGGCATAGAGAGAGAACCAAGATGTTGGTGTAGAGATAATAGAGTGGCTTTTTATCTGTTATGTTGCATGATTGTGTATTGATCAATCTTGTTAGTCCTGTACTATGGAAAAGAGGCTTTTGAGGCATATGTAATGTTGTATTGTGGAGATTAATGAAAATAATACTTTTTGGGATCATTGTGTGATGGTTGAATGATTATCCGGTTCTTAAAAAAAAAAATTGAATACGTATATCTAAGTAGTATTTCTTTTTGAATATGCATGAATTATTGTGAATGGAATTCTAGCTGATATGCTTGGGTATTATTTGATTCTTGTATGACTAATGTGGTTCTTCCCAATATTGAATCCCGACTCTCAAATAACTAGGGTCGCAACACGCCTTGGGTGAGACTCCTTACCCAGTATTGGGTAATGTGAAAATGTCGTCGTTGTGCTAGACTACAATAGAGCCTTGTTGAACCCTGTGCCTAAACCTAGGGTCTTAACCTTGTTATTATCTTTTGAAAACAATCCTCCCTTGGTCCTCCATGTGATTTGTCAACAATTTCAAAGTTTTTCAAACTATTAGGATCCATTCCTAAAATTGACTTGCCTCCTTGAGTTTCTCGTAAGGTAGCTCTATCCCTTACCGAGTGATGCCTAGTAGGGAAATTCACTAGTCTCTGACCTTCACCAAAATTTGTATACAAGTGGATTGAGTGTAACTATTCTACCAAAATCAAGGGGAAAATATCATTTCACTTTTGTGGAAGAGGATTTTATACCTTATGCTTCAAAACTAAGGAATTCAAAGATTTAATATTCAAATTGGAACATACTTCATGGATTTGAGAGGCATTTTCTTAAAAATATAGAAGCTAGACTTTGATCTGGAGCTCAACATCCCCAATGTAGTCACAGTATGGGTTCGTCTCCATCATTTTCCACTCCATTGTTAGGGAGATGAATCAGTAAGATCAATAGGAAATGCAATTGAAAAATATATAAATTCGAGTGAGACGAAAGAGAAATTGCATGCATGCGCAAGGATAAGTGTGGACGTAGACTTAGGAAAAGTACTTCCTAAAGTAGTAAATCTCAAGGTTGAAAAGTAGTCAAATATTCAATAGCTTGACTACGAGTAGCTACAGTTCAAATGCATGGTATGTCATGTTGGAAACAATAATTAATACTAAGAGGGGAGGGTGAATTAATTATGAGGCTACTATTAATTTAATGCCAATTTACATTTTCATTTAATCTTGGCAATCATTCATGTGAACCATAAACAACATATCATGTAGCAGCAATATGAATAAGAACATGAACACATAACATCAACATGAGAAGAATACACATATGAACATAGATATTTAATGTGGAAATTTCTTTTCGCTGCTACAAAACCCTCCAAAATTTTGGCTAACACTCAATTTTAGATCACTCCTTTGTCTTGTACATTGTCGTTGCAAACATTGAAACCCATTCCATGTGTTTTCTTGAAGTGTTTTGATCTCGTTTGCAAGATAGGAAAAATATCGTCTTTTCGCATGTTAACTATCACACAATGTGTATAAGCTTGTTTTGGTGGTTTCAAGGGGTTAAATTTCCATAAATGAGTTAATATAACCATGTAAACATCCGTTGCAATAATTCCCAAAGTTTTAAGCACTGTCGCACATGTATCCTCACATTCGTCACAAAGTGTATCTTAAGTAACAAACTTGTCGTAAAGTTGTCACACTAAAAGAAATGCACTATTCATGTGTCATGGATGATCTATGTTGTTGTGTCATCAAGTATTATAAGTGCATGATCACAGTTGAAGTCTTATCATTGTTTCCATCATCCTCACAAATCTTGCACATAGTTGTTTCATAAAATATTCTTGACCAAGCAACCTAGCTTCACTCGACCTCCCTAAACTATGCATTGCGTAGTCTCAGTTGTTAAGTTGTGACCTTGCCTCTTGAAACTACGCAATGTGCAGTTCTTGCCCCCCAAGACTGCTGCACTGCGTAGTTCCTTTCCTCATTCCCTGACCTTGGCTCCTATAATTGCACAATCCCTCTTTCCATCCTGACCTCAACTATACATTTTGCAATCTCTAGCCTCAAGCTCATCCCTTGAGCCCCTAATTTACACAATTATATAATGGCCCAATCTCCTTTGTCCCTTGGAACTACACAATGAGATGATCCAGTGCCCATCTCCTGAGCTATTATACGTTATTTTTTCACCATGACATTTGAATGTCCATATAGGTCTATCACTACCTATATTGTGCTCCCTTAAAAGTCAGAAACCCTAATGTTCCTAAACCAAGTATTTTAATTGGAGAAAAGCTCATTAAAAGCCTTAAAAGTCTGCCTCCGCACCTTTTCTAGCCTTTTCCTGCGGGTTCATAGATACTTGTTCTATAAACTGCGACAGCTTCCACACAGTATGCTACTAAAACCTGCGAACCCCCATAAAAATCCAAATAAAGGAAAAATTAAGTTCTAGAATCATATATGGTCGAATATTCTCCCAACTGGAAGCTTCTAGAGGTGCGATCAGTTCGAGCTTTATCCCTCCACTAATGGATTTCTATCCCTCCACTCATGGAGCTTATCACTTGGTCCATGGAGCTCAAATCCCTTCATGAGAGGAATCCATCCCCCTCTTCATGGAACTAAAACTACCTCCATTTCCCTATAAATTGGTCTCATGTTTCAGTCTCAAGGGTACCTTGTATATGGCAATTGCTGAAGAAATTCCCAAGAGTGCATACTATCTACACTAGTTATTGTTGGCATGAGAATTATCACACCCTTATGTCCATAACTCCATGCTGGTATTTTGAGAGGAAGGCTTGTCAAACCGAAGGAGGAACAATTGTGCAAGTCCTCGGGAGAAAATTGTACGACATCAAGGCATCAGGTTGTAAACTTACTCTGTCATTCAAGATAATACATATGGATCTCTTTTTCTCATTGAGTTTTTCTTGTGCTTATTGAATAACATCAATACTTAGACTCCTTGATCACTAAGTTGGATTATATTTTCTTGATTATTATATGTTGCAGGTTCTTTTAATTCTTTTGTCTTGTCTTTGATTGCAGGTTCTACTTGCTGTAGAAGCCTCTTTGGAGAAACTGGATAAAATACTGCATCAAATGTTGGATTTCAAAGTAGGGGCATGTCCTCTTTCTTTTTTTATAATAATTCTGAATTTCAATTAGTCTAGATAAAAAGGTCTCCAAATGGATGTTTGTTTCTAGCTATTCGTAGAATACTAGGGAGATTGCTCTTGTTCGCAAGAGAGATTAATTCGCATAAAAAAAATGGCGACTCCGCTGGGGAATAGAACTTAGTTTCATTTTCTTTTTATTTTTTCAGTTTGAATTTTAGAGTCTTCAGATTTTGACTTATCTGATATTAGGTTGGGTAGATAACTTTAAGGATCCCTGAAAAGAAAAGTTGATTAATTTTTTTATTTTATTTTTAGATTTTTTCCTCGCCTCCGCAGTTTTTAGCAGAAAACAGTGTGGCAGCCTTTGCAGTTTTGAGTTTAAAATAGTGCAGCACCACACCTTTCTCCATTAGAAACTACAGACGTTTGGAATTTTTTTGAAAAAAATGAATTTCTCTTTTTAGGAGCCAGATCACCTGATTCTTTATGTTTGCCCCAGTCTATCTTAGCTATCAAAATCTTATGTGTGAATTTATTTTCAGAAACTTTTTCATTTGTGTGATTTTGTCATCCTATTTGCATATTACGAGTGAATGTTTGCCTTAATTTATTGCTGCTTCATATAAGATACCTTCATCTACCTCAGTATACCGGTATGATGATATTCTCTTTCTAAGCCATTAAGACCAGTTCAAACCTTGCTTTTATGAAAATTGATTCCTTTTTCATTTGCAAATTTGGAAGAGCTTTTAGCTTACTAAAGCCCGATTTTCACACCAAAGCATTTTTGTGTGTTTTCATTTCTGCTGAGATAAGTATAAATTCTTCTTAGTTCGATCAAAAACTAGGAGAAAACGTCATCAAACTTTTAGATAGACTTCAAATTAGATTTTTTTTTTTTTTTGAATTTTATGTTTTAGGATTTTTAGATATTGTTTTCTTTTGGAAAAAGCTCGTTTATTGATTTGTAGTTTTTGATCTGATTGTTAAAGGAATATAATTTCAAGAGTAATTGATCATTGTTGCAAATTGAGTTCTCTATGAAAACTTCTTATTTTCAATGATTTTTTTTATGAATGAAAGAATTGATGCTTTGAAATTTGTTAAATCTCTCAATATTTCCCTTAAATAAGATTCATTGAAAAGAAAAGAGTTGCACTTTTCATTTAGATGCATTTAGCGTATATTTAGAGTCGGGTCACAAACATCATTGAAGTTTCAACTTCGTACCTCTTGTCTTAAACAACAGCCAAATTAAAAACAACACTTTAATAAAACCAATTTAGATATTTAACATTTTCTAGGGCTCATCCCACCAACATATCTTAGGCTAGTGTTTTGGAACAAGTTGTAGTTAACTTTCCAAAACAATTTAAACAACAAGTAGCAATCTTGCGGTAGGAAAATCCAATTGTAGCATGTGTGCTCTGGGAAGCTCTTCTTAAAAGATTCAAGCACGAGATCATATCGGAACTAGTGAGGTAATCATACCTATCTCATTTGGAAAGATAGCAGATGTGTATGTATTAAAAACGGTAAACCTCGGATAGACCATTTTCGAGGAGCCTGGGGTCACTTGTTGGAAAACCTTGGATTAACCATATCAAGGAGCCTTCAAGGGGATTGAGCTTGTTACTCTGCCCTTGCGTGCATATCGAATCATAAACTGTTCCCCCTGGTACATTTTTTCCTGTTGGTGACCTTAGTGACCATAATCTTTAGGATTTTTCCCAAGGTGATGGTGGAGGGGAGGTCCTACTGTACCTGGAACAGACGTCAGCTAGACTCACTTGGACTTTCCGGAGGGTAATCTTCACTTTGAGATGGAATAAATGGAGAGAATTTCACTGGACTGTTTCATTAAGCAGGTTGTCAGGGTAACTGTTCCAACTGCCAGTTTTCCACATTAGAATTCTACGACGTTGGATTTTATCACCAAATAGTGTTTTTAGTGTGGAAACATATTGTTTGTGTGTGGATTTCTCTCTTAGATTTGTAGGCGTGTGATCAATTTGATTGTTTCCTTAGATACTTTAGGATATTTTGTTGAAATTTTCTTTTCTTTCGTGTGTTAAACATTTAATCGTGGCTGAATTACAAGAAAATCTTGTAGAATGTAGGGGAAACCCCCTGAGTACACACCAAGCTAGTCAGAAAAGCTTAAATCTAAAAAAGGACAACCATAAAGGACCAAATAAACTGAACAAGAGGAAAAATCATTAATAATACATCCTGATTACGAAGTAGATCAACCTCAAATAGCTGAAAGTTCTCAAAGAAAACTGACAATTTCTGAACTAGTTGAACTTGCTTCCACAACTAGTGAATTATCCGCTATTGAGCCTAAAATTTCAGAACCACAAACTGAACCTGCTACATCAGAGCCTTCTTCGAAATTCATAACCCCGATCCCTCATCATCCTGATTCACCTCGAGTGAATTTTCACATCACTGATAACCTTCCTCCTGGCCTCATTAGCATCGAAGAAATTACTGACATAGAAGAAGAGGTTATACTCCGTTCGCGTCAAGAATATTTAGATCTTAGGAAAAGTGAATCGATTTACTATACCCCATTCAAACAATATCCTTGGTATTCTCAGTTAACAAAATTTCTACACAATTCTGGTCTCAACTATTCGCCACCCTGTATTCCATTTTACGCCATACCAAGAGGTAATTACAGACCTTCATTAAATATGTCTCTTGAGTCATCCATGTTTTCTACATCGCCAGAAACTCATTTGTATGGTGGTTTGTCTATTCCTCCAGGATACCAGTCTCTTTCTGGTACTTTCTTAGGAGCAGCTCCCTCACTCGAAAAACTAGTACAATCACTTGGTCCCAATGAATCTCATACTGAAAACATGAACACGGAACAAGTCTACATGATGTCTAGAAATATCCCTAACCCTAACCCTAACCCTCAAGGTATTAATTTACTGCCTAGGGGGCAACCTCAAGGTAGTAATTTACCGCGTGGGGGATACCCTCAAGGTAGTAATTTACCACCCGGGGGGCCAACCTCAAGGGTAGTATATACCGCAATGGCAGTACATACCTCAAGGACAATATCAACCTCAGAGGAAGTACTCTATTCTAGGGCCACAACCTCTTCAAGGACAATACCCTATCCTAGGTCAATAGTCTTTTCAAGGATAGCAGCCTCCTTTGAGGCAGCAGTTTTATCAGGAACAAAATTTGTTTAAGGAAGGTCAATAATTTAGTGGAAATTATCCAGCCAACTATCAAACGTACGTTCCAAATTATCAACCTTGTTATGGTCCATATTACGCATCACAACCTTCAATGGGAGCTCCATATCTTGGAGTAAACACAGTGTGGAATCCACCATTGAATCAACAGAATTTGCAACCTACCGTGAAAATACCTTACCAACAGCCTGGTCAGTCGGTTGCCTACACTCAAATCCAACAAGCTGCCCAACCTACGCTTCAATTTATACCTTAGGTATCTGCACCTAATAGTGTTCAGCAACCTGGTCCGAGTACACCTAGAGCTCCACCTCAAACTGCTGCATCAACTTTTGTTCAAAAGCCTACGACACCTATCCCTGGAATTTCTCCAGCCCCTATTTCTACAGTCCCTCAAGTATCACAACCGATCCCTCAAGTCACTTCTCATCAACCTGGACCCATAGTTCAGACTACTGTTCAGATGTTTATAGGACAACCTGGTACAAGTACGGTTGTAAAAATCCAACCTCAGTTTGTTTATCAACCATATCAAGGGCAGTATCAATACGGACCTGTAGCACAAACTCCAGTATACCAGCATCAACCGTACCCTGGTTACACATATCAGATACTAGCTCAATCTCAATATGGTATGACTAATCCTAGTTATCCAGGAGGCATTCCAATCCCAACTGCACAGGCTATTCCAGGATATCCTGGATATCCTCCTCCTGGTACTGGTCTTGTTCCGCAAGGTTATCAATTTGCTCAATAGGACCCTAATTGTCTGTTACTATTCATTTCAACTTTGGATTTACCCGATTTGTCCCACCTAACGAACAATCCAAATTATTATCTTTCATTTTGGACGCCAATGCCGAACAATTTGCCTAGTGATATTTCTAAGTTTGAAGGTAAATCAAGAGAAGACCCCTCAAACCATGTCATGAATTACCACCTCTGGTGCGCATCCAACTCTTTAATCGATGATTCCATTCAATTAATACGGTTTCAGATAAAACTGATAGTATTAGCTGCAAAGTGGTATATTGAACTACCAAGTGGCTCATTCAACAACTTCAACGTGTTAGCGACAACTTTCTTAACACACTTCCAATTTCCAGTCAGATACGACAATGGCACAAAACTTTTAACTTCGTTAAAACAATCTACGTCTACATACATTTCAGATCACATACATGAATGGAGACGTAGACGACGTTTAGTGAAATTTTTTATTCCGGATCAGATTTTGGCAGAATGGTTCATCAAATCATTGCTTCCAAATATAACTCAATATGTGGCTAAGGGAGGATTTTTTATGGAAGAGTAGGTCATTGCTCAAGCGCAGTACTTAGACCTTGTATATACACAGTCTGGTACTTTATATGAAAAAATTCCTGAGTTACCACGTCCCGGTCAAATAACTGCAACTCCTTTAGGTTCTCATGTTGCAGACGATGTAATTGGTTTAGTGAGTGCTAATAAAAGTAAGAATAAGTCCTCCAAAACTACTTCTCCTATCATAACTTTACCAGATTCACCAAAAGGAGATTCTGCCGTTGAAACTTCTGCCGACATTCATGTTGTAGACTCATCTACTGCTAAATCTAAAACCGGTAATAAGAAGAAAGGAAAGAATAAAAACAAACAAACTTCATCTTCTAAAGAGAAAACTGAAAAGAATGAACCAAATGATGAAAAACGGAAACCTCATTATCCTTGTCTTATATGTGAAGAGGATCATTATACTAAAGAGTGTCCACATCAGTCTGAGGTCTCTAAGTTTGCCAAAGGTTCACCCACACCTGCTGTCTTGAAGGATCCTTTTCCCACTCAAGATAGCAAAATGATAGGATCTTCTTCAAATTCATCGACAGATATTTTAATGATGTCTGAGGTTATGGTTGCAACTCGATCTCAAGACTATGGAACTAAAAATCCTATAACTGGTAAAGAGAAAAAAAAATTCTAGTCAAACACCAGACATATCTCCTTTAGTTTCTGATTCGCTTCATATCCAGAAACCTAATCCTGATCTAGTAATTAAACTGCCTGCTAAAGGTGTACTTAGAAAGTCAGCTTTCAACCCACATGCGAGAGCTGCTCAGAATTACAACATTGTTGAAGATTTGGTGGTATCCCCTTCAGAAATGTCGGCCTTATAAGTGCTAAAATCATGTCCAGCACAAAGGAAATTAATATTATCAGCTATTGGAGGTATTGATCATAGGATTCTAACCTCATGGTCTTTTATTTAGAAAATTTTACACCGAGACTCCCTCATCAGATGGATTTTCAGATACCAGTATTAGTCAAATCTAGATGAGTTTTTCATATTGTTATTTATGAGGGGGCATCAACATGTATAATGTCCTTAAACTATTGGAAATCTCTTGGTTCTCCAACACTCAACCAATCCCCCATAATCCTTAAAGCCTTTGATGGAAGAGGATTTCATCCTTACGAAATACTCCAGGATCTACCTATAGAAATAGAACGTAAAACTGTTAATATAGATGTGGAAGTTGTTGATTCCCCTCTTGATTACAACCTTATTTTGGGTTGTAGTTGGTCTTATGCCATGACTGCTATCATTTCTTCCATCTTTCGATTAATTATGTTTCCTCATAAAGGAAAGGTTGTGAAAATCGATTAGTTGTCATATTTTTCGTTAGACCCTGCTTCTACAAACAGTATCCAACATGTTGGAAAAACGACTATCCCATATGAAGATGTTGGTGTAGGTTTAGTAAAGGACTCTGCTTTGATGGGAACTTTAACTATGCCTCCACCCAACATACCGCGTACAATAGCCAACATCAATATGATCTCATTGAGCATTATACCATTCGATGACACTTGGATAGTGCCTTCAACATCAAAACTGGACTCTTTCAATGGCGAGATGCCTTTGAGTCCTTTTTAAATGGTGTATGTCGCAGTATAGTCGCATTCCCACACTTTCAACTATCCCTGATAAAATGAATGTGATCACTGAAGTATCCTCTTCTCTATCAAGCTCAGCCTTGACATCACTTTCCGATCCCTTTCAACATGTATTTCATACTGATGAAAGTATTCGAGAATGTTTGTCATCAGACGAATTAACCTGGGATGATATTCATCACAGATCTTCATTTTTACCTGATCTTGATAGGTTTGAAAAGGATTTTTTTTCTATTTTTACAATTGATTACGTCAAAGAACCACAGGATCCCAGATTGATCACACATTCGGATTCTGAGACCAATTTGGGAAATATTTCCACAACGGTTCCTATTGACATATTTGTTAAACCAGGAATTATTGAAAACATTCATATAGGTGCTTCTTATACGATGGAAGAGATTAACACATACAAAACCCTATTTCAAGAATTCTGAGACATATTTGCCTGGTCTTACGAAGAGATGCCAGGAATCGATCCAAAGATTGTAGTTCATGAAATTAATACATACTCGGATGCTAAGCCTATTAGACAAAGATTACATCCAATACATCTGCGGAAAGCTGCTACCATTAAATTTGAAGTTGAGAAGCTATTACGAGCAGGATTATTTATCTAATACCATTAACATATTGGGTATCAAATATATTTCCCATTACCAAGAAACAAGGGACTATACGAGTATGTGTTGATTATAGGGACATTAATAAATCATGTCCAAAAGACAATTATCTTACCCCCTATATCGACCAAATTAGCGATGATTGTGCCGGAAATGAAATTTTTTCATTTATGGATGGATTTTCCGGGTATAATCAAATCAACATGCTCCTTACCGATCAACCGAAAACAACATTTATATGTCCTTGGGGGACGTTTGCTTATTGCAAATTACCTTTCGGATTGAAAAATGCTGGTGCAACTTTTCAAAGGGCTATGTCTTACACTTTTCATGACATCAAACATATCATACAACCTTTATCTAGATGACTTACCTGCTCATTCTTTACGTAGAGAGGATCATCCTACACACTTGAGAGCAATTTTCATGAGATGTAGGCATTACAAGATTCGTTTGAACACGCAAAAATGTGTTTTTTGTGTGCAATTAGGACGAATATTGGGATTCATCATTTCGAAAGATGGCATTCATGTCGAATCCTCGAAGGTTGAGGCCACCATTAACTTACCTCCTCCTTCCACACTTCGCCAACTCCAAAGTTTGCAAGGGAAAGCAAATTTTCTACGTAGTTTTATCCTGAACTATGCTGAGTTGACAAAAAAATTTACCCATTAGTTAAAACAAAGTGTTCCTTTTTTTTGGGATGATATTTCTGATAAATATTTTGTTGCATTAAAACACGCGTTGACCCATGCACCATTATTGCATCCACCCAATTATCACCGAGACTACTTTTTATACTTGGTTGCCTCTGATTCCACCATTGGAATGGTTTTAGTTCAAGAGAATGAATCTCAAAATGAGCATGTGATATATTATCTAAGTCGGAATTTTAAGCCGACGGAAATCAAATATTCGCATGTGGAGAAATTTGCCTTTGCAGCAGTTCAAGCTATCCAACGATTTCATCACTACATACTATTACGTAAAACAACTGTGATACCTAATTGCAACCCGATGATGTATATTTTGACAAAAAAATTACTCGGGGGCAAATAATCTAAATGGATTGTCATCCTACAAGATTTTGATTTGGAATTTGAGAAATCTAAATCAAAGAAATCACTGGTGTTTGCAGAGCTTATGAGTGACTTTCCCAATACTGAGACAAAAACCGTGGTAGAGAATCCCATTGCAGATGAATCTTTGTTTCTTATCAGTACATTAGATCCATGGTATGGAGATATCATTATATATCTTCAAACCCAAGCCTTTCTCCCAGAGCTTTCATGTTCAGATCAAAGAATAATCCGATATCAATCCCAACAATACAATATTGTTGGAGACACTCTTTATCATCTTGGTGTGGATTCTGTCTTTTGACGTTGTATAACTCATGAAGAGGCTGAAAGGGTTTTGAATGATTGCCACTCTAGAGTGTGTGGTGGTCATATGTTTGGGTTTGCCACAACCCAAAATATATTGCGCATTGGTTATTTTTGGCCATCATTATTCAAAGATTGTATTATTGTAATCCGAAAATGCCACAACTGTCAAAATTTTGATATAAAGATGCGTGCACCTCTAGCTCCTCTTCACCCAATCATTGTTGTCGGTCATTTTGCGAAATGGGGCATTGATTTCATTACATGTAACCCTCACTCGATTGGGGGGCATGGGTATATTATTCTCGTTGTAGATTATTTTACCAAATGGACTGAGGTGATGACTACATTCACGAAAAATGGCAAAAATGCGGCTACTTTTGTATTCAATTGTGTGATTGCTTGTTTCGGTGTGTCTCAAGATATATCATAGACCATGGGAGTCATTTTTGAAATATTATGATGATCAAAATTTCCGATCAACTTGGCCTGTGCCATGATAATTCTACTCCATATTACCCGCAAGCCAATGGTCAAGTTGAAGCCATCAATAAGGTTTTAACTACCATGATGAAATGGATGATCAAAATTCACAAATCAAATTGGCATACCATGCTTTTTTCGGCACTATGGGCATACCAAACCTCTGCAAAAACTGCTATAGGGTTCACTCCTTTTCAACTTGTATATGGTTTAGAAGCATTGTTATCCATTGAATGCAAAATAGTGTCACTCAAATTAGCCATTGAGGTATTACCAGCTACCTTTGAAGAGAAAAAATGATTTTTGTACTTAGCACAATTAGATGAGACTCGGCGTACCACTGCATTAGCTTCCGAAGCTCATAAGAAACGTGAAAAAGCTTAGTACGATCAAAGTGTCACCCCTCGAGTTTTTTCAGAAGGTGACCTAGTATTAGTATATGACCAATCTAACAATAAGCTAGGTGCTGGAAAATTCGAACTGATGTGGCATGGTCCCTACATTGTCAAGCATGTGCTTGCAAAAGGGGCCTATGAATTAACTGATTATGACGGGGTCTCTTTAGATAATCCCATAAATGGTCTTTATCTTAAGAGATATTATGCTTGACTTTTGTGTGAAGATATTTTTTGTATAATAGTTATATTAGTTAAGTGTGCCTTAGATTAGATAAGTGTGATTAGATTAGTTTTTCTCTCACCATTATCTTTTCTTATCTTAATTATTCTTGATATTGCAGATGTCGACATCCCTTCAAACATACATTGGTTTTGCTGATGGCGCCTGTCGTAGTACTCAGAATATCTCTTCCGCAGCATGGGTTATCTATTCACCCACCAATGAGTTAGTTTCTATGCATGGGGTGTGCCTTGGTCAAACAACAAACAATATTGTAGAATATAGCGCAGTCATTGAGCTATTATCTGATGCCCTTTCATTTGGTATTCGACGTTTGGCCATTTGGTTGGATTCAGAACTCATTGTATTACATTTAAACAAGGTATATGCAATTAGAAATCCAGTGTTATTGAGATTATTTTTGAAGGTTCGTCCCTTGGAACGACAATTTTATTACATTGAATATAAACACATTTCAAGAAATTTAAACACATTGGCTGATGCATTAGCTAATCATGTTCTATATAGACATTTTGCAACATTAACATAGTAAACCAAAACAACATTCAATCCATGTTGAACAAGATACTCAGAGAAAGTAGTTTTTTTCATTAATATAGGTTTTTTTTCAAAAAATATTACATCGTTTGTGATCATAGGTTCCAACACCTTATGATCTAATAGATACTGATACAAAAACAAAAATTTCAATCCACAATGTGTTAGGTCCCTATATTACTAGTATAGTCCCTTATTGTTGTCAGTGTAACCCCCTTATTGTTATTATTGTACCCGTGTAACCCCCATATGTTATTATTGTTCCCTTAAATTATTATTGTTAGGTTGGCTAGGATTACATTGTGGCCCCATGGAATCCTATATATAGAAAGGAGGTTTTTTAATTTGCATCATCCAAGAAATTTTCATTCATGTAATGTATTGGAGGTTTCCCCCTCGAAGTGGCTTATTTCTAAGGCATTGATATCTATTTTTTTCTCTTTTTGGAGTTGGTTTCACAACATTTGGTATCAGAGCTTTGAGATTCTATGGTTTCGTTGCTCCAAACAGGTCATCATGGAATTTTCTCTATAACGTTTTTATTATGAAGGTTTAGAATCTAAATTTTTTAGAGTGCGAAGCCAAAATCCTGAGGAACGTCGTTGCAAAATTGAGCTTGGTTTGCAATATTTTCGGAGATATGATCTGTGCAAGTTAGGTCATTTTGCAGGCTCCTGAATTTAACCTAAACAGGTCATCGTGGTATTTTCGTAATAACGTTTTTTCTATGAAGGTTCAGGAGATGAAATTTTTAGAGTGCAAAGCCGCAACCCTGAGGAAGATCGTCGTAAAATTTCAGATATTTGTTCACAATATTTTCGTAGATATGATCTGTGGAAGTTAGGGCTTTTTGAGGCTTCTGAATTTCATCTCAAATATGATACCTGGTAGGAAAAATAAACTTTACATGACTAATATTAATCCTTGGAACGTAAATCTTTGTAGAGTCTATGTTTCTTATTATGTCAAATACAAAGTTGACTCGACCATTGCCAACAATTTATTTTGTTGTGCATTCTCCATATAACTACATTTACATAGATATAACAATTGTTTGCAAAGAATGAATCAAATTTTAATTTAACATAATAATAAACATGGAGTTTACCAAAACTTATTTTCCATTGATTAATATGGATGTGTATGAACCAATTTGTAAAATAGATTAAAAAATGTGTCTTACCATTGAAATAAATAAAATTTAAAGATAAGAGAATTGGTACATTGAGTGCAAAGATGTGTGATATATTGAGGTTTTGTATTTTGCGATGGGTGTATTTGGTCAAGTCGCACAATTCTAGAGGCATCTACAAGAAGTTGCATGCGATGGTGACGATATCATGGAAGAAAAGGGATAGGTTTTTGGAATGGATATGAGATGCAATCGCGGTAGAAATATAATATATCACTTTAATTCAACGTAGAAAAATTGTATGAGTATAGGGATGTTGATTCCTTTGGATATGATGATGATAGCGTAGAAGAAGAAACAAAAAAGGTAGAGTAGTATAAATAATTGAAGTGCAAGAAATTATATGAAATTGGAAAGGTCAAAGATGATAATACTTTCTTAATGTGAATTATGGACTATAATCAACATTAGGTTAAGGGAAAATACAAATCCAATGAAGAATACTTGGATTTGCAAAAGGAATATTACAGGATTTGAGGATATGATGGATAGAAGAGGGAGTGATTCAAAGCAATAGCTGAACACACCATGGAAAAAATTGAGGAAAAAAATGATGCGGTGTGTTGTGGGATGTATTATTTGAGGAGGAGGACAATGCTTTTATTCATGTCAATTATTGACTATAATCAATGTTAGGTTAAGTGAAAAGACAAATCTAATGAAGAATACTTGGATTTGAAAAAGGAATATTACAGGAATTGTACATGTAAGTAAAAGGACACTCTAAAATGTCGTGGAATGAAGGATAATCACAACGATACATGTTGATTTATTTTCAAGAAGATTTATTTTGGTTGTACTAACAATATGCACTTGTCTTAGGAATATTTAAAGGAAATAGCAACTTGTTCAATATTTTCATGAATGTGTCATAGTTTGATGTTGCATATATGGTGATGATGCATTTGGGGAATGATCATTCTTATAGAAGTGTGGTAACAATTTAAATGTTAGGTCCCTATATTACTAGTATAGTCCCTTATTGTTGTTAGTGTAACCCCCTTATTGTTATTATTGTACCCTTGTAACCCCCATATTGTTATTATTATGCCCTTAAATTATTATTGTTAGGTCGGCTAGGATTACATTTTGGCCCCATGGCCTCCTATATATAGAAAGGAGGTTTTGTAATTTGAATCATCCAAGAATTTTTCATTCATGTAATGTATTGGAGGTTGCCTCCTCGAAGTGGCTTATTTCTAAGGCGTTGATATCTCTTTTATTTTATTTTTGGAGCTGTTTTCACAACATTTGGTATCAAAGCTTTGGATTCTAAGGTTTCGCTACTCCAAACAGGTCATCGTGGCATTTTCGCTATAAATTTTTTTGTACGAAGGTTCAGAAGAAAATTTTTTTAGGGTGAAAAGCTGAAATCCTGATGAACATCGTCGAAACATTTCAGAGCTTCGTTCGTAATATTTTCAGAGATATGATCTGTGGAAGGTAGGGATTTTTGCAAGCTCTTGAATTTCACTTAAACAGGTCATCGCGGAATTTTCGCTATAAATATTTTTCTACGAAGGTTCAAAAGCTAAAAATTTCAGAGCATGAAGCCAAGATCTTGAGGAATAACGTCACAAAATTTCAGAGCTTAGTTCACAATATTTTCAGAGATATGATTTGTGGAAGTTAGGTTTTTTTCAGGCTCCCTAATTTCTTATCAAAGAGGTGATCGTGGGAAAATATTCATAGCTCTCTCTCTGTGCATCGGATTGGAATTCTGTAAAAAGTGACTAGAATTACAAAGACTATAGTTTCCTGTCTATAAATTTCAGAGCCAAAGGAGAAAACAGTGACATGTGGCAAGTCATACAAGTTCGCTCAATTGAACCAGTCCATAATTAGGTTATTTTGGGACATTGGACATAATTTTGCCTTGAAGAATCAAAATCAAGTCAGACCTGTGGCATTCGAAAGAAGCTTTAGAGGACTATTACGGGGCCAAATTTCAGATATTGAGGATCTGTAATTATAGAGATAATTAAATTTCAATATAGAGCTTTGCAAAAGCAAGTAAAACGTGTGTATTTTTTTCCCGAATTGCATAAGTCTTGTTTGAAGAATCAAGTTGAATTGATTCCAAGGGAATATTGTAGAATAGATGTCAGTATTGGTTTCTAAAATGGCCCCTAAAATAATTCAACACCCATTAAGCCTTTAGAAGACTCTACTATGACTCATGAAGACGAAGAATGGGAACATGACATATCAAAATTACAAGAGCAAGTGCAACAAATTTCGCTCTCACAAAGAGCAACAAAAAATGACATGTAAGTTTTGAAGAAAGGTGTGGAAACTAAGATGGATGGTTTGAAGAAAGGCGTGGAATCTAAGATAGATGGCATGGAATTTTGTATGGAATCTAAGATGGATGACATGGAAGCTAAGATCGATGAAAAAATGGAAAACATGAAGAATGTTCTAAAAGAAGACATGGAAGGTTTGACAAAGTTGATACAAGAAATGTTTCCTAATGGTGAAAAGATAGTAGAGGAAACTCATGATGAGAACAAAATAAATGTTAATCGTGATTTCATAAACTCTAATGTTGGCGGGAAGAACCACCATATTCAAAAAATGGATATGAGGAAGTTTGATGGAAAGGATCCTGTAACATGGATACTACAGATGGAGCAATATTTTGATCTCCATAACGTGCAAAACACACAAAAGGTACACATTGCAAATTTACATTTAGAACAAAATACATTTGTATGGTATCGATGGTTTTTCTCCCGTAAAAAAATTGTCACTTGGTCAATTTTTATGGAGGAAATGATAGCACATTATGAGGATACAAAGAGCAACACCTTCTTTAGCCAATTGATAAATCTCAAACAAAAGGGTTTAGTGGGGGAGCACATTGAGGACTTCCAAAAATTGAATATAAGAGTAACCGAAATTCCAGAGGAACACAAGATTGATCTCTTCATAGGTACTTTAAAGGATAACATCCAACATGAAGTTCGCGTTTTGGAACCTCATTCATTGGAGAAGGCATTCAGGTTGGCACGAAAAATTGAATGTAAAATTATGGCGACAAGGAAGCCTACCACTCACTTCTATAAAGAGGGAAGTGTTGTTACTCCTAGATTTCAAAAACCTACAAGGTTGACACCACAACAATTGTAAGAAAAAATAGCAAAAGGGATTTGCTACAGTTGTGATAGCAAATACACTAAAGTTCATAAGTGTGCTCAGAAGAAATTATTTTACATAGATTGTGAAGAGGAATAAAAAAATGAACAAGGAGAAGATATACACCAAGAACCAACCCTAGAAGAGGAAGAAATGAGTCCGACCATATCGTGTAATGCATTGGCAGGAATTACCACTCCTCAAACTCTCAAGATAGAAGGACATATCAAGAATAAAAGGTAATAGTGTCGATTGATTCAGGTAGTACCCATAATTTTATTCATTGTAAGGTAGCCAAGGAATTGAATTGTTTCTTATACCTAGCCCTAGAATGTCAAATGATGGTTGCAAATGGAGGAACTATAAATTGCTCTAGAAAATGCCATAATATCAAGCTAACCATGGGGGAATATGTATTGAATAGTCCAATGCTTTCCAGTCCTATGGGAGGTGCTGATGTTGTACTAGGAGTACAATGGTTACAATCTTTAGGGACGGTAGAATTACAGGGTATTGCAGGGAAGCCGGGAAAGATAATAAGCTCTAATGTCATGACAAAGCTTCTAAAGAAATAACAACAAGGCATAATTGCACAATTATGCTCACTAGAAGTTCCAACATCAAAATCATCTATTTCTGCAGATCTCCAAAAAGTCTTGGACAATCATTCCAAGGTTTTTGAAACTCCCAAAGGATTCCCACCTATTCGTGATCATGATCATGCTATTCATTTGATTCCAGGAAATTTTCCTCCAAACATCAGGCCTTATAGATATCCTTATGTCCAAAAGAGCGAAATTGAACGTATGATTGCAGAAACGTTAGAGGCGGGTATAGTTCAACCTAGTCAAAGTTATTTCTCTGCTCCTGTAGTATCGGTACACAAGAAGGATGGATAATGGTGCATGTGTCCGGATTATTGGGAGCTCAATAAGCTCACCATTAAAGATAAATTTCCCATTCCTGTGATTGATGAATTATTTGATGAATTACATAGAGCAATTTATTTTACCAAGTTTGATCTTCGTTCAGGATATCATCAAATTAGATGAAGACTAAAGATATTCTGAAAACAACATTCCGAACTCATGAGGGTCATTATGAATTTTTGGTCATGCCTTTTGGCCTTACCAATGCACCTTCTACATTTCAAGGGTTGATGAATTCCATTTTCAAACCCTTCCTTAGAAAATTTGTGCTAGTATTTTTTGATGATATACTAATCTACAGCAGTCTTGGAAGGATCATGTTGAACATGTTGACAGGGTGCTCAAACTATTGCAGGAGAAACAATTATATGCAAAAACATCCAAATGTTTCTTTGGAGTACAAGAGGTGGAATATCCGGGTCATATTGTATCTCACGAGGGTGTTAAGGTAGACCCTAAAAAAATTAAAGCCATTAAGGAATGGAAAGTCCCCACAACCATAAAGCAGTTGCGAGGATTTCTCGGGTTAACAGGGTATTATCGCAAGTTTGTTAAGAATTATGAGAGAATAGCAGCACCTCTAACAACATTATTGAAGAAAGATGCATTTTCATGGACTCCTGAAGCAACTAAGGCCTTTGAACATCTTAAAGAGGCAATGTGCCTAGCGCTTGTCTTAGCTACGTTAGACTTCACAAAAACTTTATTGTGGAATGTGATGCCTCAGGAAATGGAATTGGTGCTGTTTTAATGCAGGAAGGAAGACCCATTGCTTTTGAAAGTCGTCCAATCAAAGGAAAGTATTTACAGAAACCTATTTATGAGAAGGAAATGTTAGCAATAATGCATGCACTAAAGAAATGGAGAACTTACCTAATGGGAAGACACTTCAAGGTAAAAACTGATCATGATAGTCTTAAACACTTTTTGGAACAAAGACTATCTTCAGAAGAGCAGCAAAAATGGGTCACAAAGATGTTGGGTTATGACTCTGAAATAATCTACAAAAAAGGAAAGCTTAATGTTGTTGCAGATGCACTCTCAAGAAAGAATGAAGAGGTGGAAGCATTGCTTTGTGCCATTTCTATTATCCAACCAGATTGGATAACCGAAGCAAGAGATGAATGGAAGAAGGACGAAGAAGTGTGGACACTCATTCAAAAGTTGCAGCAAGAACCTAGTACATCTGATACATTTAGTTGGAAAAATGATTCCTTATGGTACAAAGATCGCTTGTATATTTGTAAGAATTCCCAACTAAAAAAAAAAGATTCTTTTGGAATTGCACACTTCTCCTTTAGGAGGGCACTCAGGATTTTTAAAAACTTACCACGGGGTGAAGAAATAATTTTTTTGGGATGGCCTTAAATTTGATATTCAAAAGTTTGTGGTGGAATGTTTGGTTTGCCAGCAGAATAAAGTTGAGACAATTAAGACCCCAGGTCTTCTACAACCTTTATCCATTCCAAGTCAACATTGGGAGGAGATTTCAATGGATTTTATCACAAGTTTACCTAAGTCTGAAGAAAAGAGTGTCATCATGGTGGTAGTTGATAGACTTACCAAGTATGCAAATTTTTGTGCATTATCTCATCCATTTAAAGCAAGTAGAGTTGCTACTACATTTATGGACACAATTCAAAAGCTACATGGAAACCCAAGGGTTATTGTGAGCAACAGAGATCCCATTTTTACTGGAAATTTTTTGACAGATTTATTTTCTTGTTTGGGTACTCAATTAGCTCATAGCTCATCTTATCATCCTCAATACGATGGTCAAACTGAGATAGTAAATAAATGTTTGGAAGGATATCTTCGTTGTTTTGTATCTGATAAACAAACACAATGGGTCAAGTGGTTACCTCTCGCTGAATGGTGGTATAACGCTTCCTTCCATACTGCAGCAAAAATGACCCCATTTATGGCACTTTATGGATATCATCCACCATCCATCACATCATCTTTAAGGGAAAATTCGAAGGTTCAAGCAGTGGAAGATCACATCGAGCATCAACAAGAAGTTCTCCAACTCTTAAAGGATAACCTGAATTTGGCACAAAATCGAATGAAACAACAGGCATATCAACATCATAGCGAGAGAAGTTTTGATGTAGGAGATTGGGTATTTTTACGGCTACAACCATACAAACAAATGTCCCTCAAGCAAGCAAAGAAGGATAATAAATTATCGTCAAAGTACTATGGTCCTTACAAGGTGTTGCAAAAGATTGGTACTATGGCATACAAATTGGAGCTTCCTGCTTCTTCGCGAGTACATCCAGTTTTCCATGTTTCATGCTTAAAGAAGGTTATAGGTGAAAATCTTCCAGTTCAAACAGTATTGCCAGAACTTGATGGGGAAGGGGAAATCATATTGGAACCTGAAGCAGTCATGGAAAAAAGAACTCGACAACTACGGAATCGATCAATTTCAGAGTATCTCATCAAGTGGAAGAACTTACCCACCGAAGATTCTACATGGGAGGATGAGAATTTTATACAGAAGCACCCAGAGCTACTCAAGTGTTGAGGACAACACTTTTTTGAAGGAGAGGGGCATGTTAGGTCCCTATATTACTAGTATAGTCCCTTATTGTTGTTAGTGTAACCCCCTTATTGTTATTATTGTACCCTTGTAACCCCCATATTATTATTATTGTGCCCTTAAATTATTATTGTTAGGTTAGCAAGGATTACATTATGGCCCCACTAGGATTACATTGTGGCCCCATGGACTCCTATATATAGAAAGGAGGTTTTGTACTTTGAATCATCCAAGAATTTTTCATTCGTGTAATGTATTGGAGGTTTCCCCCTCGAAGTGGCTTATTTCTAAGGCGTTGATATCTCTTTTCTTCTCTTTCTGGAGCTAGTTTCACAACACAATGATCATCCACTATCCGTGATGATGATCATGGTAATAGACTATGGCGTGCGCCACCTTGCGCAGAAATCTCCTAAAAGGTCCTAGAACACCTATAACATGTCTCTGAAGCCGAAGAGGAATGTCATATGTTCCTGTCTCAGGAATTTCTATGGTTAACCTCTCCAAGTTGTGTTCCATATCTGCTAGGATCTCTGATGCCTGATCCTGTGGAGGTGCTATAGGTTGTGCTTGCCGCCTATCAAAGTGGCGGAGTGCAGCTGGTCATCGTGGACTGAAATCTGCATTTAAATATTGTTATCAGTATTGGACGATTAAAAATAAAATAAAAATTAGATTAAAAACATCAAAATAGTTCATTTACCTGATTCGTCCCATTATGCCCCTAGAGGCAAGGACATCTCAGGATCACCTCTGTAATCCATGCCTGCATAAGGGAAGCCTTCGATGGTGAAGACTTGGTTCCTTAGCCACATAAAGTATGTTGGAGTAAACCGAACCACTGAACTCCCATCGCCACCATGGCGAGCCATTAATGCGACCCACCATACCATCCGAGGTTCCCGAGGTTCCCCACGATCAACTAGAATTAATTGAGGGCGAGAATCGAGATTCTCTCTAAATTAAATGAAATCAAAATGGCTCCATAACCAAAGTTTTTCAACTTTGCATTATTTTCTCTAGTTAATTGGCCTTTCATGTTGGCCAATACTCCCTCGCACCAGTTATAAATGGTTCCTCCAAAACACTCCACGACGGTCTGCATTTGGGATTTGGTGGCCACATGTGGAGATGCGCTCCTACACAACCTGTTCATGGTAAATGCTATCACTTTGAGATCTAATCGCAAGATAGTTTTGATATCTATGTGATTATCCTTTAAGTCTGCATCATCACTGCAATATTGTTGTTTGTAGCTAGCAACGGGGAGACCGCCCCAAACAAGGATATGTTTCCTCCTCTTCGGGACAATCCAGTGGGGAAATAAATATCATCTAGCTCGATTTCAAGCCGATGGTCACCAATGATGAAACGTTGATCTTGAACTTCCCATGCATTTACCAACCATGTCATCAACTCTACTTGTGCTTTCATACCTTGGATAGCCCAGAACTTATACAATCCACAATTTTTTAGCACAAGCATTGTTGCAGGATCATTCATAGCTTTAGCGTATACACCCTCATGTTCACGTTCTCTCTACTCTAGCATGGTGGAATAGCCTACAAATCAACACATTTGAAAGTTAGAAACCATTTGAGTTCAAAACTCGAATCATTTTTAAGATATTTTATGAATTTTAAAAGGTTCACAACGCCTCCTCAGTTTTTGTGAGACAGTGCGGATGTCTGCACGATCTCTACACAAAAACCACGGTAGCCCAATAGTTTTTCAGTTAAAAACTTATCGAGGTCCACAATTACCGCATGCATAACCCGCGGACCCTCGGGAGCGCATTTTTAAATATAAATTCCTCCCAAAAAATGAAATTAAGACTTAAAAAGAGAAATTAAATGGATAGAAATGAAGAAGATGATGATGTGGATTACCTGGTTCTGACGGTTTGAAGAATGGATGTTCGGTTCTCCTGATAATTGCTTCGGAAATTTTTAGCTAAAAGATCTCAATTCACTACTCTGAAGACAAAAGGTAAAAATGATTTAGTTTTAACTCCTTTTTATAGTTTTTGAATGAATAAAATATTATGCTTTATTTACTTTTCACTTTAAAAGGCTATTTTTAAAAATATTTTTACTTCTTGGAAACATGTATGTGTAATCTTTCGAGTTTTTGTGCAGGATACAGGATTTTTTTAGTGAAAAGAAATGCTGAGTATACTTTTATCACTTTTTCGGGCTCTTGAAAATTACGAAAAATCGAAACCCTGGAGTTCTCTTTTAAGCCTTTTTCAGACTCTCTAAATATGAAAAGATCGTCGAGTACTTGACTATTCGAACTCGTTAAAGTAAATGAACAGTCATCCCTTCAGTATAAGTTTACCCCTTTTCTGGACTGAAATGGACAAATTACAAAAAAGGTATACATTGACTAATCATGGTTAATAGAATTCTCTCCTGCATTATTTTATCCTTTTTTAGGCCTGAGAGACTAAATTTATGAAAAAAAACAACCACGGCCTTTACTTATGTTTTTCTTCTGACTCCCTAAAACTAAAAAACATCGAGTTTCTCCTATACTGGACTCATTAAAATTTAACAGTAAAGGACCTGTCGATTACAAATAGGACCGAACCACTCCTTCTTAGGGTTCAATTTTAATACTAAGATGGACTCATCTGAAGGATGAGCTTATATAAACAAGAAAATGTTATACTCCTCAATATTTTCAAAAATAAAGAGGTACTTGCCAGTAATGGTGGGGGGAAAGAGAGAAAATATTCCAATTGTCATTCGTGTTTAGAAAGCAGTACACCACTTTTGAACACGACACTTTGTCACACTTGTACCTGGGTTGGGAAATCCTTTGTCTAACAGTTAATCAAACCACATTGAAAGTTTTAAGCCAATTTCTGGGTATTAGCTTTAGGTCAAATGCAACCAAACCATCTGCAGTGTCGTTATGTGTTCAAGAGATAGTTCAAATAAACCATTCATTGCAAAAATTTGTCTCCATTCGCGTTGACCATCCCTGAGTCAGTCCTTGCAAATATTTTTCAAAGCTTGAACTAATGGTTTTGTGTCATAGGCTTTCTTGCGACGGATCACTTTCTATTGAAGATAGCTCATCATCTAGAAAGTTGATCTAGAATCCTATCAGTACCTTGGGATCTGCATGCCCTACTGGCAGGTTTCTCTCATTCGACGACAGGTTGCATCATTGACCTTCGATCGAACGATTCTATGAGTATTCGACTACAAATCATTCATTCACATTTCATAGATTATACTGGAGTACTTTAAGATCCATTGTCATTATTGGTGGTTTCTCTCACACTTGTTAACAGTTCACATCATTGACTGGTAATCAAGTCGTTTCTACCATGTTCAACTTCGACACAATCAATCGCATGGATATAATCGTACTAGTTCGAGAAGCGGAAATCAAGACCATGGATATAGTTTCTACCATCCAGGCTCCGAGTAGTTTTATTATTCATAATACAGTAGACTACTCATGATAGATGGTTGCGCCCATACTGTGTCTACTTTTGATGTAATATTAAAATCATATCTATACTAGAACATGTAGTTAGTTTTGATATGAGTATGGGAATGCCTACCTCAGCGATGATATGTGTGTGTGTGTGTGTGTGTGTGTGTGTGTGTGTGTGCATTGAATGTTTTTACAGTTTTTTGACCGGTGTCCACAATCCAATCCTCGGAATGATAAAGCACTTCAATCTTCAGAACAACCTTAGACTTTGCGCTTTAGGGGGAAATCTGTTACATGTTATTTTGTCACCATGAAATTTAACTATCCATATGGGTTTATCACTACCTATATTGTGCTCCCTTAGAAGTCAAAAACCCTAATGTTCCTAAACCAAGTCTTGGAATTGGAGAAAATATCATTAAAACCCTTAAAAGTCTACCTCCGCACTTTTTCCAGCCTTTTCCTGCAGGTTCGCAGATACTTGTTCTATAAACTGCGACAGCTTCCACACGTTCTGCTACTAAAACCTACAGACCCCTGTAAAAATACAAATAAATGAAAAATTAAGTTCTAGAAGTATAGTTGGTCGAATATTCTCCCAATTGGAAGCTTCTAGAGGCGTGATCAGTTAGAGATTTATTCCTCCACTCATGGAGCACTATCCCTCCACTCATGGAGCTTATCCCTTGGTCCATGGAGCTCAAATCCATTCATGAGAGGAATCCATCCCCCTCTTCATGGAACTAAAACTACCTCCATTTCCATATAAATTGAGCTCATGTTTCAGTCTCAAGGGTACCTTGTATATGGTAATTTCTGAAGAAATTCCCAAGAGTGCATACTCTCTACACTAGTTGTTGTTTGCATGAGAATGATCATACCCTTACGTCCATAACTCCATGCTGGTATTTTGAGAGGAAGGCTTGTGAAACCAAAGGAGGAACGATTGTTCAGGACCCTAGGAGAAATGTGTACGACATCAAGGCATCAGGTTGTAAAGTTACTCTTTCATTCAAGATAATACAAATGAATCTCTTTTTCTCATTAAGTTGTTATTGTGCATATTGAATAACATCAATACTTAGACTCCTTGATCACTAATTTGGATTAGATTTTGTTGATTATTATATGTTGCAGGTGCTTTTAATTCTTTTTTCTTGTCTTTGATTACAGGTTCTACTTACTGTAGAAGCCTCTTTAGAGCAACTAGATAAAAGACTGCATCAAACGTTGGATTTCAAGGTAGGGGCATGTCCTCTTTCTTTGTTTATAATAATTCTGAATTGCAATTAATCTAGAGAAAAAATTCTCCAAATGGATGTTTGTTTCTAGCTATTCGTAGAATACTAGGGAGATCGCTCTTGTTTGCAAGAGGGATTAATCTGCATAGTATTCCCATACCTCGTGCAGATTTCGGCCTTGTAGATGTTTCCTTCTTTAATGTGCACATGATGATATCCTGATATCAGATCAATCTTTGATAACATTGATGCTCCCTTTAACTAATAAAACAAGTCATAAATCCTTAGCAAAGAATGCATGTTCTTGATGGTCATCTTGTTCATCTACTATAAACAATGCATAATCTGAGAGTACCATCCTTCTTTACAAAAAATAATGGTGCACCCCAAGACGACACACTTAGCCTTATGTATATTTTATCAATCATTTCCTTAAGATGCAACTTTGATTCCACTAACTCTAGAGTGCTCATATTGTAAGGTGCATTTGATGTCAGTGTTGCTCCTGGTACAAACTGAATAGAGTAATTCACTTCCTTATGAGGTGATAACTATGAAATATCTACATGAAATACATCCTAAAATTACTGTAACATAAGGTACCTCTTGAGGATTTCCACATCCTCAACATCGTTACCTTTTTCAATAGAAATATGCACTACAAAAAAACACATGCCCCTTCCTGCAACTATGTTTATATTGCATGGTTGTAACCATTCTCACTGCTGTAGAATTCTTATTTCCCTGCAAGATTCTCCTTTCTCCAACAACATTCAAGAACTCAATGGCCTTGTCATAATAATCCACTTTATTCTTATGAATAATAGTAGTCAGTCCATGCCCAAAAGCATATTGTATGAGCCCAAAGGAAGCACATTTAGATGTGTTGATGTAGGCATATCATTCAAAAAAAATGCACAAGCTCTCACCCAATGTTGAACACTTTTCTTAGTCACTATAGGCAACTACACCAAAAGATATTCTGCATGCACTTATATTCTCAAGTAATAGATTAAGACTGATATAATTGTAGTTAGATCCATGATGAATCAAAATAGAAACAACTTGATCATGAAGCTTACCTTCCATCTCAATAATGGATTCCTGATGATTAGCCTGCATGTTGTCCACTACTGCATAAATCTGAGGAATACTATGACCAACATCTATAGCTTCATGTGTATCTTGAGCGTTGTAGATCTAAGGCCCGCTACTCTGGTACAATGGAAAATCCTCCTTACGATAGTCTTTGCCACAAATCCAACACTGCAAGGAATATCTACCACTACCTCTATTCTGCTGCTCTCCAGGTTGAGGTCCATGTCCCTTCTCATTTGCATTAAAATTCTTGTGAGAAGCCACATTTTATTTCTCACCTACACCTTAAGTTCTTAGCTGCTTCAATGGCCAATTCCCTTTAGCTTTCTCATTCCCCTTGAAATCACGCTTAGGCTCAAACTTGTGGTTGAAATTCTCATAACAATGCTTCAATTTCATGATGTCTTCCTCCAAATACTGAGGCTGATAAAACCTAATCTAGTCTCTAAATGTTACTAACAACCCACTTATGAACCTTTGAATCTTTTCTTTCTCATCCTTGAGGTACAGCACATACCTCAACAACTTCAGGAATATTCTATTGTACTCATCATATGTCATAGAACCCATATACAACTCATAAAGCTCCTTAGCTCTGTCATCATATTATTTCTCAGATAGGTACTTCTTCTTCAAGAGAATCTCGAACTCATCCCAAACCAACTCCTCTTCTCAAATTCCACTGAAATTCTTCACATATTCCCACTAGATGTATGCTTTCCATTTAAGAATGAAGGAGGTTATTTTGGATTTCATTTTCTATGAATATTCATGTAATATGAAGAGTTTCTTCAACCCAAGATGCAATGCTTCTGCATCTTCTCACTTTTTCATCTCTTCAAGAAATGTAGGAGAATTGAATTTCTTGAACACGTATGGAAAATACTCACTGCTCATATAAGGAAGATGGCGGTGATGATGATGATGTCCCATGGAAGAATAAGTAGAATAAAACCCATACATATGATTCCTCTTGTTAGGTGTGTCTAATGATTTCCCACCTCTGATTGTGTCCTCTTTATCCAACCCATGTCTTGATCGAGACCTGGTATAATATGCCTCATTTGTCTTCTCTTGCCTATATCCATAACTGATCCCCATATTCCCTTGTTTCTACAACACTGAAAGACTTTGTAGAATCACTGCATTAACCTATTTATTCTTTTCCTAATCCCTTGCAAGTCTTTCTTGTGCCTCCAACCTATCATTGTCTACCTTGCAACTTCTAATCTCTGAACTTAAGCTCATCAATGTATTTTCTATGTCAGGAGAATACTCATCTCCTTGATGCTCAACTGATTTGTAGGGAGAGTCATGTGAAGTGTTATTCACCATTTTTCTCATCATATTTGATCTTCTTCTTCCTACAAACATGTCATGTTAGATAAACCAAATAGATACCATAATCAAAACCATACCTCATTGACGTTTAGGGGAGGCTACCACATCTGCACAAATCAGTCCAAATTAGCACGATACATGTAAATACATAATCATATCTACATATCAACATCATGCATGATAATACTAATTACATACAATGGCCTCATGCATAATAGCCATAATTGTTGGAAAAAATTGTGGATTACGAATAAAACATGCTTCCCTAGACAGGTCCTAATCTATAACAACATGTTAAAGACTATACGACTACTTTTCCTAACTAATAACAGACACACAGAATAGATTAAAGGCTTACTTGGAATCCAAGCACTTCCAAATGATTCCTTCTGTCGCTTCCATTGTAGCTTCAAATTCCAGCCGGTTGTGAAAAATATTTCCTGCAAGAATGAACACTAAACAGCAGAAGATAGCAATAATACAGATGTCTATTCAACTTAGTTTTCTAAATCAGTAAAGCATAAACCATATACATCAACAAAGATATTGCAATATGGAAAATCAAAGCCAATATAGATGCATATAGAGAAAAGTAAGTTGTACTCTTTATTAATGATAGAAGGAGAGGTTACAACCTAGTGACTAAATTGAAGTGACCATCTCCAACAGTATCCCAACCTCATCACAGTATAAATCTCTCCAGCAGTTGTTACACAAATATTCTTCTTAATTGAAATTCCACCAGCATTTATTTACTCTAATTCTTCCTTACCAAGCACTAGGATCTGTGCTCAATTTATAGAGGAGCTGAAGGTAGTTTTACAATCAATGACTTTCCAATAATAGGCAAGACATGTTCCCAATCTTGTAGATGTCAAATGGACACATGGATTTGAAGCTTGACACATGTGAACTCTTCTAGAAGGCACTAGCCAAGTGGAGATTCCGGAACAATGATAATTTCTCTCCCAATGTGACCAACGCACCTGTGAATGTTGGGAAGTGCTTTGTAGAGCAACCTTGCATGGGGCTACTTGCATATGCAACACACTTAGTCCCTTTAGAGGCAGCGTTGATGAGCTCTCACATGATATTTTATAAACTTCAAATATTGGAAACCTTTGCAGATGAAATTCTTTGAATGATTTGTCTTGTTCTTTGTCTTAGGGAATGTAGCAACTGAAATGATATGGAATAATAGGCCCTTAATCATTGGTCCTGGAGATGATGCCTAGTTAACCAAGTCATTGGGAATGGCGCCTAAATTGACCTATAATAATTTCCCCCTAAAGCATGAAGTAAAAATAATAATAATAACATTTGATTGAGATGCTTTACATTACGATGGGCTGGAGATGAAGCGGAGTGGTCACCTGCATCAATCTTACAATACATTACATCATGATATATCCTCTTTGATCATAATTGCAGAGGGTAGGCATTCCCATGTTCAGCACATAAACAATCTAATAACATGTACATAATTCAGAAAGTTGTCTTCATTAGAATGTTGCCCAATGTAGACATGCCTACAGATATAGGCCCATGTTTGGATGACAATCTGTATGTAAGGTCACTGTACAGATGATGTGTACGACAATCCTGAAATCGCAGCCTGAATGGATGAAACTAGATCTGGGGTCTTCTTATCTCGTTCACTCGATCATTCGGGTACAAGTCTAGCCATGTGAATATATGATTTGTAGTCAAACATGGAAAGACATCGTTTGATTACCACCTAATGATGTGAGCTGTTAAAAAACATGAGAGAACCACCATTAATGTCAATGGCCCTCAAGGTACTGTAGTACATTTTGTAAGGCGTGAATAGATGATTTTATGTCGAACGCCAAACAAAATATTTCGGTCAAAGGTCCAGAAGCAAGGATCTTATCGACGCTGTAACAAGTCTCGTGGTACTGGAATCTGATGTTTCTAAGTGAACTTCTTGGATATTTATTTTTCGTTGACAAGAAGTCACCGTATTACGAAACGGAGTTACTAATTTCGAAGACAAAGTTATGACTTGATATAGAAATTTTTAGGGATGAAAATCATGAAAATGAAGGTTTATGAGTATTGCAGAAGGATGAGTATTCACTGGATGACTTCTCTTGAACATATCGGCGACATTGACATGAGTTGGCAACATTGACCCAAAAATAAAGTGAAGGTATGATGAACCATAGGTATGAATGAACCGTCAAGAAGATTACCCAACCCAAAAATTCACGGACATGGAGTGAAGGAAGTGTCATGTTCAAGAGAGACTTGCTACCACAAAGAATTCTTCTCACTTTTCCCAAATTTTCCTCTGTCATTTGTCGACCAGTACCTCTTTATTTTTTAACAAGCTTGAGGAGGATAACATTTTCTTGATCTATAATTCACCTCTTCGGGCGAATAAAGTATCGCTATTTAATAATTTAACGAGTCTAGCGATGAATGAAACTCGATTATTGCCATGATCGACAAGCCCGTCGCTATTTTATGTTTTAACGAGCTTAACGACAATGATAGCCTAGTCCTTTTTCATATTTAGAGAGTTTGAAAAAGAGGACGAAATAAAACTCCATAATTACTTATTCATAAATTTGTCACTCAGATCTGAAAAAGTGTAAAATAATATCTGAGAGAACCTCTTTGGTCATGTTTAACCAAGGTATTCCTTTTTCGTAAATAAACTATTTCAGTCCAGAAAAGGGTTAAACTTATACTGAGTAGATATCTATTCATTTACTTTTACGAGCTCGAAAAGACAAGTGCTCGGAAATATTTTCACATTATCGGATTCTGAAAAGAGCTGAAAGAAGACTTAAGGGGTTCCTTTTTCGCAGTTATTGAAGCTCAAAAAAGAGATAAAAGTGCGCTTCAAATCCTTTTTCATTTTTAACAAAGCTCGAAAAACGAGGAGAAAAGGTATGCTTTGTGGTCAAGTCATTCTTTGAAATAAATATGCATGACTAATTTTTTCATCAGTTGTATATCCTGTTCAGAACAACATCAAATGGAGTAAAAATACATGTTTCATGATAAAACCATAATAAAACTATAGTCATAGCAATAATTTTAACTTGCAAATAATTAAATGACTATTAAAAGCAGTTTTACTATTCATTTTTACCATTCCATAGTTACCATTTGCATTTTGGAGCTCTGAACCTGATTTTTCCCCTAAAATTCAGTTGTTGATTGTAATCGTTTCTGTGGACGAATTTCATTGTCGTTTGATCCAAGTTAGTGCCATGAACCTCCTCTTTCCTTTAGTATTCATTTCATTTCCAATTTCTACAAATTTTCAGGGTTTTAAGGCCCCTATGGTAAATTTTTCCCAAAAAGAGGGCAACGCACCCCTGAATGTCAAAACCTACGTTGCATAGCACGTGCAGTGAAGGCTACTTGCACATGCAACGCACTGTCTCTTGTTAGGAGTGCGTTGGGCGTAATCTAAATTTTTGGTTTTCATATTATGCTCAAAATTTGCCTAGCTTTTTGCAATGAATGGAATCTAATGGATATTATGGTTGTATTTTAGGTTTCCATCGGATTGCAATGATGACTAAATGGAGGAAAAGAGAACATGAAGAACAGTATATGATTGCCCTAAATGATCTGGGTATAGTAAGAGCCCTAAGATATTGTAGACTTCTTAAGTACTTGAGGTTATCAGGGATGAGGCAACAAATAGAACTTTTGGAGTTCTTAGTTTGATCATGGGATCCAGCTATTGAGGCATTTCATATTAAGAACCAAGTGGTTCCCATAACAGTCGAGGATGTATACTTTCTCACAGGTTTGTCAAGGAGAGGCTTGCCTATTTCACTCAAAGGGTCTATTATTGGAGGGGAGAGTATGAGATATTATATTCTACAGCATTTCTATACAGGGGCAGAGCCAAGAAAAGATGGAAAGATAAACATCCGAGATGTTAGAGATTTGCCTTTGAGAACTATCCTTTTCACGATCGCTAAACTTGTCGGCACCGTTACACTACATGTAGCGAATAGATCATATATGCAGTACGTGCTAGATTTCTTAGAGCCAACAGTCTTCAACTAGTCTGAATTTGTTCTTTCTCAAATAAAGGAACAACTGAACAAAGAAAAGGGAGGAAGGAAGAAGAATTTTAGCTATGGTTCAATCCTTATATCCTTCGCTTTAGAACGGATTCCACTGCTGCAGCCACAACATGTGACACTGGATATAGCTAGTCCTAGAGATCCTCGGATGCATATTTGGGTAGAACTCATGGGTCAGCATGCAGGCCAATCGACTATTTTTTTCTCTACTGCATTCTTCGCCTGGTTCCGGCGATAGATCATCGTCATCGATGAGTATGCATACGCAGGCATTGATTTCCAAGGAGATCCAGATTTAGCATTACCAGAAGGCGCTCAGTGGGGTGCAATGGGTAAGAATGTTTTGACCGTGTTTTTTATTTTCCTAAGGTTTATACAATGTTTTTGTATTTTTTATGTAATTCAGATGTTGGCCGTGTTCAACCAGTAGAGGAACCAGAGCGCGAAGCAGATGCGCCAGCAAAGAGGGTTGTCGGGAGAGCAGTCCTTCAGGATCTTGATATGGCTGAGACTCTAGCTGAGCTTCGGCAGCACATAGAGGGGTTGACCTTCGAGATTCCGGATTGCTGGATCGAACAGTTACCCATGTGACTACAGCGACACACTATTGGGGTTCCTAACCTCTGGATGCGGTTACTTCGTAGGATAGCTAGATCTATAGCATGTTACCACGAGCACCACTAGTTTACTTACAAAATTTTGCATTCATTTTGAGGTCAGATGACCAATGTGTCTTGGCCACAAATTTTGTAAAAACCTATAACTATATATCTATATGATTTCAGAGTTTCCCTATGTTTATTGTGCAATCCTATTTAATGATGTGAATGTTTCTTTACATATGTTGCAAATGTTTTTCTAAAACTTGATTAGCTAATGAATCAGTCAATGTGTTCAAATTTTTGGAAATGTGTTGATATTGAATAAAATCAAAATGTCTTTCCAAAAGTCAAACTCTTAGGAACAATCTATGAAGTGTTGGATTTCTAGCAGTATAAACAGTAGTAAGTTGTAATACCACAAGTTGTGAGTCTAACCTTATGATTATGCGGTTAATACCAAATGAAATGGCATCAGAGAGAAGTTCGATCAATGCGCTATACTCAGCGATATTTTTTGTCGATCTACCAATACAAATCCCTTGAAAACTCACTAACTCGTCGTTCAGAGCGAAAATGGTGCACGCTGCAGAGGATAGATTCTTTGTACTACAACTAGCACCATTAGCATATCCAACAAATGGTTCTGAAGATTCAGACATCTGCGATGAAATTTAAAGCGGATTACTAACGTCAAGAAAACTCTAAAAACAAATTAAGATAGTGAATGAAAATATACATCATATATATACAATATAATACAAAAAATTACTACGCTCATGATTAAGCATAGTAATGTTTCAGATACAACCCATTTCTAGGATGTGCCAACGGAATTCCATCGTAATCAACCAACTCATAGGCATCCTTAGCAAGAACCCTTTTGACAATATAGGGGCCATTCCATAATGGCTCAAATTTTCCTGTACCTATTACATCAACTTCTTGATTGTAAAGAAGGACCAAGTCGCCCTCTGAAAAATGCAAGGCTGAACATTTTTGTTGTATTGCGCCTTTATACGTCTCTTATGTGCTTCGTTGGCCAATTGGGCTTCACGACGCGTTTCATCAAGATGGATGAGGTTAAGGAGACACACTTCTTCTTCTGAGGTGTCAGGTAACAAGTCTATTATGAGTTTTAACGATGGCATTTCACATTGGATAGGAAAGATAGCTTCTAGACCATACACCAATTGAAAAGGAGTAAATGTAGTCGTGTTTCTCACCGAGGTTTGATACGCCCACAAGGCGGAGTACAGGATCAAATTCCAGTTTCTTTTATGAAATCCTATCATTCGTTGAAGCATACATTTAAGAATCTTGTTGATAGCCTCAACTTGTCCATTTGATTGTGGATAATAAGGAGTAGAATTATCATGTGACAATGATAACTTGGCAGTCAATTCAAACATCATATGGTTGCGAAAATGCTTCCCATGATCTATAACTATAGCCTGTGGGACCCCAAGCCATGCAATAACATGATTAAAGAAAAACAATGCAGTTGTCTGTCCCGTTTTGTTGAATGTAGGTATCACTTCGGCCCATTTGGTAAAATAGTCGACTACGACAATAATATAACCATGCCCCCAGATGAACGAGGGTTACAGGTCATGAAGTCAATACCCCATTTTGAAATTGGTTCCACAGAGACAACAGGATGCATTGGCGCTGGCGGTTTGCGAATTTTACGATCAAAAATATAGCACGCATGACAACTTCTAACCGCGAGGATGCAATCTTGAAATATAGTAGGCCAAATGTATTCGGTGCGAAGTATTTTCTACGCGATAGCATATCCAGATAAATGTCCACCACAAGCCCCAGCATGACAATCATTTAACACTTTTTCGGCCTCCTCATGAGTGAGGCACCTCCTTAAAATTGTATCAACACCACGATGATAAAGTGTATCGCCGACAATAAGATAATATTTGGCTTGGTATCGAATACGTCGTTGTTCAGAGTGAGAGGTATCAGGTTGAAAAGTTTGAGTTTGGAGAGAAATGATGAAATCCACATACCAAGGATCAGATGATCCGATCAGAAACAGAGACTCATCAGGAATTGATGGTTCCGACGTAGTTGCAGTACTATCAGAGGGAAGGTCACATAGAAGCTCAGCTAAAACTAAAGACTTCTTTGACTTGGATTTGATGAATTCAGAATCAAATTCCTGCAAAATGACAATCCATTTTGAATATTTCCCCCCCAGAAATTGACATGATAATATATAAGTCATGGGGTTGCAATCCGAAATGATAGTGGTTTTTCGGAGAAGGATATAATGGCGAAATATTTGGACAGCTTAAACAACTACCAAGGCAAGCTTTTCTACGTATGAGTACTTAAATTCTGTATCATTGAGATTACGACTCAAATAATAGATCAGAGGTTCAATTCCATCTTCTAGTTGGACTAATACCATAGCAATGGTCGTTTCAGTCACGGCGATATATAGGAAATAATAATTTTGATAATTAGGGAGATACATTAAATCTCTCCAGTAGCTGTTATACAAATCTTCTTCTCAATTGAAATTCCACCAGCATTTCTTTACTCCAGTTCTTCCTTACCAAGCACTAGGATCTGTGCTCAATTTATGGAGGAGCTGAAGGTAGTTTTACAATTAATGAATTTCCAATAATAGGAAAGACATGTTCCCAATCTTGTATATGTCAAATGGACTCATGGATTCGAAGCTTGACACATGTGAACTCTTCTAAAAGGCATTGGCCAAGTGGAGATTCCAGAACAATGAGAATTTCTCTCCCAATGTGACCAACGCACCTGTGAATTTCAAGAAGCTCTTTGCAAAACAGCCTTGCATGGGGCTACCTGCATATGCAACGCACTTAGTCCCTTTAGAGGCATCGTTGATGAGCTCTCACATGATATATTATAAACTTCAAATCTTGGAAACCTTTGCAGATGAAAGTCTTTGAATGATTTGTCTTGTTCTTTGTCTTAGGGCATGTAGCAACTGAAATGATAGGGAATAATAGGCCCTTAATCATTGGTCCTAGAGATGATGCCCAGTTAACCAGGTCATTGGGAATGGTGCCCAAATTGACCTATAATAATAACCATGACAATGCATGCATAACAATATGCATTTAGCCCATCCAATCCAAGTGTTTGAACCTGAAAACTATGATACCAATCTGTAGTTCCCCCTTCCACATTCACCCACTTTCACAAGCCCTTCAGGGTTAACATGAGTTGAGTGGTACTATGACATGATTCAAACTCCAAGTTCCAATTAAGGAAGTGGTGCCTACAAACTGAAACCTTTCTGACCTTCCTCAGGGGCTACAAACCACTCAAGAACTAAACTACCACCCCAGGTGACCAATATATGAGTTGGAACTCATTTTCAATAACCTAGACCCATAACAGAACCCTTGACACTGCATCCATGCAGTTATGAGTCTATAACCACACTCACAAGCTTGTATCCATGCAGTTATGGTCCAAAAGCTCCAGTTTTGTGCCTGCGGTTCCGAGATTTGAGCCACTTTTTTTAGGTTAGTCTCCAGGCCACTACCCATAACTTCCTGTAACTTTCCAGAAGCATAAATAAGATGCTAATAATGCTAATCATTTGGAACTTGAACAAGAAATTTACCTAACCATGCATAACCATGACATTTCATCAAACAAATGAAAAACACAGAAGCTACATGTCATGAATGCATATATGATCTTAAGAGTCTGAAATTCATCTAAGAATCATCAATAAGGTATAATTCACTCTCATAATAGATGAAATAACACTTTTTTATCACCATTTTTTTATCACACTATGGAAAATCTGGAATGACCATTGTTTTATCACACAATAGAAAATCCAGAAATCTCTTCATGGAAATAACACTTTTTATCACATGCATTCATCAACCATTCATTAGCATGTCAATTCATGAACAAGAGCCATAGCCAAAACATACCATAGAACCACGCTTGTAACCAGAATGTAACCAAAATAAGAACCATGAAAAACTAATTAGTTATATTTCTTTTTGTCCATGGTAATGTTTTACTTCAAGATTCATAGGGGATTCAGTTGAGACACTTCATTGGATGACAAAGGATCTGAATCAGCAGTCATGGTGACAAAATTTAGTGTAACAATAAGTTATCTACAAATTGATAGCATGTAACTTATTTGGCATGATTGTGCGTAAGTTTTTCCTAAAGGTTGAATATTAAATTACTAAGGTGTTTTTCTCAATGGTGACATTTAATTTTCTTTATTTATACTAGTCATCTAGCCACATAGTGGGCACTATCACCCAACTAAAGAAAACTTGTTCAAGTTTCTTGCTTTTTGGGGGGGGGGAATGGCATTAACATTGTGAATGTTGAGGTACATGTCGTATAAATCCATTATAGTCTAATTTAGTTTATATTCCAATGTTAATCATCTTTCATTTCTTCTACTTTGCATTGTATCTTATTTCATTTTCAAAAGAGGAACTCAGTATTGATGGTAAGAAGCAAGAATTGAAGAAAGAGGAGAATAATTAAACTAGAGAAACAAATGCAAAAAGAGAGAGAGAAGAGAAACGATCTAGTGATACCATTAAAGCTGATATATTAAAAAACACACATGCATAAATATTGATGATCAAAAGTCTTCAGAGTTGGTGAATTTGCCTACAATGTCTCGGCAACACAATGTCAATGTTTTGAAGTGATGAAACAGTATTTCATGTGTAAATTGTAGTCCAACCAATATTACGTTAGGAACTCATATTGTACTATTTGACATTTCGTATAATATAATTTATGTAGTTGAAACTATTTATAGTTGTACTTGATATTATTTATTATTGTATTTAACATATGTAACATTGTGTTTTCATATTAGATCAATATGTATTTTGTATGATTTTTTTTAATGTAGTCGCAAAATCATACTAATTAATTTATGTTGATTAATAATGAACACATAAAATCAATATAAATCTACTGAATTAGTAGTTTATATGGATTAATGATGAATACAAATAAAATGAGTATACAACTAAATTATTCATTTATAATGATTATTAATGAAAGTAAATGAAATGAATATAAACTACTAAATCAGTTATTTATATAATGAATTTGAAACTACCAAAAAAATATAAATGACCATTGCAAGTGATAAATTTGTGATTACAAATGACATCTAAATTTTGCATATATACAACTATTAGTAGCTAATTTACAGTATCTTATAACGCGACCAAAAATTAGTTATATTTCTGTAGTCATTAATTAGTTTCAAACAATGAATAAAATTTGCATATATATGACTATTAATAGCTAATTTACAGTATCTTATAACACAACCAACATTTTAGTAATATTTCTTTGGTCATTAATTTGTTTTTTTAGGTGATCATATAGTAATATATTTTGTTGTGTATTTGGTCATTAATATTGATAATTAATGACTAAATTAAAGACTAAATATACTACTAGATGATAAATTTGAGACAATCAATTAATGACTATGCTAAAAACGACTAAAAGTTGGTTTATTTATAAGATACTCTAAATTAGCTACTATTGGTAACCGACTAAAAAATAGTCATTTATATGCAAATTTTAGTCAATTTTTTAGTAACTAATTATTCATTTTATACTAGTGCTATAATATTTCTTCTCGCAAATCTGTCTCATAAGAAATCATAGATGCCATATGATTTACTTACACTCTCCTACTGAGAGCACCTACAACCTTGTTCTCCTTGCCTTTGATGTACTTGATTTCAAAGTTAGATTCACCGAGGGTAGCCAACCATCCAGCTTGCCTGGCATTCATATTAGGTTGGTCAAATAAATACCTCAGTCCAATATGGTAACTCATCAAAATAAACCTCCTACCAAGAAGATAATGCCTCCACATCTCCAAAGCATGAATAATAACTGCTAACTCGAGATCATGAGTCTCATAGTTTTTCCCGTGCTCATTCAATTTCCTTGACTCATAACATACCACCTGTCCTTCCTAAGTCAGGACCCCACCAAGTCCTTTCTAGCAAGAATCTGTAGAAACCACAAATTCTTTATCTATATCTACAATCTTCAAGACCAGAGTATTTGTAAGAAACTCCTTCAATTGCTCAAAATTAGTTGCCCAATCCTCCATCCATTCAAACTTATTTCCTTTTCTATGCAATGATGTAATAGGATAATAAATACTTGAGAATATCCTGATGAAACTCCTATAGCTCTAATATTTTCTGAGTCCATTGTTATCGCTTCCTCATAAACATGTCTAAAGTAATGAACTTCATTCTAAAATAAACTCCACTTCCTAGGATTGGAATACAACTAATGCTCTCTCAACAATATCAATACTACTTCCAGGTGTTTTTCATGCTCCTCCTAATTCTTATAGTATATTAATATACCATCAATGAACACTATCATAAACTTATCCAATTAAGGACGCGACACATTGTTCATCAAACACTTGAAAGTAGTTGGAGCATTAGTAAGACAAAAATATACCACTAAAATGTCATAATGCCCATACCTCATGTAGAATATGGCCTTGTAGATATCTTCTTCTTTAATGCACACTTGATGATATCCCGATCTAAGATCAATCTTCGAGAACAATGCTACTCCCTTTAAATGATCAAAAAAATCATCTATCCTTGGCAAAGGATACATGTTCTTGATGGTCATATTATTCCACTACATTTAACCAATGCACAATCTAAGAGTACCATCCTTCCTCTTTAAAAAATATTGGTGCACCCCAAGGTGACACACTTTGCCTTATGTATATTTTATCAATCATTTCCTTAAGTTGCAACTTCAAATCCACTAACTCTAGAGTGTTGATCTTGTAAGGTTCCTTTGATGTTGGTGTTGCTCCTGGTATGAACTCAATTGAAAGGTCCAATTCCTTATGAGGTGGTAACTCTAAAATATATATGTGAAATACATCATGAAAATATTGTAAGACAAGGTACCTCTTGAGGACTTTCGCATCTTCAACATCTTTACATTTGTCATTGGAAATATGCATTGCAAACAGCACACACCCATTCCTGGAACTGCATTTAGCTTGCATAGTTACAACCATTATCACTGGTGTAGGCTTCTTCTTTCCTACAAGATTCTCCTTTCTCCATCATCATCCAGACACTCACTGGCCTTTTCATAATAATCCACTTTAGTCTTCTGAATGAATATTCATTCCATGCCCAAAAGCATATTTTATGAACCTAAAGGAAGCACATTTAAATGTGTTGATGTAGGTATATCATTCAGATCAAATGCACAAGCTCTCACCCAATGGTGGACTCTTTTCTTGGTCCCTGTAACCAATTGCACCAACCAAGATTTTTCATGCACTTATTTTCTCAAGCAACACTTATCCACTATGTTAGGACTGATATAACTATAGTTAGATCTAGGATCAATAACAATAAAAACAACTCGATCATGAAGCTTACCTTCTATCTCAATAATGGATGCTTGATGATCAGCCTGCTTGTTGTCCATTGTTGTATAAATCCAAGAAATAATATGACCAATGTCTATAACTATCTATGCATGTTGGCTAGGGTATATCTGAGGCCTGCCACCTTGGTACAATGGACAATCCTCCATGCGATGATTTTTGCTACAAATCCAGCACTAGCTTGACTCTCTACCACTACCTTTATTCTTCTGCTCTCCAGACCAATCTCTGTGTCCCTTCTCAATGGAATTAAACTTCTCGTAAGGAGCCACATTTTCTTTCTCACCTACATCTTGAGGTATTCCCCACTTTGGTGGTAACCTCCCTTTAGATTTCTCATTCCCCTTAAAATGATGCTTAGGCTCAGCCTTGCACTTCATTTTCTCATGATAATGCTTCAATTTCCTGATGGCTTCCTCCAATGAATAAGGCTCATCAAACTCAATCTGGTCTCTAAATTTTGTTGGCAACCCATTGATGAACCTTTGAATATTTGCTTTCTCCTCATTGAGGTAAGGCAGATACCTCAACAGCTTTAGAAATATACTAGTTTACTCATCATGTGTCATAGAACCCTTATGTAGATCATACAACGCCTTAGCTCTGTCATCATAGTGCCTATGAGATAGGTACTTCTTCTTGAAGAAGCTCTTGAACTCATCCCAAACCAGCTCCTCTTCTCAAATTCCCTTGAAATTCTTCACATATTCCCACTAGATTTATGCTTTCCTTTTAAAACTGAAGGAGACTATTTTGGCTTTCATGTTCTCTGAATAGTCATGCAATCTGAAGCACTTCTTCATCCCAAGAAAGCATACTTCTGCATATTCTGACTACTTCATCTCTCCATCAAATTTAGGAGGCTTGACTTTCTTCAACTCCTACAGAAAATACTCTCCTCCTATAAGGATGATGGCGATGATGATGATGATGTGTTCTGGAAGAAGAAATAGAATAAAACCCATACATACCAGTCCTCTTGTCGGGTGTTTCCAATGATATGCCATATTTGATTGTTTCCTCTATATCCAACCTGTGTCCTGATCGAGACTTGCTACCATATGCCCCATTTTTCTTCTCCTCCTTCCTATCTCCATAACTTATCCCCATCTTCCCTTGCTTCTACAACTCTGAAAGACTCCGTAGAATCATTGCATTAACCTCTTCCTGCTTTTCCTGATCCCTTACAAGTATTTCTTTTGCCTCCAACCTATTATTGCTTACCTTGCAACTTCTGATCTATCCACTTAAACTCCTCAATGTATCTGCTATGTCATGACAATACTCATCTCCTTGTCTCTCAACTGATTTGTAGGGAGAGTCACATGAACTGTAATCCACCATTTTTCTCTTCATCTTTGATCTTGTATTTCCTGCAAACATGTCATGTTAGATAAACCAAATAGATACCATAATCAAAATCATACCTCAATGATGTTTAGGGGATGTTATCACATTTGCACAAATCAATCCAAATTAGCACGATACATGTATATACACAATAATATTAACATATCGACATCATGCATGATAACATCGAATGCATATAATGGTGATATCATGACCTCATGTAAAATAACCATAACCATGACAATGCATGCATAATAACATGCATCTAGCCCACCCAGTCCAAGTGTTCGAACCTAGAAGCTCTAATACCAATGTGTAGGGGCCCCTCCCACATTTATCCACTTTCACAAGCCCTCTAGGGTAAACATGAGTTGAGTGCTACTACGACATGACTCGAAATCCAAGTTCTATTTAAGGAAGTGGGGCCTACAAATTGAAACCTTTTTGATGTTCCTCAAGGGCTACAAACCACCCAAGATTTAAACAACCACCCCGAGTGACCAATCTGTGTGTTGGAACTCATTTTCATTGACCTAGACCCATAACTACACACTTGACACTGCATCCATGTGGTTATGAGGCTATAACCGCACTCACAGGCTTTCCTCAATGCGATTATGGCCCAAAAGCTCCAGTTCTCGGGATTTGAGCCACTTTTTTTTAGGCTAGTCTCCAAACCACTGCCCAGAACTAGCTGTAACTTTTTAGAGTAAATCCATGGAAATGTCCAAAGTGTAATTTAGTTTATACTCCAATGTTCATAATATTCCATCCCTTCTACTTTGCATTGTATCTTATTTCATTTTCAAAAGAGGAACTCAGTGTTGATGGTAAGAAGCAAGAATTGAAGAAAGAGGAGAATAATTAAACTAGAGAAACAAATGCAAAATGAGAGAGAGAAGAGAAACGATCTAGTGATACCATTAAAGATGATATATTCAAAAATACACATGCATAAAGATTGATGATCAAGTCTTCAGAGTTGGTGAATTCGCCTACAATGTCTCGGCAACACAATGCCAATGTTTTGAAGTGATGAAACAGTATTTCATGTGTAAATTGTAGTCAAACCAATATTAAGTTAGGAACTCATATTGTAATATTTGACATGTCATATAATATAATGTATGTAGTTGAAATTATTTATAGTTGTACTTGATATTATTTAGTATTGTATTTAACATATGTAACATTGTGTTTTCATATTAGATCAATATGTATTTTGTATGATTTTTTTTAATTTAGTCGCAAAATCATACTAGTTAATTTATGTTGATTAATAATGAACACATAAAATCAATCTAAATCTATTGAATTAGTAGTTTATATGGATTAATGATGAATACAAATAAAATGAGTATACAACTAAATTATTCATTTACAATGATTATTAATGAAAGTAAATGAAATGAATATAAACTACTAAATCAGTCATTTATATAATGAATCTGAAACTACCAAAAAAATATAAATGACCATTGCAAGTGATAAATTTGTGATTACAAATGATGTCTAAATTTTGCATATATACGACTATTAGTAGCTAATTTACAGTATCTTATAACGCGACCAAAAATTAGTTATATTTCTTTAGTCATTAATTAGTTTCAAACGATGAATAAAATATGCATAGATGTGACTATTAATAGCTAATTTACAGTAGCTTATAACACAACCAACATTTTAGTCATATTTCTTTGGTCATTAATTTGTTTTTTTAGGTGATCATATAGTAATATATTTTGTTGTGTATTTGGTCATTAATATTGACAATTAATGATTAAATTAAAGACTAAATATACTACTACATGGTAAATTTGATACAATCAATTAATGGCTATGCTAAAAACGACTAAAATTTGGTTTCTTTATAAGATACTCTAAATTAGCTACTATTGGTAACCGACTAAAAAATAGTCATTTATATGCAAATTTTAGTCAAATTTTTAGTAACTAATTATTCATTTTCTACTAGTGCTATAATATTTGTTCTCACAAATCTGTCTCGTAAGAACTCAGAGATGCCATATGATTTACTTACACTCTCCCACTGAGAGCATCTACAACCCTATTCTCCTTGCCTTTGATGTACTTGATTTAAAAGTCAGATTCACCGAGGGTAGCCAACCATCCAGCTTGCCTAGAATTCATATTAGGTTGGTCAAATAAATACCTCAGTCCAATATGGTAACTCATCAAAATAAACCTCTTGCCAAGAAGATAATGCGTCCACATCTCCAAAGCATGAATAATAACTGCTAACTCGAGATCATGAGTCTCATAGTTCAATTTCCTTGACTCATAACATACCATGTGTCCTTCCTAAATCAGGACCCCACCAAGTTCTTTCTTGCAAGAATCTTTAAAAACCACAAATTCTTTATCTGTATCTACAATCGTCAAGACCATAGTATTTGTAAGAAACTGCTTCAATTGCTCAAAATTAGTTTCCCAATCCTCCATCCATTCAAAATTCTTTCCTTTTCTATGCAATGATGTAATAGGATAATAAATCCTTGAGAATATTCTGATGAACCTCGTATAATAACTCAGTAACCCCATGAATAATATGAACCCATCCACATTCCTAGGAGTTGGCCACTCCATGATAGCTCTAATACTTTTTGAGTCCATTGTTATCGCTTCCTCATAAACATGTCTAAATTAATGAACTTCATTCTAAAATAAATTGCACTTCCTAAGATTGGAATACAACTAATGCTCTCTCAACAATATCAATTCTACTTCCAGGTGTTTTTCATGCTCCTCCTCATTCTTAGAGTATATTAATATACCATCAACGAACACTATCATAAACTTATCCAAGTAAGGACGTGACACATTGTTCATCAAACACTTGAAAGTAGTTGGAGCATTAGTAAGACCAAAATATACCACTAAAATTTCATAATGCCCATACCTCATGTAGAATATGGCCTTGTATATGTCTTCTTCTTTAATTCACCCTTGATGATATCCCGATCTGAGATCAATCTTCGAGAACAATTCTACTCCCTTTAAATGATCAAAAAAATCATCTATCCTTGGCAAATGATACATGTTCTTGATGGTCATATTATTCCACTACATTTAACCAATGCACAATCTAAGAGTACCATCCTTCCTCTTTAAAAAATATTGGTGCACCCCAAGGTGACACACTTTGCCTTATGTATATTTTATAAATCATTACCTTAAGTTGCAACTTCAGATCCACTAACTCTAGTAGAGTGTTGATCTTGTAAGGTTCCTTTGATTTTGGTGTTGCTCCTGGTATGAACTCAATTGATAAGTCCAAATCCTTATGAGGTGGTAACTCTAAAATATATATATGAAATACATCATGAAACTGTTGTAAGACAAGGTACCTCTTGAGGACTTTCGCATCTTCAACATCCTTACATTTTTCATTGGAAATATGCATTGCAAACAACACACATCCATTCCTGGAACTGCATTTAGCTTGCATAGTTACAACCATTATCACTGGTGGAGGCTTCTTCTTTCCCTACAAGATTCTCCTTTCTCCATCATCATCTAGAACTCACTGGCCTTTTCATAATAATCCACTTTAGTCTTCTGAATGAATATTCAATCCATGCCCAAAAGCATATTTTATGAACCCAAAGGAAGCACATTTAAATGTGTTGATGTAGGTATATCATTTAGATCAAATGCACAAGCTCTCACCCAATGGTGGACTCTTTTCTTGGTCCCTGTAGCCAATTTCACCAACCAAGATTTTACATGCACTTATTTTCTCAAGCAACAATTATCCACTAGGTCAGGACGGATATAACTATAGTTAGATCTAGGATCAATAAAAATAAAAACAACTCGATCTTGAAGCTTACCTTCTATCTCAATAACGAATGCTTGATTATCAGCCTGCTTGTTGTCCATTGTTGTATAAATCCAAGGAATAATATGACCAACGTCTCAAACTATCTATGCATGTTGGCTAGTGTATATCTGAGGCCTACCACCTTGGTACAATGGAAAATACTCCATGCGACGGTCTTTGCTACAAATCCAGCACTACAATGACTATCTACCACTACCTTTATTCTTCTACTCTCCAGGCCGAGCTCTGTGTCCCTTCTCAGTGGCATTAAACTTCTCGTAATGAGCCACATTTTCTTTCTCACCTAGATTGTGAGGTCTTCCCCGCTTTGGTGGTAACCTCCCTTTAGATTTCTCATTCCCCTTCAAATGACGCTTAAGCTCAGCCTTGCACTTCTTTTTCTCATAATAATGCTTCAATTTCCTAATGGCTTCCTCCAATGACTGAGGCTCATCAAACTCAATCTGGTCTCTAAATTTTGTTCGCAACCCATTGATGAACCTTTGAATATTTGCTTTCTCCTCGTTGAGGTAAGGCAGATACCTCAATAGCTCTAGAAATATACTAGTTTACTCATCATGTGTCATAGAAACCTTATGTAGATCATAAAACACCTTAGCTCTGTCATCATAGTGCCTATGAGATAGGTACTTCTTCTTGAAGAGGTTTTCGAACTCATCCCAAACCAGCTCCTCTTCTCGAATTCCCTTGAAATTTTTCACATATTCCCACTAGATGTATGCTTTCCTTTTAAAACTGAAGGAGGTTAATTTGGCTTTCATGTTCTCTGAATAGTCATGCAATCTGAAGCACTTCTTCATCCCAAGAAAGCATACTTCTGCATATTCTGACTACTTCATCTCTCCATCAAATGTAGGAGGCTTGAATTTCTTCAACTCCTACAGAAAATAATCTCCTCCTATAAGGATGTGTTGAATCTTTGGTTAAACTGAGAGGGGGGGTGAATCAGTTTAACATATACCTGAGATTTTTAAATTTTCATCAAACTTATTTACAGCTTAATATGTGAACAGTCTTAAAATGTTGCAGCCAGTATTAAATTAATGTGACATCAACCTTATTGTGAGAGCAGCAAAAAATTAAACAAATTGAGTGGATCATATCAACATATAAGCAACACATAGAGACAGCAGATGTAAGTGGAAACCCATAAAGTGAGAAAACCACATATTATTATTGTTGTGATGCAAAGGCAAGCTCCAACTCCCTCTCACCACTGTTTTTCTGTAGGCACCAACCTACAGGAGGTTCCAACCTCAGTCAGCTACAACTGACAGCTATTAAGCTCCAACTTGATATGGAAGCTCCAACTTCCTCAATTTCAAAAAAAATGTTTGTTGATTTACCTCAGATATCAGCTCTGTTCTGTAGCATCTCTTTCTGCTCCTCTCTTCCTTATATTCTCTGCCTCAATCTTCTATACTCTGAATTCTCTATCCTTATTCCCTCTAACCACTTTGCATATCAAGGTGATGTTACTTATAGATATTTCCTGATGACTGTTTGTTTTCCTCTAGGGATTTGAAATGAATAGTCCTGACTATTTGCCTTCTGCCTCCTTATTTCTTTTATTAGCTCATTCAAAAAAATATAACAATATATATTAATTTTAAATATACAGTGGGATTTTTGTTTTCCTCCGGAGACTTTCCAATGCATCACAAACAATGTAAAACAATTAAAACATTTGCATTTTTAGTTACAATATATAAACTTCACTCAGCCCTTGGCTTGCTGGTTTTGTCCTTTCTGTTGTTGTTAGATAGCTGCTCTACATAACTCTGTTCACTGCACTTGTGTGCACCTGTGCATGTACACCTATCAAACATGCAATCTTTGTTTACCTCTGTCGGCCCCATGCTTCCTCTCTCTCTGTGCATATAAAATGCATATAGCAAATTTGTACTCAATACAACTGTCAATCTGGGTAATTTCAATCCTCTATTTTCTAGGTTGGCAGTTTAATTTAATAAATGCGGAAGCTTCCTTTGGAATCAATGGTTAAGACCCTGCAATGCCTATCAAGTGCTCCTTACATTAAATATAGGATTTTGAAACCATACGCAGAAACTCGCTTAACCCAAGGTCTCCTTAATTCATTTCCAAATGAATTCACCTCTTGAATAGTTTTACTACAGAACCTTTGGATTAATCAACTCTCGGCATCTTCAAAACTGTGGTTAAACCATAATAAAAAATCCAACTTATAATATTTCGAATTAATATTCGAATATTCTAGACAAACCATTACATAGAAGTCTCTGCATATACTCGGTTTTTATAATTTGACTCCAATGGTCAATAAGTTATATTGAACTCTACTTTATGAAGGCATCAATGAATATCTCGACTTTGGAATAACACTCTGTTACACAGCAATTTGTCACCGTCCCTGCAATCCCCCGTCCCGCACATTGGAGGGCTCATTCCGTGACCTGCGAGCAGTGACATAACCTGAAAACACTTTCATGGCGTTCCCCTAGACATGGACTTTCATTGCCCTGAAGACAACTCCTTGTGAAAAACCCTAAAAATAGCCCTTTTTTCATTGGCGCGGGTATATAGTTCAGCCCTCGCGCCAAGGGGGCAAATCCTCCAAAGAGGGTGCGCCAATTAGCGCTCTGTCTTAGAGCCGCACCCACGCCAGGATTAATAAAGGGTGTTTTTTAAAAATAAATGGCGGAAGATTGACCCCAACCAATTCCTAAACTGGTCTCTAATTTGAGTTGGGAGGTTGGCTCCGGATTTCCATGTAGAGGAAGTAGTTTTCCACCTCTCATGGAAGCTTCCTTGAGGATAGGGCCAATACCATGATTATAGGGATCCCAACTCCCCTTCCTCCATCTATATAAGCTTGCCATTTTCCTTTGCAAGCTAATCTCCAAGAGTCTCCAAAAGTCTCCAAGAATCTCCAAGAATCTCCAAGAGCCTTCATAGCCTAAAGAATGCTGCAAGTGTCCTCATAGAGCCAAATCTATAGCAAGGAGATTGATGATCGAAGAGAGATGCTTGTCCCCATTCCCTACAAGCTTTACAGAGACGTATTCTATTGACGACCCGCCGAAGGAGAATTCAGCGTCAGAGCCAGGTTGTATTTTCCTTTGTATGAATTAATGATAAGCGACTATTGGTTATGGTTCCACTCGTTTTGTTCATTATGATCATGAGTTGTATCCTCTCTGACTGACGCATAATTGTATATATTGGATTTTACGCTTGTGTTTGTTGTGTTTCTTGCATGTGCAGGTGTTCGATCGCGACAAGCGTGAGAATTGTGATCTGCCGGAGCAAGGGAACGGGAGTGCTACCTTCTCTACAAACAACAGCGTTGGATTCGAGGTAAGCCTTCTTCGCAAGTTAGTTTATTGCAATTAGGGACCTGCACCATAGCATGTTACGATTGTTGCTAGACCTGTTCTGGGCTAGTAGGGATCGCCTCTGTCCACAGAGGGGATTTACCTCTACAACAAATTGACGACTCCACTAGGGAGTTAGCTTGTTGTTTGCTTTATAAACTACAGACGGAGCCTGAAGTTATCCAGATAGCCTTCGAAACGCTCTTGCTCTGCATTAGCGAAGTAGATCAATGCTGCTTCAGTCAATCTCTGGTCTAGTTTATGAACTGGACACTTGGAGTATTGTCTTGTCTTTCGGTCGATTCTTGACTTTGCTTGCTTGATCAGCTCTTTTGGGTTGGCTCTTGCTGTGTGTTTGGCTTTTGTTTAGCTTTACCATCACTGGTTTGCTTCTTGGATTGCTCTTTTTACATTTTTCCTTAGTAAACTCAGCTAACGCGCTTTTCAGTGTGACAGTCGTGCCCACTCGCACATGTTGTCAGTGTATTACTCGCACCAATTCTGTTCTGGCGCTATTTTCAGCCTTACAGTCGCACCAATCCTGTAAGGTGCTAGGGTTTACTGTGTTTTGAGCCTTCTGAGACTGATCTGGGTGTTTGGTCTTATTTTTACGACTGCTTGAGTGTTTTGGAGCCTTGCTTGACTAACTGTGACCTTCATCCTTTGGTTGTTTGCCCATTTCTATCGATTTTACATTCTAGCCCTAGGGCATCTAGGTGCTATTGTGCGTCGAGCCTCCCTTGGGAGTTTTTGGTTTCTGTCTATTCAGTCAACTTTGTGATTGATTCTCTGCACTCATTTGGTGGTTGTCTATCATTTTATTACATTTTTTGAGTGATTGGTTTCTTCTTCACTTGAATTCTGCTTTGTCTCGCTTTGAGCCTGGATTACGTGGTTCAATTGAGTCTTTGGGTGTCTTTTGATTTGAGGGACTTTTTGTCAATTTGAGGTCTAATTGTGTGTTTTCATTGAGTGAAATTTGATTTTTTTTATCTTTTTATATCACTTCTCAAATTGCTTGTCTCATTAGTTTTCATTTTGTTTAGTGCATTTTTCTCTTAAACATTGAAAATACAAAAAAAATCTCTTTTGCTTTGGATTAGTTAGTGTGAATTAAATCTTTTCAGTGTTATTAGTGATTAGTAACTTTGAAAGAAAAGCTTTTAGTTTCCATTAGTTGCATTAGAGATGTCATTGGTCGTTGTCTGATCATTTTGTTGTTGTGTGAAAAGCTCTTAACTCTCTCATAATTAGCTTTCATCGAATGAAATGATATACTGTGGCATGTAGTGTGCATTTAGGAGATTTTTAGACATAACACTTGCTAGGGCCTGAAAATTGAAACATAATTGAAGACAAACATTAAAATTCATTCAATTTACACTAAGGCAGCATTGAAACATTAACGAAATATTTAGAGGTCTAGGCTAGAAACGTGTTCCGACGTCTTTAAACCTAGTAGCTGTCGTTTGCCTCTTGGCTTTAGACAGCACTCACTAGTTAATGAACAGTAATAAAATCATAGTCCGTATATAAAGGGAGACCCCACTAGGTTTCTATCCTTTATCCATAGGAAGCCGAGTCTGCCGCCCTATACCCGTGATACACCGGACACAGCATTCGGGGAGATTTCCTACATGTACATTAAGTCCTTGGTTGATTTCTCTCTCATTTTGAAACCAAGGTGTATATTGCAGTTCACGGTTATTTGGTACACCCTTTGCCTAGAATTCCAGAGTAGTCATTTTGATCTTTTCTGACTCCTCAAATTCGAAAATATCATCAAGCGCTTGTCCTTTCACGCTTGCTTCAAAACTAAAAGAGATAGAGTCACCTTTCATCCGTTTCTCGACTCTTAAAACATGAAACGGTAAAGTTTATAAGTTTCAATGTGGTAAAATAAATCACCTGCGATCACACGCCCTTTTTAGAGTTTTCTTGTTGGCCGTTTGATTGTGTGCCTTGGTTTTTAGCCCACGTGCGGTTTTGAGTTGTTGATGGAAACTTTTCCAGAGTTCACCAACCAAGGAATCCCCTTCGATGGGAATCCTGGTCATTTTCCTCCTTTTGGAAATGTTGGTGCTCCTTATATGGAAACGTTGTCCCTTCCTGGGTTAACTTTGGGTTTCCTGTTTGGTTGTTTTCAACCTCTGTGGTCCCAAATGTCTCAGCTACTGTTCAATCGGTTCCTTCGCCTGAACAAAATCATGTTGATTCTAAGGTGGACCTCTCCCCTTCTTCACCTGTTTTTGTGTCCTCCTCTTCTACTTCGCCTGGTGAAAGTCTGGATTCGAGTAACCAGGTGGCTAAGAAGAAGAAGAATAAGAAAAAGAAGAAGAAGTTTGATAAGAGAGAGGCTAAGGCTACAGCTACTGCTTCCGAAACGTCTCCTCTTGATAAACCTTCCAACCCTCCATGGAAAGTCAAGTTCCCTTGCATGTTGTGCATGGGAGACCATCTTCTTCGAGATTGCCCTGGCATTCCCAAGGTGCTCGAAGTATGGTCCAACGGTCGTCCGTCATTGCCTTTGGCTTCTGGGAGTCAGGTTGGGGGCACATCTTCAACTGGTGCTAGTAAGGCTCCTAAGAAGTAGGGTAAGATTACCAATCCCTGTAAGTTGTGTGAAGGGCACCATACCATTCACCTTTGTCCATATATGGATGAAGCCAAGAGAGTTTTGGACAACTCAACCATTTCTACACCATGCCTCCCAGCTAGTTATAAATGGCTTTCTTTGAGTCCTCCACCAGTTGATCCTACGGTTGGTCAAGTGTCATCCTTGGTCGATCCCACTCCCTCAGAAATTCAAATTCAGGAATCCGTTCCCGACCAACCATTAGTCGTGGGATCGGTTGAGCTGGCCCCGTCTACGGTGCACCAGGTCTTTTCCGTTGAGAGTGGACTGCACACCCCCCATGTCCTTTTGCTTTCTTTAGATTCTTCAGACTTGGAGAAAGATTCTCCTATCCCTATACCTCAAGAAGCTGCTCCTCTGCCTCCCATGATGGGGGTCCCGAAGGATATCCCTCCTGCCTTCGAGATGGAGGTCATGGAGGATGCTCCTTCTTCTTCCATAACACCAAGGGAAGACCATCTCAGTTTGATGGTAGCCCCTCCGAGTAGTTTGGTCGCTTCCTTTGACTGGAGTCGATTTGCAGGATACCGCCTTCCGTCTTATGTGCCTTTCAAGATCACAGTACAGGCTTTTGGTCTGGTCGTACCCAGCACCATTATAGACGAAGGCGCGTCTGTTAGTGTTCTATCCTCAACTACTTGGCAAGCTTTTGGCTCGTCGCCGCTTGCGCCTGTTACGCAGAAGAACGAGTCAACCGTTAGGGATCCTTCCAAGGTTACATGTTACTTTGGGAGGTAAAACTGTCCATATGGACGTGATGGTTGTTCTAGGCCCCTTGGATTTCAATCTGCTCTTGGGGCGCGATTACACCTATGCCATGGGATAACTTGTCTCCTCCCTTTTTCGTGTGGTCTGTTTTCCACATGAAGGTCGGATCGTGACCATCGATCAGCTTTCGTTCTTTGGTCATGATGTGGCAACTGGCCCGCCATCATCCTTTCCTGGTTTTATCCCAACCGTTGTATCTGCCCCACCACAGGTCAACTATGTGTCTACCTACCCCGTGTCTGTACTCAGTGATAGTGCCGTTGTGCATCAGGTGCTGGAGGCATTAGGTCCTGACTTCCAGGATGTTTTCCTTCCATCAGGAGTGGAACTCTTGGAAGCCATGACTTCTTGTTCATTATGATGAGGTCTGTCAGAGCATAGTTCGTTTTCTTGTGTCAAGCTCCTTAAAAAATGAAACAAGCTGGTCGGAGCACAATTCGTTTTCTTGTGTCAAGCTCCTTAAAAAATGAAACAAGCTCTTATGAGAACAACCTCATAGTTCTTTTAATGTGTCAACCTCGTCAAAACAATGAAACACTTTCTTGTTCAATTCGAGTCTTTGATAAGTTCTCGTAAAATCCCAGTCGAGTCTTTCTCTTGATCTCGTATCTTGAACCTTCACTCCATCTTCCTTTCATATGGATTGAAGCTTGGGGGCATGCACCTCGAATTGAGTCACCATGCTGGGGGGCATGCTTAATTTTCAAGCATAGTTTGTTTCCGTTTCAAGCTTGTGTAAAAATGAAACCGGTTTCAAGCTTGTATAAAAATGAAACCAACTTCAAGCAGAGTTTTTTGATTTCAAGCTTGTGTAAAAATGAAACCATCCCCATTTTACCTCTTGTGATTGCCATGTTATCAACCTATTTTTGCCAGATGAGCCTTGGTTTTCTCACTCCATCGTCACTATCTGCTCGGCCGATCATATGCCTTCACTTCGTTGTTTTAACCATTCCTGAGGAACCGCTACAATGAGTGGTCTTGTTAGCCAGCCTCTCAACCTTTACTTGTTCTGAGCAGTTCCACCATCACCGAAACCAGTAGCTACCCCTTGATGCCACTCATTCCTCTAGGAGGAGTCAACTTTCAGCTCTTTTATGACTCTCTAAAAATGAAAAGATTTCCAAGTTCCTTGTCATTTTGATCTCGTTAAAGTGGCTGCGAAACGACATCTACCCAGTATACGTTTACTCCTTTTTCAGGCTGGGATAGATTATTTACGAAAAAGGAATACCCTAGCCTATCGCGACTAGGAGGTTTTCTCAGACATATTTTTCTACCTTTTCAGATCTGAGGAACTATTTACGAAAAGGAACTGTTGGAGTTTACTTTTCCGCTGTCTTTTCAAACTCTCTAAACATGAAAAGGTTTCGAGTTCTCCCTTTTTTAGACTCGTTAAACCCTGATGACATCGGATTCAGTCGTAATGACGATATTCGAGTTTCTCCTTCCTAGGGCTCGTTAAATGTACTAGGATGGATTCGTCTGAAGGACGGACTTATATGACAAGCATATGGTATCCTCTTCAAGCTTGTGTAAAAATAAAGAGGTACTCACCAGAAATGGTGGGGGAAAAATGGAACCAGCATCATTGTCGTGTCGGCAGTATGTCGCTCTTGAACATGGCACTTGTCTGCGTTCGTGTCGGGTTAGGGATATCTCATCTCATTTTTCATTTTCCTCCGTGGGTTTAGGTGATCCCTTTTGACCTCTCATCTACTCCTTGCCTCGTCATCATGACCTCTGATATTTTGATGTCAAATACTGCCAAACTCACTGTCGTGCCGCCGATATGTTCAAGAGAAGTTGACCTCTGCAAGTTTCAAACTTCCTCTGATTCTCAGCTGATCCTGATTCACAAAGAAATTATGTTCCTCTATCTCGTGTCGATGATGTGGGAAACACTATGGCCCACCTTCGGTCAAGTTCACTTCCTGTCGACTTCAGCTCATTATCCAGGAAGCTGATCTAGAGACTCCCTTCTAGTACCTTGGAGCCTGCATGCCTCAATGGAAGGTTCTTCGCGTTCAACATGAGGTTTTCATCATTGGCCTCTGATCGAGTGATTCTACGAGTGTTTGATGCCAGCTCACTGATTCACATGTCGTAGACTGTACCTATAGTACCTTGAGGACCATTTTCATTATTGGTGGTACCTCTCGCGTCTATTAACAGCTTTCATCATTGGCTAGTAATCAGGCAATGTTCTCGCATGTTCGACTCCATCTCACTTACTCGCATGCTTGAACTTGTACTTTGTTCGAGTCGAGATGGAGCGCAAGACCCTGGATTTTGTCTGTTGGAATCCAGGTTGCGATATTGTGGATTATTATGATTACATGAATCATTCATTGGATGGATGTGACCATGCCTGAGTCTCTTTATCGATCCTCACTGGATGGCTGCGTCCATACCTTGGATCTGGATTATTGTATATTCTGTTATGGATGGCTACGCCCATACCACACATATATCATGTATTTGAGATATCATTTTTACTTCTCTACGCGGGTTTTCCGATGGCGGTGTTTTCAGTTGGACACGTTCTCGTAAAGCATTTCACCCCTCTCTCTCTTTCGGGCCTCATGCTTTAGGGGGCATCTGTTACACAGCAATTTGTCACCGTCCCTACAATCCCCCGTCCCGCACATTGGAGGGCTCATTTTGTGACCTATGAGCAGTGACATAACCTAAAAACACTTTCATGGCGTTCCCCTAGACATGGACTTTCATTGCCCTGAAGACAACTCCTTGTGAAAAACCCTAAAAATAGCCCTTTTTGCATTGGCGCGGGTACATACTTCAGCCCTCGTGCCAAGGGAGGAAATCCTCCAAATAGGGTGCGCCAATTGGCGCTCTGTCTCAAAGCCGCACCCGCGTTAGGCTTAATAAAGGGTGTTTTTAAAAAATAAATGGCAGAAGATTGACCCCAACCAATTCCTAAACTGGTCTCTATTTTGAGTTGGGAGGTTGGCTCCGGATTTCCATGTAGAGGAAGTAGTTTTCCACCTCTCATGGAAGCTTCCTTGAGGATAGGGCCAATCCCATGATTATAGGGATCCCAACTCCCCTTCCTCCATCTATATAAGCTTGCCATTTTCCTTTGCAAGCTAATCTCCAAGAGTCTCCAAAAGTCTCCAAGAGTCTCCAAGAATCTCCAAGAATCTCCAAGAGCCTTCATAGCTTAAAGAATGCTAAAATTGTCCTCATAGAGCCAAATCTATAGCAAGGAGATTGATGATTGAAGAGAGATGCTTGTCCCCATTCCCGACAAGCTTTACCGAGACGTATTCTGCAGACGACCTGCCGAAGGATAATTCAGCGTCAGAGCCAGGTTGTATTTTCCTTTGTATGAATTAATGATAAGCGACTATTGGTTATGGTTCCACTCATTTTGTTCATTATGATCATGAGTTGTGTCCTCTCTGACTGACGCATAATTGCATATATTGGATTTTACACTTGTGTTTGTTGTGTTTCTTGCATGTGCAGGTGTTCGATCGCGACAAGCGTGAGGATTATGATCTGCCGGAGCAAGGGAACGGGAGTGCTACCTTCTCTACAAACAACAGCGTTGGATTCGAGGTAAGCCTTCTTCGCAAGTTGGTTTATTGAAATTAGGGACCTGCACCATAGTGTGTTACGATTGTTGCTAGACCCGTTCTGGGCTATTAGGGATCGCCTATGTCCGCAGAGGGGATTTACCTCTAAAACACACTCAAAGTGATGGCCCACTCGCTCTTTGTCATAATTTATATTTAATTTAAACAAACCTTGGTTATGAACCCAGTTCTTAACATAACTATACTCGATTATAGCCTACTATTGATTAGGCCTCACGCATATGAAAATATTTTAATAACTTCACCATATCAGCGTATTTCGTATCCGGGCCCACAAATTACATAAAACATTCATATGCGCCTTATCATATAATATATATTTCAATCATATCACAACGCTCCGTATTATAAAGTGAACCATGCAACATATATCAACCCCAACCTTCTTGAACTTCGAATTGAATAACTTAACGACATTTAAACGAATGTTTGGGCCCACATCCATATAACGTACCTTGGCTTAAGTATTGAACAGATCCAACAATCCATATGACATCGCTCTCCCTTCGGTGATCCGACGTCCCTAATCAGATCTCGCCCGGACTATTACGCATGAACTTTAACTTTCGATGACAGTGGTTTTACAAACTTGCTCAGGGACACGCGGCAGCCGATGGCATTGATCGCCTTCAACTTGGGAATACAGCTTTTCGTACAAAAGCGGTGCGATATTGTGGGGTTGGTTTCGTAAACCCGCTATCACTGTTCACAGTACTCATGGTTCCAGTTTGCACATGGTTCCATCCCGCCTACCATCAAAAATTCATTTATTTGATTTATAACTTCTCGTTTCGGTTCTTCTCCCTTTGATACATAGCTCCACTGTCTATTCTATTTCCTTCATCGCTCTGCCACTGAATCATCATTCCGCGCAGGCTTAATTAAACTCTGCATTTCTAATTTCATGTCAGGGCTCGATCTCACCGTAAATCCAAGCATGCCTTCATTATATACAAAGATATATATATACTCCGTTCAAAGATTTTCTTTCTTATTTCGGCCTTAACAAAAAACGTGTTTCATTCTTACTTTAATACGACGCTACCATAAGATTTAACCCCAAACTCCATTAGGTTTTCACTGCTTGAAACTCGGTTCCACCTCTTATCCTCAGGGTTCCGTCTTGACCTTTCAATGGTTTAGTATACACCTTCTGTTGCACTCTTGGTGCCTTCGCATGCTAAACCAGCAGCTCTATCAGAAACTCAATGTGCATTCCAGGTTTGTATTTCGAATTCTTCGAAGCCCTTACTGTAATTCCTGTATGTGAAATCTGTTGCTCTGCCAAATGTAGACATCTGTCTTTTCATGCTCTATATGTATAGTCTTCTGCAGTTTCTACACATCATGTCACTGTATTCTGCTTTGCCTTTTTCTCACTCTGTTCTCCTCATGCTCCTGCAAATACTATCACTATACCCTACTTTGCCTCTGTTGCTATCCTTTGCCATCACTATATCCTACTTTTCCTCTGCTGCTGTACTTTTCCGTCACTATATCCTGCTTTACCTCTGTTGCTGTCCTTTACCACTGTTACTGTCCTGCTGTTGTTCTTTTCCATCAATGACAACATTTCCAACAGTCTCCCCCTTTGGCATTGATGACAATACACTTCCTCTATTTGCCTTTTAGGACCCTTCCTCCTGTTGCTTGCTCTTCCTCCCCCTTTGACATCAATGGCAAGGGGTTGCTCATTTTTCAGTGTGCTTTCAACTCTCGCCTATGACCTGTCTCATGCTTTTGTTGCTAGCTGATCTCCCCTGGAATGATATTTTCGTTTCTGTTCTCCCCCTGGACTGAAGCTTCCTTTTTCTATCAGAGAGTAGTATCTACAGATACTATCCCTAGTCTATCCCTCAAATACTCAAATGGTCCTCTAGCAAGTGGTTTGGTAAATATATCTGTTGTTTGTTCTTTTGTTGGTACATACTCCAGCTTTACTACCTTCTAAGCCACTTGTTCTCGGAGAAATTGATACTTGATTGGGATATGTTTAGTTTTTGAATGAAGCACAGGATTTTTTGATATACTTATAGCACTTGTATTATCACATTTGATAGAGATGGGTTCATTAATGCTTACCTTCATATCTTGGAGGGTTTGCTTCATCCATATGACTTGTGTACAGCATGTTACTGTTGCTATGTATTCTGCTTCTGCTGTAGATAAAGAAATAGATGTTTGTTTCTTTCTTATCCATGCCACCAGACTTTCTCCTAGATAGAATGCACCTCCACTTGTGCTTTTCTGTCATCCACAGCATTGAACTCAATGCATCACATTAATTTTATCAAAGGTGAAGCTTTGCCTTTAGGATACCAAGTCCTCTTATAAGTGGATTGGCAAATCTAGATATTACTGTACAGAAGGTGATTTTGTTTAGTGTTGCCCAGTATAGCAACTAGCCCTCTTTTATGATGTCGCAAATGATGTTGTTAGTCCAACAGACTTCCTATCATGGATCTATAAAGTTTGATATATTAAACTGAATCCATCACAGAGCGCCCAAAAACTTGCATCCACGTGATGTGGGAACGGCCTGAGTTTGCGGTCCTCCTTTAGACTTTTCTTTATCACTATAAATATTTTCACGTGAGATGGATATGCACTTGTGTTCTTTTCTGATGTGAAGTCTAGTAGAAAGCTGACTCTTTCCGATGCGTTCATCTCAAATTCTTATTTCATATCCTCATCAAACCCTTTTGCTAGTTCATCTCTGTTGCTTCCAAACATAATGTCATCAACATATACTACAACAATCAGGAGTTCATTTTCATGGGATTTTATGTATAGATTTTTGTCTACTCCACCTCTCTTAGAGCCTTGTTTTTTCAAATACTTATCCAGTCTTGAGTACCAAGCACGAGGAGCCTGTTTCAGTCCATATAGAGCCTTCTTCAGTCTGCACACATAGTCTTCTTTATCTGTTAATGAGAAACCTTCTGGTTGTTCCATGTAGACTTCTTCTTCTAGATCTCCATTCAGAAAAGAAGAGTTTACATCCATTTGATATACCTTGAAGTCTTGGTAGCATGCAAAGGCCAGAAATATTATGATGGCTTCCATTCTGGCTACAGGGGAAAATGTTTCATCGTAATCAAGTCCTTCGATTTGTGAATATCATTTGCAGACAAGTCTGGCTTTATTCCTGACCACCTATCCTTCCTCATTCATTTTATTTTTGAATACCCATTTTGAGCCTATGACATTCTTCTCAGTGGGTCTAGGAACTAGTTCCCAGGTATTGTTTTTCTCAATTTGGTCCAATTCTTCATTCATAGCATTCACCCAAGACTTGTCCTTGCTGGATTCTTCAAATTTATTTGGCTATATTTGTGATAACATGGCTATGTATACCTCTTCTGTCTGTTTAGTTCGCTGCCTTCTTGTCTGGACCCCTACTCTTTTGTCTCCGATGTTCTGATCTTCAGGATGATTCTTCTGAGTGTATCTTGAGGGGGCTTTCGAGCTTAGTTCAGCATCTTCTGTTGTCTTGCTTGTTTCATCATCATCTTGGTTTTCTTCTTCATGGTTGTCTGATGGACTGCTGCAGTCTGTATCTCCTGTATTGTTTGGAATTTCTTCATAAAATCTCACATCAATACTTTCTACTATTTTTCGAAGAGTCTTCTTGTAGCACCTGTACCCTTTACTTTTGGAAGCATATCCTAGAAATATCCCTTCATCTACTCTTGCATCAAATTTCCCAAGATTTTCATCATTATTCTTTATGTAACACTTGCTTCCAAAGATTCTAAAATGTTTGATTGAAGCGGGTTTCCCATGCCATAGTTCATAGGGAGTCTTGTCACTACTTAACCTTAAGTGAGCTTTATTAAGGATATGCACCATTGTGTGTACTGCTTTTGCCCAGAAGGTTTGAGGAATATTACTCTCTTGCATCATGGCTCTGGAAATTTGTTGTACATATTTGTTTTGTCTCTCTGCTACTCCATTCTGTTGAGGTGTTCCTGCAGAATTCATCTATCAGTAAATTCACCTCCTCTGTCTGATCTGATGCATTTTAGCTTACAGCATGTCTGATTTTATGCTAAATCTTTGAATATTTTGAATTTCTCTAGAGCTTCCAATTTATTCCTGAGAAATGCAACCCATGTCATTCTGGAGAAATCATCTATTATCAGCATGAAGTAGGATTCTCCACTTGGTGTTTTAGTTCTTGCAGGTCCACACAGGTCCATGTGCACAAGTTGGAGTGGTCTTCTTGTTGACAACTCATCTTTGGCCTTAAATGATGTGCGGGTCTGTTTTCCCAATTGACAAGATTTTCATATGGTATTAGAAGATCTTCTTATTTTTGGCATGTCTCTGACAGCTTTCTTCTTGCTTAGTCTGATGATGTGATCGAAGCTGATATGTCCTAACCTTTTATGCCATAACAGTGACTCCTCAAGTTTTCTAAGATGACATGCTTCATCTTCTTCTTTCACAATGTAAACATTACTCTCTGTTCGAACTCCTTTGAGCAGAGTCTTACCTGTGGTGCTTGATCTGACTTCACAATCTTGTGCTCTAAAAAGAACTTCACAGCCTTTATCACACATTTGACTGACACTCAACAAATTTGCTTTCAGCCCATCTACAAATAGTACATCTTGGGCCTTTCCTTTGCCATTGTCCAGGCTGACTGAGCCTTTTCCTTTTATTTTTCCTGATTTATCATTGCCAAAAGTAACATTGCCAGATTTTTTTTCATCAAGAGTTATAAACTTGCTTCTATCTCCAGTCATGTGTTTTGAGCAGCCACTGTCAAATACCACTGGCTTTTCAGGTCTTGAGCAGTTAGAGCCAAGTCACATTTATTCACCTTCTTTATCCACTGGAAGCACCCTTTTTCTTGGTATCTTTTGTGAGATGATGAACTACATCTTTTGAGAGGACATTTGGAAGACATATGTCCAACTTGATTGCATACACATCATTTGATCATAATTTTTGCAGAATTATGAGTATGAACAAAATTTCTTTGATTCATAAACCTCCTTGAGGTGTTGAACATCAATATTTGTCCATACTTTCTACACTCAATAATTTGATGGCCAAATTCCTTACAATAAAAACAATAACCATAGAAACTATTTGCATACCTGATGTAAGTTTGTCTTCTCCATTTGTTTGCTTGAGACAGTCTTTTCACTGTTTGCATCTTTTGCTGATTTGAATTAATCCTCCTTGCATGAAAGTATGCAGCAATGTGTCCTAGCTTGTGGCAGACATAACAAGTGGCATTCTTCATAGGAGGGAAGAATCTCCTTTGATGGCTTCCAAAATTGACATACTCAGGGGTATATGATCCTTTTTCTGTTGTCTTAGTATTTATTACATTCTTTGTTACTAGAGGTTTCTTCTGATCTCTGTCTTCCTCATTACATGTTTCTTCTTTTGTAGGAATTGTTTGAGTTGCTTCATCATTCTTCTTTGCTTTTACAAAAATAATTTCTCTGTTTTCTTTTTCTTTGCTTTTACTTGATTCTCCTTCATAGCCTACTCCAGTTTTTATCATAGGGGATCTTTGAGCATCCAAAATTTCGTTCAACTTACCAAAGCTTGTTGTTTGAGAAGAGTTTATAGCCATTTTCTTTTGAGCATTTTCTAATTTCTTCCTAAGACATACTACTTCTTCTTCCAACTTATCTTGTTCCTGAGTTTTCTCCTTGATTTGATTAAGTAACATGTCTTATATCTTTTTGGCTTCTTCAAGTTTTATCTTTAGCTACATGAGGACTTCTGAATTCTGTTCTTCTCGTACATACTTGAGGATAATGTCCTTTTGTTTTTTGCATTTCAGTTTGAGTCTATCAATATCCTCCAAAGCACTTCTTAGCTCCCCCTCAAGGTCGACTTCGCCTTCTTCTTCTTCATCTTCTAGCAGGAGTCCTTCAAGTTCTTCTATGGCCATCAATAAAAATTCAGAGGTTCCTTCTTCACTTGAGGGTTCATCTGAGTCTTCAGATGCACTGTTGTCTTGTTGAGCATAGAAGGATTTTCTACCAAATTTCTTTCCTTTCTGCCAGTTCTTTGATGTATTTTTCCCTGATTCTTGAACTTGATTCTTTACTTTCTTGTGAGGACATTTAGAAGCATAGTGTCCAATTACTCCACAGTTAAAGCATTTGAAAGGAAGTTTACCTTTGTATTTACCTGAGCCTCTATCCAATTTCTTGAAAAATTTAGCCTCTTCTTCATCCGAGGAAGAACATGTATCTTCCTTTTCTTCTTTCTTCTTTTATGTTTTAAAATTTGCCTCCCTCGCACTTGGCTTCTTCTGTGGGAGTCTCATCTCATAGGATGTTAAATTACCAAGTAATTGGTTCATAGTCAAGGTCTCCCAATCAGTTGTTTCTTCTATTACAGACACCTTGGGATTAAACCTAGATGGAAGAGATCTTATAATATTTTGCACAATTATACTTTCTGATAAGGTTTCTCCAAGAGCGTTCATATTGTTAACAATTTCTACAACTCTTAAGAAGAAGCTACCAGCATCTTCATCATCATTCATTTTTAAATTTTCAAACTGGGTTCTATATACTTGAAGTTTGGCAGTCTTTACCTTTTTATCTCCCTCATGAATATTCTCTAGAGTGTCCCACATATCTTTGGCAGTATTACTGTGCATAATTTTGATAAATTCAGCCTCACAAAGTCCACTTAAGATTGCATTCATGGCCTTTGCATTTGCTACAAATTATTGTTTAGCTTCTCTTTCTGGGTCGGTTGCATTTGGGGCATATCCAAATTCTACAGCAGCCCATACCTCTATTCCTAGAGACATTATGTATGCTCTCATTCTAATTTTCCAGAAGGCATAATTAGCACCAGTGAAGAAAGGGGCTTTATTGGTTGAGCTTCCTTCTTGACTAGCCATCCTGGGGGCCTAGAATCTCCTTTCAGTGATTAAACTGGTACAAAAGGAACCTGGTTCTGATACCAATTGTTGAATCTTTGGTTAAACTGAGAGGGGGGGTGAATTAGTTTAACACATACCTGAGATTTTTAAATTTTCATCAAACTTATTTACAGCTTAATATGTGAACAGTCTTAAAATGTTGCAGCCAATATTAAATTAATGTGACATCAACCTTATTGTGAGAGCAGCAAACAATTAAACAGATTGAGTGGATCATATCAACATATAAGCAACACATAGAGACAGCAGATGTAAGTGGAAACCCATAAAGGGAGAAAACCACATATTATTATTGTTGTGATGCAAAGGAAAGCTCCAACTCCCTCTCACCACTGTTTTTCTGCAGGCAACAACCTACAGGAGGCTCCAACCTTAGTCAGCTACAACTGAAAGCTATCAAGCTCCAACTTGATAGGGAAGCTCCAACTTCCTCAATTTCAAAAGAAATGTTTGCTGATTTACCTCAGATATCAGCTATGTTCTGTAGCATCTCTTTCTGCTCCTCTCTTCCTTATATTCTCTGCCTCAATCTTCTGTACTCTGCATTCACTATCCTTATTCTCTCTAACCACTTTGCATATCAAGGTGATGTTACTTATAGAGATTTCCTGATGACTATTTGTTTTCCTCTAGGAATTTGAAATGAATAGTCCTGACTATTTGCCTTCTGCCTCCTTATTTCTTTTATCAGCTCATTCAGAAAAATATAACAATATATATTAATTTCAAATATACAGTGGGATTTTTGTTTTCCTCCAGAGACTTGCCAATGCATCACAAAAAATGTAAAACAATTAAAACATTTGCATTTTCAGTTACAATATATAAACTTCACTCAACCCTTGGCTTGCTAGTTTTGTCCTTTTTGTTGCTGTTAGATAGCTGCTCTGCATAACTCTGTTCACTGCACTTGTGTGCACCTGTGCATGTACACCTGTCAAACTTGCAATCTCTTTTTACCTTTGTCAGCCCCATGCTTCCTCTCTCTTTGTGCATATAAAATGCATATAGCAAATTTGTACTCAATACAACTGTCAATCTGGGTAATTTCAATACTCTATTTTCTGGGTTGGCAGTTTAATTTAATAAATGTAGAAGCCGCCTTTGGAATCAATGGTTAAGACCCTGCAATGCCTATCAAGCGCTCCTTACATTAAATATAGGATTTTGAAACCATACGCAGAAACTCGCTTAACCCAAGGTCTCCTTAATTCATTTCCAAATGAATTCACCTCTTGAATAGTTTTACTACAGAACCTTTGGATTAATCAACTCTCGGCATCTTCAAAACTGTGGTTAAACCATAATAAAAAATCCAACTTATAATATTTCGAATTAATATTCGAATATTCTAGCCAAACCATTACATAGAAGTCTCTGCATATACTCGGATTTTATAATTTGACTACAATGGTCAATAATTTATATTGAACTCTGCTTTATGAAGGCATCAATGAATATCTCGACTTTGGAATAACACTCCAAGTGATGGGCCACTCGCTCTTCGTCATAATTTATATTTAATTTAAACAAACCTTGGTTAAGAACCCAGTTCTTAACATAACTATACTCGACTATAGCCTACTATTGATTAGGCCTCATGCATATGCAAATACTTTAATAACTTCACCATATCAGCGTATTTCGTATCTGGGCCCACAAATTACATAAAACATTCATATGCGCCTTATCATATAATATATATACCAATCATATCACAACGCTCTGTATTATAAAGTGAACCATGCAACATATATCAACCCCAACCTTCTTGAACTTCGAATTGAATAACTTAACGACATTTAAACGAATGTTCGGGCCCACATCCATATAACGTACCTTGGCTTAAGTATTGAACGGATCCAACGATCCATATGATGTCTCTCTCCCTTCAGTGATCCGACGTCCCTAATCAGATCTCGCGCGGACTATTACGCATGAACTTTAACTCGTGATGAGAGTGGTTTTACAAACTTGCTCAGGGACACGCGGCAGCCGATGGCATTGATCGCCTTCAACTTGGGAATACAGCTTTTCGTACAAAAGCGGTGCGATATGGTGGGGTTGGTTTCATAAACTCGCTATCATTGTTCACAGTACTTATGGTTCCAGTTTGCACATGGTTCTGTCCCGCGTACTATCAAAAATTCATTTATTTGATTTATAAATTCTCATTTCGGTTCTTCTCCCTTTGATATATAGCTCCACTGTCTATTTTGTTTCCTTCATCGCTCTGCCACTGAATCATCATTCCACGCAGGCTTCATTCAACTCTACGTTTTTAATTTCATGTCAGGGCTCGATCTCACCGTAAAGCCGAACATGCCTTCGTTATATACAAATATATATATATACTTTGTTCAAAGATTTTCTTTCTTATTTCGGCCTTAACAAAAAATGTGTTTCATTCTTACTTTAATACGACGCTACCATAAGATTTAACCCCAAACTCCATTAGGTTTTCACTGCTCAAAACTCGGTTCCACCTCTTATCCTCAGGGTTTCGTCTTGACCTTTAAATGGTTTAGTATACACCTTCTGTTGCACTCTTGGTGCCTTCGCATGCTAAACTAGCAGCTCTATCAGAAACTCAATGCGCATTCCAGGTTTGTATTTCGAATTCTTCGAAGCCCTTACTGTAATTCCTGTATGTGCAATCTGTTGCTTTGCCAAATGTAGACATTTGTCTTTTCATGCTCTATATGTATAGTCTTCTGCAGTTTCTACACATCCTTTCACTATATTCTGCTTTGCCTTTTTCTCACTTTGTTCTCCTCATGCTCCTGCAAATACTATCACTATACCCTGCTTTGCCTCTGTTGCTATCCTTTGCCATCACTATATCCTGCTTTGCCTCTATTGTTGTCCTTTGCCATCACTATATCCTGCTTTGCCTCTGTTGTTGTCCTTTGCCACTGTTATTGTCCTGCTGCTGTCCTTTGCCACCAATGACAACATTTCCAACAGGATGATGGCGATGATGATGATGATGTGTTCTGGAAGAAGAAATAGAATAAAACCCATACATCCCAGTCCTCTTGTCTGGTGTTTCCAATGATATGCCATATTTGATTGTGTCCTCTATATCCAACCTGTGTCATGATCGAGACCTGCTACCATATGCCCCATTTTTCTTCTCCTCCTTCCTATCTCCATAACTTATCCCCATATTCCCTTGCTTCTACAACTCTAAAAGACTTCGTAGAATCATTGCATTAACCTCATCCTGCTTTTCCTGGTCCCTTACAAGTATTTCTTGTGCCTCCAACCTATCATTGCTTGCCTTGTAACTTCCCCTTAAACTCCTCAATGTATCTGCTATGTCAGCACAATACTCATATCCTTGTCTCTCAACTGATTTGTAGGGAGAGTCACATGAACTGTAATCCACCATTTTTCTCTTCATCTTTGATCTTGTATTTCCTGCAAACATGTCATGTTAGATAAACCAAATAGATACCATAATAAAAATCATACCTCAATGACGTTTAGAGGATGCTATCACATTTGCACAAATCAATCCAAATTAGCACGATACATGTATATACACAATCATACTAACATATCGACATCATGCATGATAACATCGATTGCATATAATGGTGATATAATGACCTCATGTAAAATAACCATAACCATGACAATGCATGCATAATAACATGCATCTAGCCCACCCAGTCCAAGTGTTCAAACCTAGAAGCTCTAATAACAATCTGTAGGGCCCCCTCCCACATTTATCCACTTTCACAAGCCCTCTAGGGTAAACATGAGCTGAGTGCTACTACGACATGACTCGAACTCCAAGTTCTATTTAAGGAAGTCGGGCCTACAAATTGAAACCTTTCTGACGTTCCTCAGGGGCTACAAACCACCCAAGATTTAAAAAACCACCCCTAGTGACCAATCTGTGTGTTGGAACTCATTTTCATTGACCTAGACCCATAACTACACACTTGAAACTTCATCCATGTGGTTATGAGGCTATTACCGCACTCACAGGCTTTCCTCAATGCGATTATGGCCCAAAAGCTCTAGTTCCCGGGATTTGAGCCACTTTTTTTTAGGCTAGTCTCCAAACTGCCCAGAACTAGCTGTAAATTTTCAGAGGCATAAATAAAATTGCTACAATGATAATCATTCAAAACTTGAATAAGAACTTGACCTAACCATGACATGCATTTTATCAAACATATGACAAACATAGAAGCTACAGGTCATGAATGCATATCTTATCTTAAGAGTCTAAAGTTCATTTGAGAGTCACCAAGAAGGTCTAATGTGCTCTCATAATAGCTGCAATAACACTTGTTAGCTCATGCATTCATTAACCATTCATTAACATATCAATTCGTAAACAAGAGCTAGAATTAAAAAATATCATAGAATCATGCTTGTTACCAATATATAACTAGAATAAGAAAGATGACAAATTTTCCATAATAACAAATACATGTGCTCATTAATCACAATATGATAATATCACTTAATTACATATGAAAAAGCCAATTGGGTTTTACATAGGCGAAAACAAAAATATTATTAACTAAAATTCATATTATATATTTTAATATTATTAAATTATATTTTATATAATAAAAAGTTAAGTATAATATATATATATATATATATATATATATATATATTACTAAAAACAAATCTAATTTCATAATTCAGAAAAATAAACTAGTCACATACTTTTTTTTAACATTTCTTTTACTAATTTTTTTCATTTAGGACATTCCAAATTTAAAATAAACAAATTCAAATATAAAACTATTGTTGCTCAACTTCATCAATGCTAATGGGTGGAGATAAAGATTATTAATTAAAAAAAGAAACAACTAAAAGTCTAGTTAATTATTTAGAAAAACAATATTATTTCCATGCTGAAATTTTTTTAACAAAAATGTTATAAATTTAATCAAAAGTTATAAAAAAAATAAAACAATATGATCAAAATTGCTACAAATTTTAACCAAAAAATATAAAGAAATAATCTCTAATAACACTTAATAAATAAAAAATAATACATATATATATATATATATATATATATATATATATATATATATATATATATATATATATATATATATATATATATAATTTTCCTAATCTTTATATTAAAATTAAAATACACATCAGCAACCCCATACAATTAATAAATAAAAAGTTATATCGAGAAGAATATATATATACATATAAACACCACATTAAAAATATAAAATTTCCCACTATTTTTTATATTAAAATTAAAATACACATGCTATTGCTTCAATTAATAAATAAAAACCATTAATATGGAAAAAAAGGCGAGAAAGTTGAACTTTAATTTCATCATTTTCCCAAACGATGCTTTCCCACCAATCTAAGGGTACTCCAATTGTTTTTAAATTAGATAGTTTCTCTATTCCTAATGGCAATTTCCTCAATAACAGACACTCCTTTCACCTCACATCACAAAAAATTTCAACAACATCTTACAGCAGGGGTTCCCCACAGATTGGACAACTAGTATGGAAATACCTCTTTTCAAGAGTGGTGATGTCAATAATCCCTCCAATTACAGAACCATAATGGTAAATCCCTTGTTTGCAAAGTGATTTGGAAGCATGTTAGAAAATGAAATCAGCAAGTGGGCAGAAGAAAGAGATAAACGTGCTAAAGGGCAGGCAGGTTTTACACCTAAACATTCCACAATTGATCATTGTATAACTTTAAGGCACATCACTGAAAAATTTTGAGAAAAAAAAGGAAGAAGTTTTCTGTTGCTTTGTTGATTTCAGAAAAGCCTTTGACACGGTTCCTAGGGATAAGCTTTGGGGCAGAATGGAGGAACTCAGGGTTCCCAAGCATTTGAGAGCATCTGTGCATAGGTTGTATGAAGAGGTGAAAGCCAAAATCAGAACTTCAGCTGGCATTTCTGAAAGTTTTAGAAGCAATATCGGGGTCAAGAAAGGTTTCCCATTGTCTCCTACCCTTTTTGGGTTATATATTGACAAGCTTGAAGAGTGGCTAAATTCGCAAGGGGGTGACGGTATCCATTTGGGCAAGTTCGTTATCAGACTTCTTTTGTATGCAGATGACCTTATATTGATTGCTAAATCGGCTCTTGGTTTGCAAGAGCATTTACGTTCCCTTGAGCATTTTTGTAGAAGGGTTGGGATGCAAGTCAATATTAGCAAAACAAAAGTAGTGGTTTTCTCTAACAAAAGAAAGCATAACCAACATAAGTTCTATTTTTGAAGGCAGCATTCTGGAAGAAGTTGCAGACTACAAATACCTCGGAATTGACTTCAACAGAAATTTAAGTTGGGATGGTTGTAGAAAGAAAAGAACTTTAGGGGGTTGGAAAGAATTTTATGCTCTTCAAAACAGGTGTAGAGAGGCAGAGCTGTGGGACTGGAAAACCACCCTAACTCTTTTTGGGCTTCTAGTGATTCCAGTGATTCTCTACGGTTGTGAACTATGGGCCAGCAGCACAACCAAGATGCAGTGGAAACAAATTGAGAAAATTCAGAAACGTTTGATTACAAACAAATTCAAAATTAAAAGTGCAGTTCCTTATGCTATCATGTTAAGTGAAACAGGGGCTACTCCTATTGAAGCAATTGCTATGGTGCGAGTCATAAGGTATCTGAAAAAAATTGAGCAAATGGAAGAGGGTAGATGGCCTAAGGTGGTGTTTAATGACATATTGTGCAAAAGACAGAAGACTTGGATGCGACAAAATAACAAATGGTTTAGTAAATGGGGTATTTGCTTGAACATTTTTCCTACAAACAGTAAATAGATAAAAACTTGTGTTATGGATAAATTCCACAAACATACTTGGAAGAAAGAGCTAGAGAGAAAGAATAAGTACTACATGGAAGAGTTTAACCCCACGCATAACCATCAACAAAAGGCGTACATAGGGGCTAATATTTCTTGGAGATCTAAAATTCTTATTGCTCAATTAAGGACTAATTCTCATCAACTCCGATGTGAAACAGGGCACTGGAAAAGGCCAAAAGAAATGTGGGAAGAAAGAGTATGTATTTTTTGCTCCTCCAGAAAAGTGGAAACAGAAAAACATTTCATTCCAGAATGTGAGGCCTTCAAAGACACCAGGGAAAACTATGCAGGTATTCTGGCAGCTAATTCTTGGGATAAGCTATTCAGAGAAGATTTTTTTGATAAGTTGGGAGTGGTCATTGTAAAACTTCACAGGAAAAGGGCCAAATACAAGAGTCAGATAGAGAAGCAATCTGTCCCATAGGCTATTTTTAGCCTCGTGGACATTAAAAACTCTTTCTTTCTTTCTTTCTTTCTTTATAACCAATGTTCCAAGGTTGGCCAACGCTTCTTCATTCCATATATTTGAAGGCCCCCCCATACTCTGTAACATCTGTACGCGTTGCAATGTCAAAATCCTCAGCATTGGAAAACTCCCATTAGATGGCCCTGCAATACTCTCTAACTTGTCTAGCCCTCTCAAAACCAAGGTCTCTAATGCTGGAAAGCTAGCATCTACACTCGCAATCTCCATGGCCGGAAGCACCCTTAATTGGTGACATTCCTCCAAATATAAAACCTTCAAGTTTCGGAAATCATAAATACAATTCGGTAAAGACAAGCCTTCATAATTATATAGCCTTACTTCCTCCAACTTCTTCATGTGCTTCATGCTCTCAGGAAGAACATCCACTGCGACATCAACATCAACATCTTCATGATCGTAATTTAATTCCAAAAATCTCATGTTCGACCAGGGACCCAGTCTACCTACTTCAATTTCTGCCTTTACCATTGCCCGCAGCTCCACCAGATTTGAGAAATTTTTTAGATCTTCTGCTCTAACCGTACGCCCTGGTCACAAAGGTAGGCACAATGTGTTAAATGAAGTGAGTTGAAAAATACCATATGGAATTGTCACTAACTTGTAACACTCTTTTAATTGGAGATGCTTCGGATATTTAAGCTCTATTATTCCACTAGGCAATGACTGCAGTCACCAACAAAATGCAAGATTCAAAGTTTGAAGACTAGAAAAATTGCATATGCTATCAGGAAAATCCTTCAAGTGGTAATAGGCTTCCAAGCTAAGAAACTCAAGTTGACCAAGTTGCCCCAATGATGATGGTCGCGAACTTAATGGACTGTGTGACAGTTGAACAACCCTGAGACACGTCAGGTTTAAAAGAAAGCCTTCGCCAACCTCTGACAACCTTTCGTTCCCCATTAACCACAAACTCACAAGATTTGTGCATTTGAAATCCATTGGTATATCATGAACATCACTCCCAAAAATTGATATTCTTTTGCAATCCCTAGTCTCTTCTTCACTAGGGAAATTCTGTAGATGTTGACTTGCTGAAAAGAACCATTTATGCTCCTTTTGGCCGATGTATATTTCCATGTCGTGCAGAACATCATGGACCTTTAAATGCTCGGTCCTAATATCTTTATAATGCTCAACCAAACCCCTGCTTACCATTACATCTATGTACTCACGCCCAGTATCCATAAAGTAACTTGTCCCTCTAGGAGTGATCAACCCTTCCGTGTGCCACATTTACACCAGACGCTCTACATAAATGTGGTAGTCCTCGAGAAACACAACACAACATAGAAAACAAATCTTTAAATTAGGATCTGGCAAATCATCATAACTCCATTTTAATTTTTTATACAACTCCGCATCAATAGTCTCGTGAGTGATTGGAAAGGCGAGATCTGCATTTTTCATCATCATCAAAGCACGACTCCACTCAACATTCCTCTTTTTGGATCTCATTGTTGTAGCTACTACATTTATTGCCAAGGGCAAACATTTGCACTCGATGGAAATTTCTCTAGTTATAGCCTTATCTATATTACTCCCAGTAACATTCCCATTTCTAAAAGCTCCACTTCTAAATAACTCCCAGCCTTCCTCTATGGACAAGGGATATATCTCCACAGAGTACTCAATCGCCCCCATTCTTGCAATGACATTTTTGTTGCAACTGGAGATTATGATTTTGATTTGAGTATCGACGCCAAATCCGATGCTCACTTCTTCCTGTAGACAAACTAATTTCCAGAAATCGTCCAATACGAGAAGAAAATTCTTCTTACTCTTGTGGAGAGATGCATACAATCTCATATTCCTTTGTTCAACAGTAGAATTTTCCTCCAGATTTAAATTCAATGCCTTAGAAATGGAAGTCTGCAACTCCTTAATCTGAAAGCCCTGAGAAATAGTAAATCAAATAACGACATCAAAGATACCACTAACCTACTACTTGTAAGTGTTGTAGATGACTTTCAGCAATGATGTCTTGCCAACTCCCCCCATGTCGTACACGCCAATCACGTGAGATTGGCGATGAGGGTTGGTGAGCCATGTCTGCGGCTAATCTTGAGCAGTTTGAATGTCGGACCCTTTGAAACCAGATTCTGGCACCATTTGAAGCAACAGCTCTGCCTGAGGTGCTGCAGCAGACACAATCTCCCGAGTAATGGCATGTATTGAGCAGACCCTACTGAGCTCTTGAATGAGGGAATCATATGTAACCTTCCAAGCTCTAACTTGCGTGGGGAGGTTGAGGTTCCAGAGGAGGCAACACCAACGCTCATACCATGCTCTCTGTCTATGTAGATTGGCCCGATTAATCAAATATTCAGCCTCTCAAAGGGATTTCTCCATATTTTTTATCCATTTTTTAAATTTCTCCTCCAGCCTCTTCTGCTGGTCTTTGATGCAAGGACATTAGGTTCCGAAAAATACTTTGTATTTTTGTAGACATAGGGGGGTCTTATGTTTTTAATTTCTTATGTAATTATTAGTATTTTGAATAAATATAGTGAGGAATTGTAAATGTTCTTGAATCATTGGAGAACATTAGAGAATCTGATTAGTTAGGAATGTGAAGAGTTAGTTTCAGCAAATTTAGGGATTTAGTCTAAATTTAGGAAATCTATAATTCCAAGAGTTTTTTTTAGCGTTAAGGGAGCTGAATCGGTTTATTATTAATTTGTATAAATAAGCCTCAGAGGCATTAAGCAGATAGATCTGAAGAGGGTGAGGGATTCAGTTCTGGGCAAATACGGTTTGTTCCTGTAAGCCTACGGGCAGTGCAGAAGGGCCATTTGATTTTGAAGACCTAGCCAAAACAAGAAGTTTTGTAAGTGGTTTCATTTATATATTATGAAAGAATTTGTTTCAACATTTCATGAGTATTATTCGATTTAAATTCTGTGTGAATGGGCTTCAATTTCAATAAGTGATGGTATAAGAACCAGTGTGAGGAAACTCTGAAATTGGGGTTTTAAATGTCCTCTATGTATCCTTGAAGAAATTGACATTCATGTCGATGTTGTGATGTGGAGTTGAATGTGCACAAATTTATGAATCAAATCCTGTGTGGATCTTTTTGATCATTGATCACAGCATGGATCAACGCTTTTGAAGAAATACAATTTTGAAATTGACCTTAAATCTAATAGAATCGATGCAAGGAAATATAGTTTTGTTGTAATGTATGCATGAAGGATATTTTATGAGTGATGGTTCATATCCAGAGGCCATCTGAAAACCGTGAATGTATACACAGCGAGGAACGCATAAAAGTGAGTTGAGAGACTATGTTACATTTGAAGAATCGAGTGAAGACACAGTAATACCGATGGACAGAAATTAGCGCAGCAAGTCGAAGGGGTTAACTGGAATCGAAGTGGTGAGCCAGCTTTTTAATGAAACCATGAAGGTGTAGAGGCCTCAACTTGTTTGAAATGTTGAAGTGTTAACAAAACAGAGATTTAACATCTAAAGAGGCATAGAAAAGCAATTTTGGAAGAGGAACTGTGTATCAGATAGATTGAATAAGTAAATGTAATATAGTGGTACTGTTGGAACAGTCGAAAGGTGGAGCATTAAGGGTGGAGTTCGTGTTGAAGAACTGAAGCGAAATCGTAAAAAAAAGGTTAATAATAGTGATCGAACCATGAAGGAAGCACGAAGGCGGTTTGAAGACCAATACCAGTGGTCTCGTGCACTTTTGCAAATGGTAAGCGGAAATTACTTTTGGAACGCGATAGCGTTGAATGTTTGACACCTCATCGAGAGTGGTATTCCATTACCACTTTTATCACGTAAATTCGGAGCGATAAGGTATGGAGGCAAATGCTACGCGATTCCCGTCTGATTTCTATCCATCAAAGATCGACGGCATTCACAACAGCAAGTTGCAGAGGTACTAATGGTTGAAGAGCTCATGCATGGATATGTTGGCTAAGCCAAAGTCTAAGCTTGGAAAGTTATATAAGCTGTGGTATTACCTTGATAAATTGGTCTTGAAAATTAATTGAAAGGGCGGAAGGTAAATGTGATAAATGGTCATGTTATATAATAGTTCAAACCCTTGGTTGGAGAATGTATTATTGTTGTATAGGAATGTCGTGAGCCATGAGTATCTTGACTCTAACCAATCTTATAAAGGTAAATGTTGAATGAAAATTCACATAACAAGTGAGAGTAAAGACTTGGGCTGAGTTAAATCCAAATCGAAATGTTATTCGATTCTAGTAGAATGGGTCTATTCATCTGATTTAGCCATCGATTTAAAAGGTGGCCTCCGCATATGTCTTGGGGAATTGGGTTCTTTTTATAACCATAAGGGGTTCAAAATAAGATCTCAAATCAGAGATTTGAGATATAAAGATTTAGAATGAAGTTAATTTGGGATGCATGAATCTTGGATTGTAATGTATGGTTTTAACCATTGAAAGAAGATAAGCTTCCGCATAAAATTTGAAGCTACCCAGATTTGAAATTTATTGGGCATGAATTTGAAAAAAATTTATATATGCATTAATAGTGGAGTATGTGGCTTTGGCAGGGCATCCTACCATCAGGTGGTATCAGAGCTGGAATAGCTCGTTTGAAAATTAATTGTGGAATGCATATGTGTTGAAAGTAATGAGGAAAATTTGAAGTTTTAAATTTGTTTAAGAGTGATTACATATTTGAAGAGGTATGCAGTGAAGGTATTCAGGTTTGCAGAATCTGAATTTGAAGGCAATGAGCTTTGAATATTTGCAGGGTGATGTGCATACATGTATAAAGGTGATGACGAGGAGATCAGATTTGAATCTGACAGGACAGCGTGCAGTGCAGCAGAGCATTGGGAGAAATTGCAGAAACAATTGCAAATAGATGTTGAACAACCCTTGAAGGTGAGGTATTTGTGATTTTATTTGAAGATTTTGTTTGTAGAATGCAGAGTAAAATAAATTGAGGAGCATCTCAGTAAGAAGATCATAGCTTTGAAAAGCAGTGATGAAGGAAGCCAGTGAAGGTTCTAAAGAGAAAGGAGAGTGTGGTAGAACCTTGAGAATTCCCAACAGAGGTTGGATGAAAAGAGAATAGATGTGTTCTGAGAGGTTTCATAGGATCAAAGACTGAAGGAGTAGAGAGGAATGCTCAAGAGGTTCCAGGCATAGTGGACCTGTACTTGCCAAAAGACCGGATCCAGAGAGAGGATTGGTGAGGTAAGTTGTGACAAGGAGGACTTGTTACTGCAAAGGTTTCAGTGCAGCCCGTGATGAATGAGTGAGAACTCATGAAGGAGAAGATGGCTACTGGTATTCATAGTAGAGATGACAAAGGTTCTGAGAGAGGCCACAACAGAAAAGAGAAAGAAGATGCAAGGACAAATGGCATGAGGAAGAAATTGACTGATGCAGAATATGAGAAAGAGGTAGCTGAGCTCAGAGAACAATTTAACAAATTGAAACTGATGATAGAAGAAATCCAGAGAGTTGGTTGGCTCATGAATAAGAAATTAAAGTGGCATAGGCTACAGATGAAGAAAAAGCAGATGATACATGCTCAGCAGAAAGAGAGATTACTCAGAATGATTGAGTATTTGGAGAAGGACTTGAAGACCAAAACTTCAAGTGAGACCAAGGGGTCAAATGACTTTACATCTGATGATTTTTGTATGTTCACAGGAAAAACATGTGGAGGTGGAAAAACTGTTGATGTTGTCACAAAGGAAGAAAATGAGACACCCAGATATGTTGTAAATGTCCATACACAGTTGGAGAAAGGTTTTGCTTTCCAACATATTGGAAGCAAAGGAGATTTAACTTATGATGATGGCCAAAAGCTGGAAATGGAGAAATCAATTGGATAGCTTGAAGAAACTGAAGAGAGGACCATTGAAGAATTTCTGAAATGTAGAAGACTTGGAACATCAGGAGGATTTGATGATCAAATCATCAAATGAGACCATGGGGTCTTATGGTTTTAAAACTGACAATATTTGTCTGAATGCAGGTATTGAAGAAAACAGTTCATGTGATGAAACTGTATTCAGTGAAGTTGGAAGTTTCCAAGTAACATATGATGATTATCTCTCAGATGAAGATCAGATTGAATTACTGCAACAAAATGAATTCATAAATTCCTTGTTCTATGAAAGAAATTGTTTCAATGGGAACATGACAGTTATGTCTGATGATGATAAATTTGTTGTTAATGATGATAATGATAGATTGATTTTATTAAATGGCCAAGTGAAAATTGATGGACAGATAACTGAAATTATTGCAGAGATGGAGGATCAGAATTCTATTCTAACGAAGGATGAAGAAGTAGTGACAGCAGGAAACTTGACTTGTGAAGGTGTTGTAGACGCGACAACACCACCCAAAATTTTGGGTATATTTAAAATTTCGGGTCCCCCTCTGCTCGCTTAGTCATTAGGATCTTTCACCGAACCTGTAATCAGTGACATCCCAGCGACCTATCCCCATCCCCTCACGAGTTGTTTCGCCCTCATGATCAGGCGTTGTTGTTGCAATCACGCCATGTGCGAAGGATCGCCATGCATACATTCGAAAGGAAACTTGTGTGTATTTACATTAAGAGTGCTTGCATCATGGATTGTCCAGGCACTTTGTTTTAGCATTTCGCCGAGATAATAGTCTAATATTTATTATTTTGGGGGCACCGTTCTCTAAAATGTAACTGTAAACTAATTAGTGTATAATGTTACGTGCAGGCGATCCCGCAGATGATATACTGAATAATATCACCATCGCGTTGGGAGAAAGAGATTGGAACCCAACTAACAAGAGCACAATGGGAAAATGATGACGCTCTTGAAGATGCAGATAAGGCTATCATTAGATTCCAGAGTGAGCGAGAGTCACGAATGCTTGAGAAGGACAAATACACTTTATCAGATGGAGGAGATGGCATTCTTACTCATCATGTTGTTGCTCTATCAACTCTTGACGACCTTGAGGATGAGATTGTTTGAAGATGAAAATGATGATGACATATTACCAGGAAGCTACATTTTGGTGGGGGTCCTGATCAAGAAAAAATCCCAATTTCTGCTATTTTAGAGGGAGACAAAATAAGCATAAATTCAAAAGGAAGTTTTGAAGATCCTGCACAATGTCAGCTCCATGCCGAGGTCTGCACACAAAGGAACGTATTTGGTAGCCAGGCACATTGATGCATATGCAGAGAGAGTCTGAGTATTGTACCAAAGTCAGATAATGGCGAAGTACATTTTCTCGCGGAAGATTGTCCAAATCCTATAAAGGCCATTCTTCTGAACCGACCATAATTTTGAGTTGTGTTGACAACTCTGGAAAATTAGGGAAGGGAATCAATGTTTGCTAGACCTAAGCTACACAGTGGGTGCAAATCAATGGACCAAGGTTATGATCTTAAATATTATGCAATGAAATCAAGGCGCAAGACCATGTAGTTTCCAAACCATATAAAATGGTGGATCAAGACTATATGAAAAACATTACAAATGAGCTTAATATTGCTATGGCGGATATAGTGATCAAAGCTTATGTTTAAAACATGGGACGGAGTGTATGACCAACCTATAGAAGCGTGTTATAATAACTATGTTGTGTTACAAATGGGCACAAATGTTCGATGGCGGGTTTTCTACCAATGGTAAATGTTTGGAGCGGGCATATATATATATATATATATATATATATATATATATATATATATATATCGGTCAAACCTCACCATTAAGATATGGAGCAGAACTACATATGGGCGTGAAGGCTTCTATGCATGGTGGTCACATTTAATAATAAAAAATCTGGAGCAATATACATATGTAGCGGTCAACTCTACGTTGGAAACATGGCACAGAAATGCATGGACACGTTGCATGGAGTCCAACGTTCGATGGCAGGTTTTTGTTTGAGAGAAAATATATACATGCAGCGGTCAACGTTATAATTAAAACACGGTCAGAGCTATATGAAAACACATTTCAAATGGGCTTAAATATTTCTATGGTTGACAGAGTGATCAAAACTTATGTCTAAAGCACGAGGCGGAGTGTATGACAAACCTATGGTGTGTTACGACTAGGCGCAAAGGTTTTGATGGTGAATTTTCATCCCATGCTAAATGTTTGGAGCAGACGTATATATACATCGGTCCAACCTCACCATTAAAATATGGAGCAAACTACATATGGGTGCGAAGGCTTCCATGCATGGAGACCGTCGTAAAAGGACCGCGCGTATAGGAATTCGAATGATTTATGCCGACTTCTGTAGCCCCGACGACGATATTCCAGGAGAGAATCACTCTTCAAATCTGTTGCGCTGGTCACACTTAGAAAGGCGTTATCATTACATATTCGTTGGAAGCTGAATTTTCGATAGTGCCACCACTAACCACGTCGAGCTATCTTCACAGAGCTCAGTTTTTGATAATTCCTAAGCGTTTGCTTTTACTCTGTCCAAAGGTGCTGGAAAACAGGATCACACGTCCCACGTAGATTGCATGCAGTGCGTTGCTCACCACGGAAGCGGAATTGTCTATAATCCGTTCGCAGAAAAAGAATTAGCATCACACATGTCAGCATGATATTGATCCACTAACCCTCACCTTTCCGGGGTAGATAAATATTTTGTTTTATTCTAAATCCACCGAAATAATGAAGAATCCTCCACATACGTGGTAATCACAATCGACCTGTGAGTTATCTATGTGAGGAAACCTCTGAGATAGTGAGGTCGTGCGCAGAATTTTCGACTCAGAGGAGCAGAAACCGCATAGAATTAGCCTTGCACAATGACAGATCTGGTTTCTGGAGAGGGTATCGAAGTGCATGACCAAAAAATGGTATTCGTGACTCCATGCTTTGGTTGTAATGCATGTGAATTGCACACGGATTCAGCGGTATCGGCTCTGTCATTTCCGTAGGATACAGATCCTCCAAGAAAAGCGAAACGCTCATTTTAACCAGTGTAATAACGACTATGGGACGTTATTTCCGCAGTGGAAAATCCCTCAATACAGCAAATGAGAAATTCTCTGTTGCAAGCGCAAGAGTCCCACCTTGGAAATAAATCGAAGATGATGTTATTAAATTTTCTAGGGAAGACTGGTTTTCTCCATTCATTAAATGAAAACAAGATTCAACGCGGGAGAGCACATTGCATTTAAGCCGAACAATGATTACACGATGAAGACAACCTGTGCTTTGAGTGTAGCTGAGCATAAGCAAAATTGCAACTACGCGACCCTGTGAGGTCGCAGTTCAACCCAGGTCGCTGAGTCGCGGACCTGTGAGGCAAGTGCCAAGTGCGACTTGATGGTTTTAGTGACCCTGCGACCCTTATAAAGTCTCATCCCAATCAAAGATCAAGTCGCATGACCCTTGAGTCGCTGAGTCGCAGATCCATGAAGCTGATGAAGGATGCGACTCGGTGATAGTATGCGACCTGCGACTTGTGAAGAATGAAGTCACGCAACCCTTTGAGTCGCTGGGTCGCAGATCCATGCAGCCAAACAAAAATGAAACTTGGTGGTAATGGTGACCATGCGACCTATGAATCTCCTGCGTTGCGTGATTTTTTCCAATGATGCTGTGGAGAAGTGGCATGGTGAGCAACATCCTTTTAGATCCCAGGCATGAAACAAGAAGAGGGGTGAGTTGGGACAGAAATTGTTCCTGCATGAGCGAGATGGGCTTGCGTATGTGCTTCTATGCCAGTTTCAGTGCCTGCTTGATCAACAACAATTTTACAATAATAGTTTGGGGCTCCTTGGCGAGTTGATGGCTATCTTGGTCATAAAGGGAGTTGTCAAAGATGTAGTAAATTAATTTTCCATGCCCAAGAATGAGAATCTCAGCGTTGATCGATTCAAATCTCCATGGCGCTTTCCAAATATACTTTTGGGATGGTTTGCAGATAATACAAATTTGGTAAATTTACAATTGGATCTGCACTCCAGACCCGGTCCACAACAATACCAATCTACATTGCAGTTATTTGAAAGAAAATGGCACAAGCCATTCTCCCCGATGACTTAGTAGCACAATACTTAACCACACAGGGGTCTATGTTATTATTTTATCTCTTGCAAATTGATTAAAATTCCCTTAGCATTATTATTATTCCATCATGAAAACATGTGACCTGTGTTATTTTATTGCAGGAAGAACCTTTCTGTTTGAACATAAGAGCCAAGGTTTTCCCTAGCAAAAAAGGGGACATTTTCAAAACAAGTAGATGTCGGCGAACCTCCAAAGAACTCACGTTAGGTTCAAAGGCACCTGGCCTCGGCCACTGAAAGGAGGCCACAAGTCATTGATCTGCCCAAGGTCGCAGGTCGCATATCTGCTGAGGTCGCAGGTCGCAAATGGTGCAAGACTGCAAATCCAAGGAGATCGCGAGGTCGCAAATTCAAGGAGGTCGCAGGTCGCAGATTTTCTTAAGGTCGTAGGTCGCGAATTGCCTGAGGTCGCAAGTCACAGAGGTCGCCAAGTCACCAATTCGCATCCCCTACAAAATGCCCGATGGCACGACCCAGCGACCCAGCGACTAGGTCACAAGGTCGCAAAACCCAGTCAGGTCGCAGGTCGCAGAACAGACTGGGTCGCAAGGCAGCCCAACGGTTGGGAAGATGAAAAGTCAAGGAAGCCCAAAGGGCAAGTTTTGTATTATAAATACTCCTTCGGGAGCTTGTAAAAGGATCTTTTGTTTGGGACTGGAACTGAGTATATTGTATTACCAGAGGATTATACATTTAAGCATTAATACAAGCATTTTGAAAAATCCCTTTGTGGATCTGGTGTTGTCTTATGTATGAGCACTGTTGAGTATTATTTTTTCAGTTTCTGAACATATTTAGATTAAGGGAACTGTATCTTCAATTCACATCACAGTTGCATAACAGTTTGTTGAGTATGTTAATGGTGGTTGCGTTTATTTCACTTTCTTAACGAATGTTGATGGCTTTGTTTATTGACATTTGTGTTTCCATTTAAAACCTTTAGGAAGTGAAGGGTGTTCTTGCCGTGAGGAATTGTTTCCTTTGCGGTCAGAACAGTTTACAAGCATGACCCTAACGAAGTGTTGTTAACAACACTTCCTTCGGCCTTCATGCTTTATTATTTCCTCTTGCTACTCATAGTGTTGCACGTACATTTAATGCATCAATCATATGTCTTGTATCAGTTGATTAGGTGTGTATCCATTGTTTTATAGAGTTTAAGCGAGACCCAAAGCAAAGGAGAAATCAGTGGTAACCGGACCCACACCCCGGACGGGATCCCTAGTCCAAACGGTTCAAGGTCTAATTGGGACCTTTTGCCAGGGATATCCCCTGCTGTTGGCCGAGACAAATTTTCCCGTCAACAGAATTGGCGCTAAAAGGAGGGCCAGATGACAAGATGAGCCCTGAGAGCCTGCAGTTAATCTCATATCTGTAATGGCTCGTTCCCAAATCATTCTCCCGAGATGTTTATTGGAGTTTTATGAGCCTCGATGTCTCATCCCCGATGAACTAATGTATCACTTGTCCCAGTTAAAATTCAATGGTGAAAACGGAGTATCCATAACCCAACACCTTTTAGATTTTTGTGACTTTGGTGAGTGCTACGAAATTGACAATGAAGGCTTGATTTGTTTGCTTTTCTTCCTCACCCTCGAAGGTCGCGCTAATCAATGGTGTCGCACATTGCCGGAAACTTCCATCCATTCATTTGAACAACTCGCTAGTGAATTACAACAAGCTTTTCACAGGTACGATTTTCAAAGCATATTGATAAAGCTAAATGACATCAGAATGGAAGCTTAGGAACCTCTTGATGAATTTTCTGTCATATTTGTTCATTATTGTTTTGAGTTCCCTAAAAAGGATGTCGATTGGAAGTTGTTAAGTGAACAGTTCAGCTATGTGATTCTAGTTTCCCTTGAACAATTTCAGTTAGCAACCCAGCCTGAGCCTAGTGTTCCCTATGACGACCCTCAAGTCAACGGTTGTTCAGACTTTGAATCTTTCACGCACCATGTTGAATCAGAGTTTGAAAACCACAGTGGCTCTTTATCTCTCCCGGTTCATGAAACCTACCTCGAGCCCACTCGATGTATCCCTGGTCACAGTCCTAAATCTGATTCGCATACTGATTATCAATCGACTCCTACCCCGCATAAAGTTGATTCCCTTACAAGGCCTCCCAGATCATTGCTTTCTCTAAATGACACGGATGCACGTGTTAGAAAGCCTTGTATGGTTAACGCCCCTACGACTCAATCTGTTCGTTCATTGTTCCCCGAATTATTTCACGACCCCGCCACACCAGTAATTTCTTCGAGACATTCAAAATTTCCTTATACTGTTATCGGCGACAATCATAAGCACGCAGATGGTGTTTCACAATCACAGTTCAAAATCGATGAATCTTTTAGATCTTATTTTTCACTCGGAATCTTTAGACAGCCATAGGAGCAATTTCCTGTCTGGGCAACCTCAAGATGTCCTCTTTATTGACCCATCCCAGTTGGTAACTCCAGGGGAGCCTAACTTGCCAGGTACCCAATGTGATCAAATCAATGGTTACAGCGATCCCTGCTTATCTGAAAACATATTCCATCATACCACTGAGGACTATCACTCGCTTCTCTTTTCTGACCATATGGAGACACCAGAATTCGATGATTAGTTTTGGGAAGATTCAAGTACCCATCAGAAAATTGAAGCGCCTCAGCTTTCGCCGATCGTTTCTCAAATGAAGATCCTCAAGTACCATTCTCCTCCCACCATAACTCCATCGAATTCACTCCACCCTGGAAAATCTATAGAATCCGATACTTTGGATTATCAATCTGTAAGTGCGCAAAAATTTGACCGAATTGATACAAATCCCACTGACATTTTGCTACCCACCATAAGCCATGTTCACATCCAGTCGCATGTTGATCTCGCCAAACCATAAAAGTTGGGCAACCCCCCGCTCGAAGGTCCAGGGTTTGATCCTCATACCCTTGACCAAACCCAGGAGCAACCCCAAACTAGGGTTTTCAAAACTAGGGTTTATGCACTCGGATGCGCAAGAATTTATAATTCGCCTGGCACATGCTTATTATCTTCATTCCATAAAACTGATGGTCCTCAACACCATGATGAGCTTGTCGGTCAACTCGACCAACCATATTCGGCGGATGTGCCTACAAATAGGAATTGGCTTAGCCATCACCCCTCAGATCCAGGATCGTGCATGAATGAATTCGTGTCATTTATCAATAATGTTGAGTTTCAAGAACATATTGTTGTGTATCAAGATAAGAGTGGGATTCAGCTTACACGATCTATTCTGGCGTGTTCTTTGGTATGTATCCATGATCTTCTTGTCATTGCACATGCTCTTCAGGTAAGTCTTGTTGTTGGTACACGATTTCGTATGCAGGCTCTGATTGCGAACATTGTCGTTCTTGCAGGTCGGGAACTAATAAGGTGGCTGCACTGGAAAGCTGATTTCACATAACCCGACCGCATCATTGGTTAATCTAGGGTTTTAGGTGTAGGCTAGCTAGGACCTGTTAATAAAATTTGTTGGTTCAAAGTCTTTAATTAGATTACTTGCCAAATTTTTACGTTATAATTTAAAAGTGTGTTTGTTGTTTTGTTTACGATTAATATCTTAGGCATCGTCATGTTACAAGTATTTTCCACTCATTTCTTTTTCAGTTGCTGGTTGCTGCATAAATAATCATTGCTTGTATTGCGCTTCTTGTCCACCTACAATTGGTTGATCGTTCTCACACATGGCATTGCATTGCATCTTTAGCCTCGTCTATCACATTGCATCGTATGCTCTCTTCCTCACATCATTTTTTGTCATATCGCCTACTACTGCATGAGATTTCATTGAAACCCTACCACCTTGCGGATTTGTTCTGCCCCAATGGTTGAAGCAGTAACCCCATTGTTTGTGTGAGGTTGCGGAGGCTATTTCAAGAGGCAGCTTTCTCTCAGGACAGATCATCAAAGTCGTTGTCTCAACAAGATGCCTATGAGTCTAAACTTATTTATCCTGGGAGATACGATTCGGTTGCTTATGGGAGACCTAATGAGTTTGAATGGCCCATACCCGTAGCCTAAGCCTTGTTCCCAACATAGTCTTGGACATCTTAATGATCTGTTTTTCGTGCTTCGCCTAGATGGGATGTGAAGGTTTGGCACAAGGGCAAACCCAAATCAGGATATCTTTCAGTTTCTGTAAAACAAGAAACAACCTCTCTTGCTCGTAAAATAATTCGGGATCCCTCATCCGCCCATGAAAAATAAGTGCCACGAGCACATGAAAATAAGTGTTGCAAGCACATGAAACAAATAAGGGTAAAGGATCGAGAAAGGCTTCCTACGCAGAGAGGTAATGCAACGACTCCGCCGAGGTACTGACCAGGCTCGCGGGCAGCGAAGCAATGTTTGTGATTTCTTGAAGTGACTCCGTCGGGGTACTGTCCAGGCCTGCTGGCAGTGGAGAAACACCGGAAACTTACTTTAAAAAATCCTAAGAATAATAAACCCACTACCTTGCTCTTCACATCATCAACAAGCTATTGGCGTCTGTGAGCTCTCTATTGATGTGTTCGGATTAGCGAGACCTAGTTGAGGCACAAGGACTGGGCATACTTGTAAAGGCCAAATTAATTCAAAGGGTCCCCGCAGAACTTGTTCAATATTCCCTTGCATCACTATCTTGGCTCAGAATTTTGTTGTGATATTGACAGAGATGCTGGATTCTACCAGTGGTTCACCATTTGTTGTAGCCACTACAACACCACCCAAAATTTTGGGTATATTTAAAATTTCGGGTCCCCCTCTGCTCGCTTGGTCGTTAGGGTCTTTCACCGAACCTGTAATCAGTGACATCCCAGTGACCTATCCCCAACCCCTCACGAGTTGTCTCGCCCTCATGATCAGGCGTTGTTGTTGCAATCACGCCATGTGTGAAGGATCGCCATGCATACATTCGAAAGGAAAATTGTGTGTATTTACATTAAGAGCGCTTGCATCATGGATTGTCCAGGCACTTTGTTTTAGCACTTCGCCGAGCTCATAGTCTAATATTTATTATTTTGGGGGCACCGTTCTCTAAAATGTAACTGTAAACTAATTAGTGTATAATGTTACGTGCAGGCGATCCCGCAGATGATATACCGAAGAATATCACCATCGCGTTGGGAGAAAGAGATTGGAACCCAACTAACAAGAGCACAATGGGAAAATGATGACGATCTTGAAGATGCAGATAAGGCTATCATTAGATTCCAGAGTGAGCGACAATCATGAATGCTTGAGAAGGACAAATACACTTTATCAGATGGAGGAGATGACATTCTTACTCATCATGTTGTTGCTATATCAACTCTTGACGACCTTGAGGATGAGATCGGTTGAAGATGAAAATGATGATGACATATTACCAGGAAGCTACATTTTGGTGGGGGTCCTGATCAAGAAACAATCCCAATTGCTGCTATTTTAGAGCGAGACAAAATAAGCATAAATTCAAAAGGAAGTTTTGAAGATCCTGCACAATGTCAGCTCTATGCCGAGGTCTGCACACAAAGGAACGTATTACACCACTTTGACAAGTCTGGCCTGAAGTATGGCCCAGTGCACAAAGCGAACTCAGAAGATTTCTCTAGAGAATGACAATCTCATTCGAGGCATTCTCATGCCGGGCAGCAGTGCGAAAGCACACATGTTGGTGTGGCAAGCCGACGGCAGAGTTTCAAATATGTGAACGCTCCTTTGAGAAGCAACATTTATTAATCCTGAGCTACATAGTGTGGAGTTATTTATGCTTCAAGGAGTACAATGTGGAGAAATGAAAAGGCCTCAAAACCCTAGTCTTTTTTGCTCTTAAAGTTGTCTATGCGAGACCATAAGAGACGAGGAACTTCAAATTGAACCTAAAAGGTCATGTTTAAATGCATACACCTTTTGGTAGCCAGGCACATTGATGCATATGCAGAGAGAGTCTGAGTGTTGTACCAAAGTCAGATAATGGTGAAGTACATTTTGTCGCGGAAGATTGTACAAATCCTATAAAGGCCATTCAACTGAACCGACCATAATTTTGAGTTGTGTTGACAACTCTGGCAAATTAGGGAAGGAAAGCAATGTTTTCTAGACCTAAGCTACACAGTGGGTGCAAGTCAATGGACCAAGGTTATGATCTTAAATATTATGCAATTAAATCAAGGCGCAAGACCATGTAGTTTCCAAACCATATAAAATGGTGGATCAAGACTATATGAAAAACATTACAAATCAGCTTAATATTGTTATGGCGAATATAGTGATCAAAGCTTATGTTTAAAACATGGGAAGAAGTGTATGACCAACCTATAGAAGCGTGTTATAATAACGATGTTGTGTTACAAATGGGCGCAAATGTTCGATGGCAGGTTTTCTACCAATGGTAAATGTTTGGAGCGGGCACATATATATATATATATCGGTCGAACCTCACCATTAAGGTATGGAGCAGAACTACATATGGGCGCGAAGGCTTCTATGCATGGTGGTCACATTTAATAATAAAAAATCTAGAGCAATATACATATGTAGCGGTCAACTTTATGTTGGAAACATGGCACAGAAATGCATGGACACGTTGCATGAAGTCCAACGTTCGATGGCGGGTTTTTTTTTTAGAGCAAATATATACATGCAGCGGTCAACGTTATAATTAAAACACGGTCAGAGCTATATGAAAACACATTTCAAATAGGCTTAAATATTTCTATGGTTGACAGAGTGATCAAAACTTATGTCTAAAGCACAAGGCGGAGTGTATGACAAACCTATGGTGTGTTACGACTAGGCGCAAAGGTTTTGATGTTGAATTTTTATCCAATGCTAAATGTTTGGAGCAGACGTATATATACATCGGTCCAACCTCACCATTAAAATATGGAGCAAACTACATATGGGCGCGAAGGCTTCCATGCATGGCAACCGTTGTAAAAGGACCGCGCGTATAGGAATTCGAATGATTTATGCCGACTTCTGTAGCCCCGACGGCGATATTCCAGGAGAGAATCACTCTTCAAATCTGTTACGCTGGTCACATTTAGAAAGGCGTATCGTTACATATTCGTTGGAAGCTGAATTTTTGATAGTGCCACCACTGACCACGTCGAGTTGTCTTCACAGAGCTCAACTTCTAATAATTCCTAAGCGTTTGCTTTTACTCTATCCAAAGGCGCTGGAAAACCGGATCACACATCCCACGTAGATTGCATGCAGTGTGTTGCTCACCACAGAAGCGGAATTGTCTATAATCCGTTCGCAGAAAAAGCATTAACAACACACATGTCAGCATGATATTGATCCACTAACCCTCACCTTTCCGGGGTAGATAAATCTTTTGTTTTATTCTAAATCCACCGAAATAATGAAGAATCCTCCGCATACGTGGTAAGCACAGTCGACCTGCGAGTTATCTCTGTGAGGCAACCTTCGAGACAGTGAGGTCGCGCGCAGAATTTTCGACTCAGAGGAGCAGAAACCGCATATAATTAGCCTTGCACAACGACAGATCTGGTTTCTGGAGAGGGGATCGAAGTGCATGACCAAAAAATGGTATTCGAAACTCCATGCTCTGGTTGTAATGCATGTTGAATTTCACACGGATTCAGCTGTATCGGCTCTGTCATTGCCGTAGGATACAGATCCTCCAAGAAAAGCAAAACACTCATTTTAACCAGTGCAATAAAGATTATGGGACGTTATTTCTGCAGTGGAAAATCCTTCAATACAGCAGATGAGAAATGCTCTGTTGCAAGCGTAAGAGTCCCACCTTGGAAATATATCGAAGATGCTATTATTAAATTTTCTGGGGAAGACTAGTTTTCTCCATTCATTAAATGAAAACAAGTTTCAACGTAGGAGATCACATTGCATTTAAGCCGAACAATGATTACACGATGAAGACAACATGTGCTTTGAGTGTGGCTGAGCATAATAAAAATTGCAACTACGCGACCCTGTGAGGTCGCAGTTCAACCCAGGTCGCTGAGTCGCAGACCTGTGAGGCAAGTGCCAAGTGCGACTTGATGGTTTTAGCGACCCTACGACCCTTATGAAGTCTCATCCCAATCAGAGATCAAGTCGCGTGACCCTTGAGTTGCTGAGTCGCAAATCCATGAAGCTGATGAAGGATGCGACTTGGTGATAGTATGCGACCTGCGACTCGTGAAGAATGAATTCGCGCGACCCTTTGAGTCGCTGGGTCGCAAATCCATGTAGCCAAACAAAAAAGCGACTTGGTGGTAATGGTGACCATGCGACCTATGAATCTCCTGCGTTGCATGATTTTTTCCAATGATGTTGTGGAGAAGTGGCATGGTGAGCAGCATCCTTTTAGATCCCAAGCATGAAACAAGAAGAGGGGTGAGTTGGGACAGAAACTGTTCTTGCATGGGCGAGATGGGCATGCATACGTTGCTTCTATGCCAATTTCAACGTCTGCTCGATCAACAACAAGTTTACAAGAATAGCTGGGGGCTCCTTGGCGAGTTGATGGCTATCTTGGTCATAAAGGGAGCTGTCAAAGATGTAGTAAATGAATTTTCCATGCCCAAGAATGAGAATCTCAGCGTTGATCGATTCAACTCTCCATGGCGCTTTCCAAATATACTTTTGGGATGGTTTACAGATAATACAAAATTGGAAAATTTACAGTTGGATCTGCACTCCAGACCCGGTCCACAACGATACAAATCTACATTGCAGTTATTTGAAAGAAAATGGCACAAGCCATTCTCCTCGATGACTTAGTAGCACAATACTTGACCACACAGGGGTCTATGTTATTATTTTATCTCTTGCAAATTGATTAAAATTCCCTTAGCATTATTATTATTCCATCATGAAAACATGTGACCTGTGTTATTTTATTGCAGGAAGAACCTTTCTGTTTGCACATAAGAGCCAAGGTTTTCCCCAGAAAACAAGGGGACCTTTTCAAAACAAGTAGATGCCAGCGAACCTCCAAAGAAATCACGTTTAGTTCAAAGGCACCTGGCCCCGGCGACTGAAAGGAGGCCACAAGTCACTAATCTGCCCAAGGTCGCAGGTCGCATATCTGCCAAGGTCGTAGGTCGCAAATGGTGCAAGACTTCAAATCCAAGGAGGTCGCGAGGTCGCAAATTCAAGGAGGTTGTAGGTCGCAGGTTTTCTTGAGGTCGCAGGTCGTGAATTTCCAGAGGTCGCAAGTCGCAGAGGTCGCCAGGTCGCCAAGTCTCATCCCCTAAAAAATTCCCGACGGCGCAACCCAGCGACCCAGCGACCAGGTCGCAAGGTCGCAAAACCCAGTCAGGTCGCAGGTCGCAGAACAGACTGGGTCGCAAGGCAGCCCAACGGTTGGGAAGATGAAAAGTAAAGGAAGCCCAAAGGGCAGGTTTTGTATTATAAATACTCCTTCGGGAGCTTGTAAAAGGATATTTTGTTTGGGACTGGAACTGAGTATATTGTATTACCAGAGGATTATACATTTAAGCATTAATACAAGCATTTTGAAAAATCCCTTTGTGGATCTGGTGTTGTCTTATGTATGAGCACTGTTGAGTATTATGTTTTCAGTTTCTGAACATCTTTAGATTAAGGGAACTGTATCTTCAATTCACATCACAGTTGCATAACATTTTGCTGAGTATGCTAATGGTGGTTGCGTTTATTTCACTTTCTTAACGAATGTTGATGGATTTGTTTATTGACATTTGTGTTTCCATTTAAAACCTTTAGGAAGTGAAGGGTGTTCTTGCCGTGAGGAATTGTTTCCTTTGCGGTCAGAACAGTTTACAAGCATGACCCTAACGAAGTGTTGTTAACAACACTTCCTTCGGCCTTCATGCTTTATTATTTCCTCTTGCTACTCATAGTGCTGCATGTACATTTAATGCATCAATCATATGTCTTGTATCAATTGATTAGGTGTGTATCCACTATTTTATAAAGTTTAAGCGAGACCCAAAGCAAAGGAGAAATCAGTGGTAACCGGACCCACACCCCAGACGGGATCCCTAGTCCAAACGATTCAAGGTCTAATTGGGACCTTTTACCGGGGAGATCCCCTGCTGTTGGCCGGGACAGATTTTCCCTTCAACAGAAGGTAATGAAGATTTCACAGAGAGTTTCTCAAATGAGATGATAGATTTATGGCATGAGTTAAGTGTTTTGGAGTAGAGGATAGAAGCACAGAGAATAAGTGTTCAAATTGTAAAGGCACATATGAATGAGAATGAGAAGGTTCATTTTTATGAACTAGTGCAAGGAAACATCCTTGAGAAGGATGATGCAGAAGAGAGACTAGCTGGCAGTATCGAAAATGATTTGAAGATTTGGAATCAGCATATTGATGTGCTGATGACAGAGCAGCAGATTGAAGTGTTGCTGAAGGAAATGTCAGAGCAGCAGATTGAAGTGTTGCCAGAAGATGAAGAGACACAAAGATTTTATAATTTTGGTGTTTGTTTTATGATTGCAGGTACTGATGGAAGGAGTAAAGAATGTTTGGTCCAGGAGAAGAAAAGAGATGATCACAGTGACTCGCAATTTAAATACCAGTTCAAAGAATTGCTGAAGGCAGCGGATGAAGAAATTGTCATAAGTGACAATCTGGAAGAAGTTTTTAGTTGCAGAAAACAAGAGGGTATGGATGATTGGGTGGCAGCTAGCATAAGAGCTCAACAAGTAAAAGCTAGAGCAAGAGTAGGAGAAAAATCAAGAGTTCATAAAGTAAGAGCTCGGCAAGCAAAGGCAAGAGTTCAGCAATCGAGAGGAAGCAGTATCCAGCAGTCAGAAGATAAATTAGATTAGGAAATTTAATTGATAATAAAACTGATGGTGAAGGTGTCTCAGAAGAAGACAACAGCAAGAAAACAAAGAAGCGGAAACAGCAACAAAAGAAAGACTGAAAGAGAATGTAAAAGTGCAGCCAATGGAGCAAGACAGAATAAGATATGGAAGCCTAGAGAAGTGCAGAAGAAGAATGTTGCAGCGGATGATCAGTTGCAGAACAAAGTGTGGGATCCAGGAAAGCCAGAGGTGAAAGCACAGGATCAGGAGATCATGATTAATTTTTACCTTGCGAGTCTGATGCAGGGGCATTAGGTTCTGAAAAATACTTTGTATTTTTGTAGACATAGGGGGGTCTTATGTTTTTAATTTCTTATGTAATTATTAGTATTTTGAATAAATATAGTGAGGAATTGTAAATGTTCTCGAATCATTAGAGAACATGAGAGAATCTGATTAGTTAGGAATGTGAAGAGTTAGTTTCAGTAAATTTACGGATTTAGTCTAGATTTAGGAAATCTAGAATTCCAAGAGTTTTGTTGAGTGTTAAGGGATTTGAATCGGTTTATTATTAATTTGTATAAATAAGCCTCAGAGGCATTAAGCAGATAGATTTGAAGAGGGTGAGGGATTAAGTTCTGGGCAAACAGGTTTGTTCCTGTAAGCCTACGGGCAGTGTAGAAGGGCCATTTGATTTTGAAGACCTGGCTAAAACAAGAAGTTTTGTAAGTGGTTTCATTTATATATTATGAAAGAATTTGTTTCAGCATTTCATGAGTATTATTTGATTTAAATTCTGTGTGAATGGGTTTCAATTTCAATAAGCGATGGTATAAGAACCAGTATGATGAAACTCTGAAATTGGGGTTTTAAATGTCCTTTGTGTATCCTTGAAGAAATCGAAATTCATGTCAATGTTGTGATGTGGAGTTGAATGTGCAAAAATTTATGAATAAAATCCTATGTGGATCATTTTGATCATTGATCACAGCATGGATCAATGCTTTTGAAGAAACACGATTTTGAAATTGACCTTAAATCTAATAGAATCGATGCAAGGAAATATAGTTCTGTTGTAATGTATGCATGAAGGATATTTTATGAGTGATGGTTCATATCCAGAGGCCATCTGAAAACCGTGAATGTATACACAGCGAGGAACACATAAAAGTGAGTTGAGAGACTATGTTACATTTGAAGAATCGAGTGAAGACACAGTAATAACAATGGACAGAAATTAGCGCAGCAAGTCAAGGGGGTTAACCGGAATCAAAGTGGTGAGCCAGCTTTTGAATGAAACCATGAAGGCATAGAGGCCTCAACTTGTTTGAAATGTTGAAGTGTTAGCAAAACATATATTTAACATCTGAAGAGGCATAGAAAAGAAATTTTGGAAGCGAAACTGTGTATCAGAGAGATTGAATAAGTAAATGTAATATAGTGGTACTATTGGATCAATCGAAAGGCAGAGAATTAAGGGTGGAGTTTGTGTTGAAGAACTGAAGCGAAATCATAAACAAAAGGTTAATAATCGTGATGGAACCGTGAAGGAACCATGAAGGCGGTTTGAAGACCAATACCAGTGGTCTCACGCACTTTTGCAAATGGTAAGCGGAAATTACGTTTGGAACATGATAGCATTGAATGTTTGACACGTCATCGAGAGTGGTATTCCATTACCACTTTTATCGCGTAAATTTAGAGCGATAAGGTATGGAGGCAAATGCTACGTGATTCCCGTCAGATTTCTATCCATCAGAGATCAACGGCGTTCACAACAGCAAGTTGCGGAGGTACTAACGGTTGAAGAGCTCATGCGTGGATACGTTGGCTAAGCCAAAGTCTAAGCTTGGCAAGTTATATAAGTTGTGGTATTACCTTGATAAATTGGGCTTGAATATTAATTGAAAGGGCGGAAGGTAAATGTGATAAATGGTCATGTTATATAATAGTTCAAACCCTTAGTTTGAGAATGTAATATTGTTGTATAGGAATGTCGTGATCCATGAATATCTTGACTCTAACCAATCTTATAAAGGTAAATGTTGAATGAAAATTCACATAACAAGTGAGAGTAAAGACTTGGGCTGAGTTAAAGCCAAATCGAAATGTTATTCGATTCTAATAGAATGGGTCTATTCATATGATTTACCCATCGATTTAAAAGGTAGCCTCCGCGTATGCCTTGGGGAATTGGGTTCTTTTTATAACCATAAGGGGTTTAAAATAAGATCTCAAATCGGAGATTTCAGATATAAAGGTTTAGAATGAAGTTAATTTGGTATGCCTGAATTCTGGATTTGAATGTATGGTTTTATCCATTGAAAGAATATAAGCTTCCGCATAAAATTTGAAGCTACCCAAATTTGAAATTTATTGGGCATGAATTTGAAAGGCATTTCTATATGCATTAATAGTGGAGTATGTGGGTTTGGCAGGGCATCCTGCCATCAATCTTCAAACTGGTTGCGAATATTATTCAACATGGCCTGCACAGTGCTAAAATCGGTTTCCATAATTTCCCTTTTTCTCTCCAACCTATCAACATCTTCCAACTTCTGGAAAATCACAGCAAAAATGTTGCCTATGACGTTGGTCGCCACTCCCCCAATAAAATTTTCTGCTATACCTGCCATAGCTGATAGCAAAGGGAATCACTGGAACTGGAACGAAGCAAAGTTATGACCTTGTCAAGGAATAAGTTTGATCTATGAAGGGCATCCCACAATTATTGTACCTTTGTTGATAGAGTTGCAAAAGTAATCGAAGCCCACACAATAAAATTTAGTGGTTCGTTGTAGCCCCTTCATACTTTTCGGTGAAAGAGAGTTGGGTGTCGTTTTTGAATTAGATGAGAAAGGGATGGGTGTGTAGACACAACTAAATATATTACGGTAGATTATCCAAAAACTCGCTTACTATTCCCAGATCGAGAAAAAGTTAAAATATGATTATAAAATTTGAGAAAAAGTTAAAATATGATTATAAAATTTTTAAATATACTAATAAAAAATATGAAAGTGAATTGTAAAAATAGGTAGGATAAGGTGTTTGTGAAATTAGTGGTGAGTTTATTGTAGATTTTGATAAGATTATTCAAAAATTCGCTTTTTCATATTGAGAAAAAGTTAAAATATGATTATAAAATTTCTAAATAGATTATAAAAAATATGAAAGTGAATTGTAAAGATAGATAGGATAAGGTGTTTGCGAAATTAGTGGTGAGTTTACGGTAGATTTCGATAAGATTATCTAAAAACTAGCTTACTAATTTCAGATTGAGAAAAAGTTAAAATATGATTAGAAAATTTTTAATTGGACTATAAAAAAATATGAAAGTGAATTGTAAAGATAAATAGGATAAATTGATTGTGAAATTAGTGTTGAGTTGAGGATTGCACAAATATTATCTTGAAGAATGCAAAATATTAAAGGATAAAAAATGAAAATATTAAAAGATTATGAATTAGTGAGTGGATATGTAAGAAATTATTAGAAAAACAAAATCATGTTTCAATTGAATATATATAAAGATGATTTATTAGTAACCACACTTATTTATGTTTCACTTGTATTGAGTTTGCTATTACTATTAGTATTTTTATTTTTTTAATGGGTAATAAAAGGCCTCTAGACTTAATTATTTCTAATATTTTTAATTAAATATAATTAAATATATGTTAATTTTTATTTTAAATTATAATTTAATAAATATTATTTATTTTAATTTAATAATTATTTTGTTCTGTTTAAAAAAAGTATTTGTCAACTTTAATTTAAATACAAAATATTATGTCTCATTTTTATTATATTATAAACTATATTTCTTAAACCAAGAAAATAATAGATTAATTAATTACACAAATATATTATATGAAAAAGATCCATGCCTTGTAGTACCTTGTATGTATGAAAGGAATGTTATCCAAAAATAAATAATTTTGACAATCAATAACATCGAAAGATGACATATTGTACGCCTCTACCTTGTTCCAACACCTTTGTATTTATTTAGAAGTTGAACCAATTAAGATATAGATTATTATATTTACTTAAATATAATGTTGGAAAAAATAATCCACGAGAATATGAAATGATTAAGTGGGATTTGATTAAATTGCCTATCAATTCAATGCAGTTTTAAAATTTTAAAAATGTTAAATTGAATCAGATTCTCATTTGTATCAAGTCACTTGTTCCTTAGGGTTTTGATTATATTCTCTTTCAAACTTTACAAAAAGTTAGAGGGAGTTTACAAGATTATCTATCAACCCTTCATCCTTTATTTTAAAGAAAAAATTATTTCTTTTACTTTTATTTATTCACTTAGTTTTTTTAAATGTACTTAATTAAACATATTTCCCTACATTATGTTTTACTTAATTTTCTTTCATAATTTATTTTTAATTTTATATTTTAGACCTTAGTATACAAGCTTGTGTAGTTGTGATCTTAATAATTTTATTCATAATCTTTATTACAAATTTAAAGATAAATGTATCAAAATTGATAACGAAAATAGTTTCATATATGCGTTAAAAAATACAAAGATATAAATGAAGATAAGTTTAGAATCATGGTAATGAAAACATCTTAATAATGATAGACCTTATAGAGACTTCAAAGGATTTAAAAACTTGTAGTTCATCTTTACATCAGGTACCTAGCAATGACATTGTTTTATTATATGATTATTATGATTCACAAGGCTGAGGAAATACTCTTAGCTTCTAGAACTACAATAGTTTACAACAAGACCAAACGATGGTTTCCTTTAAGGCATATAAGTAATTAAGCAACATGCATTGAGGATATCTAGAACATTGTGGAGCAAAAGAGCATTGACACATGACCATGAGTGCTTTCCACAAATACATGTGTGTCAATGACACCTTTTTGCATAAAAGCTTGGGATCCATGACTATTTTAACAATATTTGAGGTATAATGGATTTGATGCAAACAAACGAGGATTGAATAAATACAATATAGTTTGAAGTTACAAAAAATGTATTGTCTACCTTTTAAACTTCTACAATGTATCACAAAAGAAACCCATGCTTATTGTTGAGATTGCAACAAGATGATGAGCTTAGTGGAAAGAAGTCGCCTTCACTAAGTGGGCCTGCAGGCTATTTTTGGCTCAATCCTATTTTTAGACATGTCGATCATGTTCTATGAGTTGCAGGATGCTATTTTTGGATGGTTGGTCAAGTTGGAAAAATAGATGGACCTCTATTTTTAGACATATTGAGCAGAATCTATTTTTAGAGTGCCAGTCTAAAAATAGATATGTCGAATATTATTAGCTCTTAATAATATTTGGACTATAAACATTATCTTATTCTCTTGGAGCACTTCAGTTAAGTGCACAGATGTGGCACAGAAGCTGACAGAAGGAATTACGCTATTCCTGAGGGTTAAGTGGAGCTATTGCATGGATACTTCAATTAGAACTCATGTGACAGAGTTTGGTGGAGTTATTGAGGTAGTTGGTGGAGTTGTGTTCAGTTTAACTGAGTTAAACATAGTTGAGCTAGTTGTATCTAGTCTAACTAATTGATACACTAGTGAGAGTGGTGTGAATTAATTATTAATTAATTCACTAATTATTAACTCATTAATCAACTAAAGAATACATCACTTAACTAAAGTGCATGGACAGTTTCAGTGGAGACCAGTGAAGAGGTAGGTGAAAGAGCAGTGTGACTATCAGTTGTGACTAGTGTTGCATGATTTACAATAACCAGTGATTGGACATGCCAATGAGGATTGCGTGAGCAAGGCTAGACCAATTCGAGTTCATTCAGAGCCATTCTTCAACAGTGATTGCGCAGTAGAGGCAGGCTATCAGGGGGCAGAGATTGGAGCATGTGATTTGCTAGATCAGGCTTGATTAGTGTGTAGCAATTGGAGATTGTACTGAGAGCTTGTGAGGAGCTTTTTATAATGATTGCTACATGATCTCTATGACATATAATATACAGATATTTGGGGGTTTTCAGCTTTAAGCTTTCCCATAAAATACTGTGTTCATATGTGTGATTGTTTATGGTTTTAATGTGCTCATGTGATTGTTTTTATTTCCGCAATTAATGATAAATGGTAGATGAGATTCTGTATTGTGCATGAAGTTAAAATAGTGTGTGATCAGGAGAATCTCGGTGAATAATATATCATTTATTCAAATTTCTACATGGTATTAGAATGATATTGATCATTGGAGCAATTGCAAAACATTGAAGCAGTTGAGTTTTGAGCTGGTGGAATTCGAATTTGCAGCAGTGTTTTCTTGGTGTCGAAGTTGAGATGTCTTTCAACGGATTGCGATTGGAGTATGCCCTTGAGGGAATCTCGATTTATATTGCATGGAGGGACAGGATGGAGGCAGTGCTGGATGACAATGGGTTGAAGGAGTTCATAGATGCAGAAATTCCAAAACCTACTTCTAGCGATGTTGCCGCACTTGACGCATGGCAAAAGAAGACAGCAAAGTGTCGAAGAATTATGTTGGAAGGTGTAAAGGATCACATAGTGTCCAGCCTTCATGGTAAGGCTTCTCCATTCTTGATGTGGAAAGCGTTGACAGACTTATTTCAAAGCAAGAGCGACCAGAGGAAGTTGGCGCTCCAGGATAAACTCAGGAACATAAAAATGGATAAAGGCGACAGTATGCCCAAGTACCTCACGAAGTTCATCCAATGCAGGGATGAGCTGGGAAGTGTGGGGGTGACTGTAGATGAAGATGAATTGGGGAGCTTGGCTCTCCTTGGGCTTCCAAAGAGTTGGCATTCCTATCAGGACTCTGTCAATGGTCGGGAGAAATTGCCAGGATGGGAACGACTTTGGTTGGATCTTGTGCAAGAGGAGATAAGTCGAAGTACCAGGGACGGTTCTTCATCAAAGAACTCAGATGAATAAAATTGTGCTTTGGTTGCCAAAGCAAGGAAAGGGAAGAGCAAGAAGAATGCTTCTCAATCCGGTGAGAAAGGCAAGAAGCAGGACATGTCCAAGGTGAAGTGTTTTCACTGTCACCAACACGGACATTACGCCACTAATTGTCCACAAAAGAAGAAAAATAAGCAGGCTGCTAGATCTGCAGTTGGAGAGGCCTTAGCCTCCCAGTTTGAGCTGGATTTTTCACTGATCGCATGCTTGGTCTCAAGTATGATGGGTTCAGTGTGGTTTATTGATAGTGGTGCATCTTTTCATATGACCGGAGACAAATATTTGTTTACTGATCTGGATGAGAAAGATCTTGGAGTGCACATCGAGATGGGCGATGATGGTAGATACAATGCGACCGGTATCGGTACCATTTCCTTTGAGAGGGAGTCTGGTAAACCCTTCGTATTGAAGGAAGTGATGCATGTTTTAGGATTGAAGAAGAATCTAATCTCAGTGGCCATGTTAGAATACAAGGGATATGATGTTGTCTTTAGCGAGGGAAAGGCTTTCCTGCACAGTAAGGAAACTCGTGAAACCCGAAGGATAGGGGTTCGAGTTAAGAACCTTTATCAATTGCAGGTAGATGGCTGCGCAGCAATGGCAGGCAAGGCAGAAGGAGTGGTGAGCTGGGATGATGGCGAGTTGTGGCACCGGAGATTGGGCCACCTTCACCATGGAGCTTTGAAGATATTGCAGCAGATTTCTACTGGGCTTCCTAAGGGTACTCTTGTGCAGTCAGATCAGTGCAAGGGATGTGTTAGGTCCCTGTATCACTAGTATAGCCCCTTATTATTGTTAGTGTAAACCCCTTATTGTTATTATTGTACCCTTGTAACCCCCATTTTGTTATTATTGTGCCCTTAAATTATTATTGTTAGGTCGGCTAGGATTACATTGTGGCCCACTAGGATTACATTATGGCCCCATGGACTCCTATATATAGAAAGGAGGTTTTGTAAATTGCATCATCCAAGAATTGTTCATTTATGTAATGTATTGGAGGTTTCCCCCTCGAAGTGGCTTATTTCTAAGGCGTTCATATCTCTTTTCTTCTATTTTTGGAGCTGGTTACACAACATTTGGTATCAGAGCTTTGGATTCTAGGGTTTCGCTGCTCCAAACAGGTCATCGTGGCATTTTCGATATAACTTTTTTTCTACGAAGTTTCAGAAGCTGAAATTTTTAGGGTGCGAAGCCGAAATCCTGAGGAAGATCGTCTAAAAATTTCAGAGCTTGGTTCGCAATATTTTCGGAGATATGATCTGTGGAAGTTAGGTCTTTTTTCAGGCTCCTAAACAGGTCATCGTGGCATTTGCGCTATAATTTTTTTTCTACGAAGGTTCAGAATCTGAAATTCATATGGTGCGAAGCTGAAATCCTGAGGAAATTCATCAAAAAATTTCAGATCTTGTTTCGCAATATTTTTGGAGATATGATCTGTGGAAGGTAGTGCTTTTTCAGGCTCCTGAATTTCATCTCAAAGAGGTGATCGTGGGAAAAGTTCAATAACTCTCTCTCTGAAGATTGGATTGGAGTGCCGTCAAAAGTGGTCGCAAGTACACGGCCTTTAGTTTCTTGGCTATCAATTTCAGAGACAAAGGACAAAACAGTGACACGTGGCAAGTCGTACAAGTTCGCTCTACTGAACCAGTCCAGAATTAGGTCATTGTGGGAGATTGGACACAACTTTGTCTTGGAGAATCAAAATCAGGTCAGACCTGTGGCATTTGAAAGAAGATTCAGAGGGCTACTACAGGGCTGAGTTTTAGATATTGAATATTTTCAATTACATAGATAATTCAATTTCAATATCGAGCTCCTCAAAGAAAGAAAAAGGTGTGTGTTTTTTTCCGAATTGCATAAGTCTTGTTTGAAGAATCAAGTGGAATTGATTCCAAGGGAATATTGAAGAATATTTATCAGTAATGGGTTCTATTATGCATCCAAAAAATAATTCCATACCCATTAATCCCTCAAAAAGCTATTCTATGACGCATGAAGAGGAAGAGTTGCAGTATGAGATATCAAAATTACGATACCAAGTGCAACAAGTTTCAATATTACGAAGAGCAATTGAAGATGAAATAGATGGTTTAAAAGCAGAAATGGAGGCTAAGTTGGATGGTTTGAAGGATCAAATAATAGAAAATATGGATGATAAATTAGTGGAAGATCACATCGAGCATCAACAACAAGTTCTCCATCTCTCAAAGGATAACCCAACTTTGGTGCAGAATCTAATGAAACAACAGGAAGATCAACATCACATCGAAAGAAGTTATGAAGCAGTCATAGAAACAAGAACTCAAAAAGTACGATCAATTTCAGAGTATCTCAGCAAGTGGAAGAACTTTCCCGTAAAATATTTCACATGGGAGGATGATAATTTTATACAGAAGCATCAAGAAATAATCAAGCGTTGAGGACAACACTTGTTTGAAGGAGAGGGGCATGTTAAGTCCCTATATTAATAGTATAGCCCCCCATATTTAGTGTAAACCCCTTATTGTTATTATTGTACCCTTGTAACCCCCATTTTGTTATTATTGTGCCCTTAAATTATTATTGTTAGGTCGGCTAGGATTACATTGTGGCCCACTAGGATTACATTATGGCCCCATGGACTCCTATATATAGAAAGGAGGTTTTTTCATTTGTATCATCCAAGAATTGTTATTCATGTAATGTATTGGAGGTTGCCCCCTCGAAGTGGTTTATTTCTAAGGCGTTGATATCTCTTTTCTTCTATTTTTGGAGTCAAGTTACACGACGATGTACCTTGGGAAAATTTGTGAAAGCCACCTTTCACGAGAAGAATAGTCGCGCCACGACGATCCTTGAGAGAATTCACATAGACGTGTGTGGACCTTTCTCAGTAGCTTCGACAGCAAAGCACAAGTACTATGTGATCTTTGTTGATGATTTTTCTCGGAAGTGCTGGATCTTCTTCATGCAGAAGAAGAGCGAGACATAATCAAAGTTCTGTGAGTTCAAGGCGCTGGTTGAGAAGGAATCGGGGAAGCATGTGAAGGCTCTTAGGAGCGACAATGGTGGTGAATTCATCTCTGGAAAATTCAAGGACTTTTGCAGCGCAGAAGGAATTCGAAGAGAGCTCATAGCACCTCATAACCCACAGCAGAATGGGGTTGCTGAGCAGAAGAACAGAACGATCGTGGGTGCTGCACGGGCGATGTTGCATGATCAGGGCCTTCCCATACACTTATGGGCTGAGGCATGCAATACTGCAGTATATGTGCAGAACCGTTGTCCTCACAGGATACTTGGCATGAGTACACCCGAGGAGGCATTTTCTGGTAAGAAGCCTGATATTTCCCATTTGAGGATTTTTGGTTCACCTATTTACATTCATGTGACTAAGGATGCCAGGAAGAAGCTAGAGCCGACCACAGAGGTTGAGATATTTGTGGGGTACACTGATACACCCCACAACTATCGTGTATGTTTTCCAGACAGTCGCAAGACTGTTGTGTGACGGGATATCAAATTTCATGAGGAGAAATCCATGAAGTGTTCGCTTGAGAGGGAGCCACACTTGCATGCAGATGAGGAGCTATTAGTTCCTAAGGATGAGATTCAAGATGTGGATCAGACACAAGAGGAATTTCATGGAGTGGAAGAGACCACTCATGCAACGCAAACCATCAAAGGGCAAAAGCGCATTACAGAAGCTGAGCGACTGGCTCAAGATGCAGAGAGGATTGTAGGAGCACCTACATCATAGCACAGACAGAGACGGTCACCTGATCGATACACTAGATACATGGCTCTTATGAGCAAGTGTATCGTGACAGAGCCATACTCTTTCGAGGAAGCTGTGGAGGATCCCGCATGAGTAGATGCCATGGTGGAAGAGTATGATTCGATTGTCAGAAACAGTGCATCGGAGATTGTCCCAAGGCTGGAAGGGAAATCAGTGGTAGGTTTGAGATGGATCTACAAAGTGAAGCAAGTAGCTGACGGGAGTGTGGAGAAGTACAAGGCAAGATTTGTTGCCCGAGGCTTCTCACAGATTGAGGGGATCGATTATGAGGAAACCTTTGCACCTATCGCAAGGTATTCTTCCATACGAACGATTCTTGCTCTCTCAGTGCAGATGGGGTGGCACATTCATCAGATGGATGTGAATACTACGTTCCTCAACGGAGTGATTGAGGAGGAGGTGTAAATAAAGCAGCCCGAAGGTTTCGAGACCTTTAGCAACGAGTCGCATGTGTGCAGGCTCAAGAGAGCGTTGTATGGGTTGAAACAGGCACCTCGTGCTTGGTACACATGGATAGACAGTTATTTTACCGGACTTGGATTCTCCAAGAGTGAGGTGGATCTGAACCTATACCAGATTTTGGTGGAGGGTAAGTTGCTGATCATTGTACTTTATGTAGATGATTTGATTTTGATGGGTGATGAACTGTTGATACTCTCATGCAAGGATGACCTTGCAAAAGATTTTGAGATGAAGGACTTGGGCCTTCTTCATTATTTCTTGGGATTGGAAATTTGGCAATGCGGTGATGGATTGTTTGTGTCTCAAGGCAAGTATGCTCAGGAGATACTGGAGAAGTTCAACATGCATGGCTGTAAGCCTATCGACACTCCTCTTCCTTTTGGATGGAGGAAAGAGGATGCTACATCGGCAGAGGTAGTGGATGCCACTGTTAATCGACAGTTGGTGGGGTCGCTTATGTATCTGGTCAATACACGACCCTACATATGCTATGTTGTTAACCAGCTTTCACAAGCTATGGTTAAGCCTACCAAGCTCTACTGGAAGGCAGGCAAGCATGTATTGAGATATCTCAGAGGCACATCGGGATATGGATTTATGGTACGTATTGGTCGTATGAGGTGAAGCCGTGTGGCTTCACGGGGATGCGCATTGGGGAGGAGCCCAACGGGATGAAGAGCACATCCGGGAGGTTCTCAAGACGGTCGATAGAATTTCTTGGTACAAGAGAAGCAGAGATCCGTGTCACTCAGTTCAGCGGAGGCCGAGTATATGGTAGCAAGTTTGGCTGCATGCGAGGCTATATGGATGAGGAAGATCTTGGTCGGGTTGTTTGATTCACACTTAGATCCTACTGTGATATATTATGATAGTCAGAGTTGCATAAAACTCTCGATTAATCCAGTATTTAATGATAGATCTAAACACATTGACATCCAGTATCATCATATCAGATATTGTGTGCAGGGGAAGATCATGTTACTTTCATACATTCCCACGGAGGATCAAGATGCTGATATCTTGACGAAGGCGCTCACCAGGAGAAAATTTGAATACCACAGAGGCATGATAGGGGTGGTAGATAATCCTTATCTTTTTGAGATGGAGTTTTGAGATTGCAACAAGATGATGAGCTTAGTGGAAATAAGTCGCCTTCACTAAGTGGGCCCGCAGGCTATTTTTGGCGCAAAGTATATTTTTAGACTATGTCTATTTTTATACATGTCGATCATGTCTTAGCGTAGCTGCGTGATGTTATTTGTGGATGGTTGGTCAAGTTGGAAAAATATATGGACTTCTATTTTTAGACATATTACACCTATTTTTATATTGCCACTTAAAAATAGATATGTCGAATATTATTAGCTCTTAATAATATTTGACTATAAACATTATCTTATTCTCTTGGAGCACTTCGCCATGCACATATGTGGCATGTGATCCGACAGAAGGAATTACGCTATTCTGAGGGGTTATGGAGCTATTGCATGGATACTTAGTAATCATGTGACAGAGTTTGGTGGAGTTATTGAGGTAGTTGATGGAGTTGTGTTCGCCTTTAATCGAGTTAAACATAGTTGAGCTAGTTGTATCTAGTCTAACTGATTGATACACTAGTGAGAGTGGTGTGAATTAATTATTAATTAATTCACTAATTATTAACTCATTAATCAACTAAATAATACATCAGTTAACTACAGTGCATGGACAGTTTCAGTGGAGACCAGTGAAGAGGTAGGTGAAAGAGCAGTGCGACTATCAGTTGTGACTATACTGTTGCTTGATTTGAAACAACCAGTGATTGGAGATGCCAATGAGGATTGCGTGAGCAAGGCTGGACCAATTTGAGTTCATTCAGAGCCATTCTTCAGCAGTGATTTCACAGTAGAGGCAGGCTATCAGGTGGCAGAGATTGGAGCATGTGATTTTCTAGATCGAGCTTGATTAGTGTGTAGCAATTGGAGATTGTACTGAGAGCTTGTGAGGAGCTTTGTATAATGATTGCGACATGATCTCTATGACATATAATATACAGATAGTTGGGGGTTTTCTGCTTTAATATTTCCCATAAAATACTGTGTTCATATGTGTGATTGTTTATGGTTTTAATGTGCGCATGCGATTGTTTTTATTTCCGCAATTAATGATCAATGGTAGATGAGATTATGTATTGTACATGAAGTTAAAATAGTGTGTGATCAGGAGAATCTCGGTGAATAATATATCAGTTATTCAAATTTCTACACTTATCACAAAGCCATCATTTCTTTTGCACAAATATTCTTGGACGCATAATATATTTTACTCAATCGATTATACATAGTATATGGTATAACAAGATAATGCAGTATTGTCATTAAAAATAGAAACTATTTAAATCAATTAAATTAAAAAATAATAATTTTACATCTTTACATTCTAACTTCAATAACAACCAAAATTCAATGTAAAATTATCTACACACATTCACATTTCTTTTCTTTTTTTTGTAAGCTTGGTAGTACCTTTCATTTTCTCTTTTTTTCTCTCTCTCTCTCTTTTTTTACTCCATATTCATCAACATGCCCAAATACATCACCCCAAACGGGGGAGGGAATTGAACCTATGATGAGTGCTATAACAACCCGCCTCATCACCGTTTAACCAAGACCCCATGGACTACACACATTCACATTTAAAATCCATTCTCAACAAAACAAAAACAAAAAAATTAATGAAAGGTGAAAATATCTCATGGAATTATCATAACTTTCTTCAAAAACAAATAATTTGGAGAGGAAAAAATGAAAAAGAAAGAAAGAAAATAAAGTAGTAATTATTGGACTCTCCTGTAGAAATTATATAACATATGCATGTATATATCCATATTCTCCTGATCTAACAATATTTTATCTTCTTGCTAAATACAAAATTTTTCTGCTGTTAATATTTTGCGGAAATTTAAACTCAATTGCAAACACTTGAAGCAATAAAAACAATCGCACATAAAACAGTTGTTTAACAGGAAAGCCCGAAGCTAAAAACCCCAAATATCATATATTATGTATCATGGAGATCATGTAACAATCTCATATAAAGCTTAGTACGTCAAGCTCTCAGTACAATCAACCGTCACACACTAACAAGAAGAAATCTGCAAATCCATGCACTGATTTCTTGCCACTTGATAGCCTACCTCCACTGCGTAATCCCTGCTGAAGAAGACCCCTGAATGAATTTGAATTGGCCTTGCCTTGACTGCGCAATCCTCATTGGCAACTCCAATGTGTGTGTGATGCAATCAATGCATCACTATAGTCACAATAGATAGTCCATCTCACCCTTTCACCTATCTCTCCACGGAGTCTCCACTGGAACTGACATGCACTATAGTTAACTGTTGTATTTGTTCAGTTGATTAGTGAGTTATTATTTGTGAATTAATTCACTCCACCCTCACTAGTGTATCAATCAGTTAGACTAGATACAACTAGCTCAACTGAGTTTAACTCTAATAACTGAGTTAAAATGAATAACAACTCCATGAACTACTCTTCCAACTCTGTCATAACTTTGTCATTTCAGTTCTAACTGAGTCCTCCATGCATGAACCACCAGTAAACACTAGGAAGTGCGTAATTCATTCAGCCCACTGATTTTCCAAATCTGTATACTGAAATTAAGTGCTCCAAGAGAATAAGTTGTTGTTTATTGTCGGATTATTATTAAGAGCTAATAATAACCGACATGCATCTATTTTTAGATCGACGATCTATAAATAGACTTCGCCCAATATTCTAAAAACATAATTTCATCTATTTTCCAACTTGACCAACCATCCACAAATAGCATCATGCAACTTCTGAAATATGATCAATATGTCTAAAAATAGACATAGTCTAAAAATAGACTTGCACCTAAAAATAGCCTGCGGGCCCACTTAGTGAAGGTGACTATTTTTCACTAAGCTCATCATCTTGTTGAATCTCAACAATCCCTCTCAACAAGATAAGGATTATCCTTCACCCCGATCCTGCCTCTATGGTATTCGAATTTTCTCATGGTGAGTGCCTTCGTCGGAATATCTGCATCCTGATCTTTCGTAGGAATGTACTGAAGCAACATGATCTTCCGTTGTACACAATCTCTGATATGATGATACCGGATATCAATATGTTTAGATCTATCATGAAACACGGGATTAATCGAGAGTTTAATGCAACTATGATTATCACAATGTATCACTATAGGATCTAAATGTGAACCGAACAAACCGACCAGGATCTTCCTCATCCAAATAGCCTCACATGCAGCTTGACTTGCTGCCATGTATTCTGCTTCTGCTGAACTGAGTGCCACGGATCTTTGTTTCCTTCTATACTAAGAAATTGTTGTAGATCCGATACTGAAAACCCCTCCTAATGTGCTCTTTCTATCCATTGGGCTACCTGCCCAATCTGCATCAGTGAAGCCATGCAACTTCACCTCATCTTTCTGTCTGTACCATAATCCATACTCAGATGTGCCCCTGACATACCTCAGGACATGCTTGCCTGCCTTCCAAAAGAGCTTGCTAGGATTAACCATTGCTTGTGAAAGTTGGTTCACTGCATAGCATATTTTCGGTCTTGTATTAACTAAATACATGAGCAAACCCACCAATTATCGATAAACAGTGGCATGCACTACCTCTGTCGATGTAGCATCCTCTTTCCTCCAATTTCCTGGAAGAGGAGTGTCGATAGGCTTGCAGCCTTGCATGTGAAACTTCTCCAGTATCTCCCGGGCATACTTGCCTTGAGACACAAATAGTTCACCTTCCCGCTGCCATATTTCCAATCCAAGGAAATAATGAAGGAGGCCCAAATCCTTCATCTTGAACTCCTTTGCAATATTTTCCTTGCATGAGTGTATCAACTGCTCATCACCTGTTAGTATTAAATCATCAACATAAAGAACAACAATTAAAATCTTACCCTCCACCACAATTTGGCACAGGTTTGCATCCACCTCACTCTTGGTGAAGCCAAGTCCGGTGAAATAGCTGTCGATCTGAGTGTACCAAGCACGTGGTGTTTGCTTCAACTCATATAGCGCTCTTTTGAGTCTGCACACATGCGACTCGCTGCTGAAGATTTCGAATCCTTCAGGCTGATCAATGTACACTTCTTCCTCAATTATCCCATTAAGGAACATAGTCTTCACATCCATCTGATGAATGTGCCAACCCATTTGCGCTGAGAGAGCAAGGATCGTCCTTATCGAAGAATATTGTGCGACAAGTGCAAAGGTTTCTTTATAATCAATCCCCTTGATCTGTGAGAAGCCCCGAGCAACAAATCTTTCCTTATACTTCTCGACGCTCCCATCAACAGCATGCTTTACCTTGTAGATCCATCTTGATCCTACAACTGATTTACTCACCGGCCTTGGAACAATCTCCCAAGCAATGTTTCTGACAATGGAGTCATACTCCTCCACCATGGAATCTACCCATGTGGGCTCCTGCACTGCGTCTTCGAAAGAAGATGGCTCTATCATGATACACTTTCTCATAAGAGCCATGTATCCAGTAAATCGGTTAAGTGACTGTCTTTATCTGCGCTATGATGTACGGACTCCTACATTCTATGCCGCATCAAGCTTCAGTCTCTCAGCTTCTGTGGTACGCTTTCTTCCTTGTCTGATGTTTCATTCTGCATGAGTGGACTCCTCCACTCCATGAATCTCCTCCTGTGACTGATCCACATGTAGAGGCTCATCTTTGGGAACAAGAAGTTCCTCCTCTGCATGCAAGTGTAGCTCCCTCTCAAGCGACAACTTCATGGCTTTCACCTCATTGAGTTTTATATCTCATTGCACCATAGTCATCCGACTGTCTGGAAAATACACAAATAATTATGGGGTTTTTCTGTGTACCCCACAAATATCCCAACTTCTGCAGTCAGCTCCAGCTTCTTCCTGGCATCCTTTGTCACATGAATGTAAATAGATGAGCCAAAAATCTTCAAATGAGAAATATCAGGCTTCTTACCAGTAAAAGCTTCTTCAGGTGTACTCATGCTAGGTACTCTATGAGGACAACAGTTTTGCACATAAACCGCAGTGTTGCATGCTTCCGCCCACAAGTGCATCGGTGGGCCCTAGTCATGCGGCATAGCTTGTGCAGCACCCACGATCATTCGGTTCTTCCTCTCCGCGACCCCATTATGTTGTGGGTTATGAGGTGCTATGAGTTCTCTTCGAATTCCTTCTTTGCTATAGAAGTCTTTGAATTCGCCCGAGATATATTCACCACCATTATTGCTCTGTAGAGCCTTCACTTTCTTCCTCAACTCCTTCTCCACCAATGCTTTAAACTCACAGAACTTTGATAATGTTTCGCTCTTCTTCTGCATGAATAAGATCCAGCATCTACAAGAATATTCATCAACAAAAATAACATAATACCTATGTTTTTTTGTTGAAGCAACTGAGAAAGGTCCACACACGTATGTGTGAATTCTCTCCAGGAACACCGAAGCACGGTTCTCCTTCTCATGAAAGGTTGTCTTCACAAACTTACCCATAGTACATCCCTTGCAATGATCTGACTGTGCAAGAGTACCCTTGGGAAGTCCAGTAAAAATCTGCTACAAAATCTTCAAAGCGCCATGGTGAAGATGGCCCAATCTCATGTGCCATAATTCGCCCTCATCCCTGCTCACCACTTCTTCTACTTTGCCTATCATTGCAGCGCAGCCATCTACCTCTAGCTTGTAGAGATTCTTAACTCGAATCCCTATCTTCTTGGTTTGACCCATTGTTTTATGTCAAAGGAAGGCTTTTCCCTCACTGAAAACAATGTCATAACCTTTATCTTCCAACATTGCGACTGAGACCAATTTCTTCTTCAGACCTGGAACATGCATAACATCTTTCAACAGAAACACGTCGACACAAATTTCTCCATTGTGATTTTCACTGAAAGATTTGATACATAATTTATGGATCACAGAAGTCAAATTCCTAATAATAGAAATGGACTACCTGACTCCCTCTCAAATTTAATGGTCCCAATGTTGGTCGCACTGTATCGACCATCGTCACCCATCTCTATACACATTTGGAGGTCTTTCTCCCCCAGATCACTAAACAACTCCTTGTCTCCCGTCGTATGGAAAGACGCACCACTATCAAGATACCACACTGATCCCATAGTGCTTGAAACCAAGCATGCGATCAAGGAGAAATCAAGTTCAAATTGCGAGGCTAAGGCCTCACCTGCTGCAGCTCCAGCAGCCCTCTTGTTCTTCTTCTTCTATGGGCAATTAGTGGTGAAATGCCCATGTTCGTGACAGTGAAAATACTTCACCTTCGACAAATCCTACTTCTTGCCTTTAGCCTCGAATTTTGAAAGAAAATTATTCCCCTTCCCTTTCCTTGCTTTTGCAACCAAAGTGAAATTCTCGTCATCTTCATTCTTCGATGAAGAGCCATCCTTGGTACTTCGCCTTATCTCCTCCTGCACAAGATCCGACCAAAGTCGCTCCCAACCCGACAGTTTCTCCTGTCCATTGACAGAGTCTTTGTAGCTATGCCAACTCTTCGAAAGCCCAAGGAGAGCCAATCTCACCAAGTCATCATCATCAACAGTAATCCCCACACTTCCCAGTTCATCCCTGCAGTGGACATACTTCGTGAGATATTTTGGAATATTGTCGCCCTTCTCCATTTTTATTTTTCTGAGCTTATCTTTCAGTGCCAACTTCCTCTGGTCACTGTTGCTTTGGAAAAAATCTGTCAAATCCTTCCACATTGCAAATGGAGTGGCTTTCCCACGAAGGCTAGACACAATATGGTCCTTCACACCTTCCAACAGAATTCTTCTTGTCTTTGCTACTTTTTTTTGCCATGCGTCAAGTCCTGCAGCATCGCTAGAACTAGGCTTAGGAACATCGCTATCGATGAACTCCTTCAGTCCATTATCCTCCAACACCGCCTCCATCCTATCCTTCCAGGCTATGTAATTCAAGTTTCCCTCAAGGGCATACTCCAATCGCAACCCATTGAAATACATTTCAATGTATACTCAACTGTCGCACCAAGAATTTTCTGCAGCAAATTCAAATTGTCCACCAACACAAACTCAACAATTTTTCACAATTGCAATCTTCAAGAATTAACACTCCTCTGATACCATGTAGAAATTATATAACATATGCATGTATATATCCATATTCTCCTGATCTAACAATATTCTATCTTCTTGCTAAATACAGAATCCTTCCACTGTTAATCTTTTGCGGAAATTTAAACTCAATTGCAAACACATGAAGCAATAAAAACAATCCCACATAACACAGTTGTTTAACGAGAAATCCTGAAGCTAAAAACCCCAAATATCATATATTATGTATCATGGAGATCATTTAACAATCCCATACAAAGCTTAGTACATCAAGCTCTCAATATAATCAATCGTCACACACTAACAAGAAGAAATCTGCAAGTCCATGCACTGATTTCTTGCCACCTGATAGCCTGCCTCCATTACATAATCCCTGCTGAAGAAGACCCCTGAATGAATTCAAATTGGCATGTCCTTGACTGCGCAATCCTCATTGGAAACTACAATGTGTGTGTGATGCAATCAATGCATCACTATAGTCACAACGGATAGTCCATCTCATCCTTTCACCTATCTCTCCACTGAGTCTCCACTGGAACTAACATGCATTGTAGTTAACTATTGTATTTGTTCAGTTGATTAATGAGTTATTATTTGTGAATTAATTCACTCCACTCTCACTAGTGTATCATTCAGTTAGACTAGATACAACTAGCTCAACTGAGTTTAACTCCAATAACTGAGTTAAACTGAATAACAACTCCATGAACTACTCTTCCAAATATGTCATAACTTTGCCACTTCAGTTATAACTGAGTCCTCCATGCATGAACCATCAATAAACCCTAGGAATTGCGTAATTCCTTCAGCCCACTGATTTGCAAAATCTGTATAATGAAATTAAGTGCTCCAAGAGAATAAGTTGTTGTTTATTGTCAGATTATTATTAAGAGCTAATAATAACTGACATGCATCTATTTTTAGATCGACGATCTATAAATAGACTTTGCCCAATATTCTAAAAATAGAATTTCATCTATTTTCCTACTTGACCAACCATCCACAAATAGCATCCTGCAACTTCTGAAATAGACTTGCACCTAAAAATAGCCTGCGGGCCCACTTAGTGAAAGTGATTGTTTTTCACTAAGCTCATCATCTTGTTGAATCTCAACATCTCCCACTTTTATTGAGATCATCATGCCTTTACATGACGATGGACAACTCACAATTGTACCTTATAGACAACTCATAACAACTCACAATGGTGATGAACGACCCACAATTTTCCTTATAATTTTGATGAATAACCACAATTCTACTTATTGATGGTGATGGACAACTCACAATATGTATTGTAATATTAAAAGAATTTGACAAACAAATCACAATATTAATTGTGTCAATAGGAACTCTACAACCACATATAGGGAATATATGTATGCATAATTTAATTATGTCAAAATTTTCTAAATGTCGAGAAAAATATATATAGAAAAAAAATGTTGAGTTCATATGTTTTTGATAAACCCTTAACTAAACTAAGAGGGGGGGGTGAATCAGTTTAGTACATTCATGGAAATTTAAAACTATTTTCTTTAAACTTATTTACACCTCCATTTCATAAACAATTTAATATATAATGAATCAACAAACTTGATATGTGGGAAACATGTGATAAGTAGATAACACAATACATCAACACATAATCATCATGCACATAGACAACAGATATAAGTGGAAACCCATAAGGGAGAAAACCACATATTATTATTGTTGTGATGCAAAGGCAAGCCAACTCCCTCTCACAACTTATTTTCTATAGGCTCCAACCTACAGGAGGCTACTACCTCAATTTCTGAAAGCTACAACTTGCACGGAAGCTCCAAATCGCATCTATTTTTTGTAGGCTACAACCCACAGGAGGCTCCTACCTCAACCAACTAAAAATGGAAATCTATCAAGCTACAACTTGAAATGGAAGCTCCAACTTCATCACACTACAACAAAATCATATATTGATTTACCTGGATGTCAGCTCTGTTTTACTCATTCTTCACTGCTGCCTTTTCAGCCTTCATATCTGCTTCATATCAGCTCTGGATGTGCACAGCATCTCTATCTGCTCAATCTCATTCTTCCACTCTCTTCTTGCCTATGAATATTGCAATAAAATAATTTATAGAGATAACTTCATGGTTGTTTTCATTCTATACGGGAATATGAAGTGAACAGGCATGACTCTTTGCCTTCCACCCACTCATTTCCTCACTCAGCATATTCAGAATGTTACAACAATATATACATTTATTTCAGTATCAAATGGAGTTTTTCTTTGCCTTGGAGACTTGCCTTTGCATCATAAACAATATAAAATATATCAATAAATTTACATTCATACAAAGTATTTCAACTCAGCCCTTTCAGCTTCTTAGCTTTGTTGTGCTTTTCTCAACACCCGACTCTACCCGGAGGTATTTCTGAGCCCGACTCGACCCATGGTACATGTCTTCTTATTACCGCAACGTTCAGATTTTTCCTTTTGCTCTGTGTTCGGTCACTTACCTGAGTCTACTTCCCGCGTTCAGAATTTTGTTCTATTTATCAAAGCGTAACCGTTGTTTATCTCTGCACGTAGTGTCGAGTTGTTTCACCCGAGTCTCCTGCCACGTTCAGAATTTTCTTTATAAACCGTCGTAAGACCTGGACCTCAAATATATTACCATGGAACTCTAAATAAAATCTCATCTAACATCCTTTATCCCATTTCGGTGTTTCGACTATTTCTCTTGTGTATTATATATTATAGACGCCTTTCGTTCTCCCGATGTGATTTCTTAAGGAAATACACCGAACCCCGGACCTGAAATATATTATAATTTACCTTAGAAAATGCATCGCATGCTTTCATTATCGCACTTCTCCATTCCATAGGTTTTACATTGTAATCCTCCTTTTCCTCCTCCGATACGATTTAACACAGGAAATGCTTTACATCCATATTTGAAATCCTTTGGAGTTCTCCTTTGAAAATACATTGCATATGGGCTCTTGTTGCTCTTTGCATGATTTAGCTCATAGCAATAACTAGTTTCCTCTTATCATATGTGATATGTGATCGCATCGCATCACAAACCACACTTCTTATCGCATCGCAACTTAAAATTGTTAGGTCCCTATATTACTAGTATAGCCCCTTATTGTTGTTACTGTAACCCCCTTATTGTTATTATTGTACCCCTGTAACCCCCATATTGTTATTATTGTGCCCTTAAATTATTATTTTTAGGTCGGCTAGGATTACATTGTGGCCCCACTAGGATTACATTGTGGCCCCATGGACTCCTATATATAAAAAGGAGGTTTTTTATTTGTATCATCCAAGAATTGTTCATTCATGTAATGTATTGGAGGTTTCCCCCTCGAGGTGGCTTATTTCTAAGGCATTGATATCTCTTTTCTTCTATTTTTGGAGTTGGTTTCACAACGTTTGGTATAAGAGCTTTGGATTCTAGGGTTTCGCTGCTCCAAACAGGTCATCGTGGCATTTTCGTTATAACTTTGTTTATATGAAGGTTAAAAAGCTGAAATTTTTAGAGTGTGAAGCCAAAATCCTGAGGAACATCATCGTAAAATTTCAAATCTTGGTTCGCAATATTTTCGGAGATAGGATCTGTGGAAGTTAGGTCTTTTTGCAGGCTCCTGAATTTCACTTAAAAATTTCATTGCGGAATGTTCATATTAAATTTTTTTATACGAAGGTTTAGAAGCTGAAATTTTTAGAACGCGAAGCTGAAATCCTGAGGAACAACGTCGCAAAATCACAGAGCTTGGTTCGCAATAGTTTTGGAGATATGATCTGTGGAAGTTATGTATTTTTCAGGCTCCCCAATTTCATCTCAAAGAGGTGATTGTGGGAAAAGATTCATAACTCTCTCTCTGAGCATCAGATTGGAATTCTGTAAAAAGTGACTGGAAGTGCACGGGTTGTAGTTTCCTGGCTATAAATTTTAGAGCCAAAGATGCAAACAGTGACACGTGGCAAGTCGTACAAGTTCACTCTACTGAACCAGTCCATAATTAGGTCATTGTGGGAGATTAGACATAACTTTGCCTAGAAGAATCCAAATCAATTCATACCTATGGCATTTGAAAGAAGCTTCAGAGGAATACTACAGAGCCAAATTTCAAATATTGAGGATCTGCAAGTATATAGATAAGTCAATTTCAATATCGAGCTCCTCAAAAGCAAGTAAAAGGTGTGTATTTTTTTTCTGAATTTCCTTAGTCTTGTTTGAAGAATCAAGTTGAATTGATTCCAAGGAGAATATTATAGAATAGATATCAGTATTGGATTCTCAAATGGCCCCTAAAAATACTTCAACGCCCATTAAGCCTTTAGAAGGCTCTCCTATGACTCATGAAGACGAATAATGGCAACATGACATATCAAAATTACAAGAGCAAGTGCAACAAATTTCACTCTCGCAAAGAGAAACAAAAAATGACATGGAAGTTTTGAAGAAAGGCATGGAAAATAAGATGGATGGTTTGAAGAAAGGCGTGGAATCTAAGATGGATGGTTTGAAGAATGGCATGGAAGCTAAGATGGATGGCATGGAAACTGGCATGGAATCTAAGATGGAAAACATGAAGAATGATCTAAAAGTAGACATGGAAGGTTTGACAAAGTTGATACAAGAAATGTTTCTTAATGGTGAAAAGTTAGTAGAGGAAACTCATGATGAAAACAAAATAAATGTTAATCGTCATTTCATAAACTCTAATGTTGGAGGGAAGAACCACCATATTCCAAAAATGGATATGAGGAATTTTGATGGAAAGGATCCTGTAACATGGATACTACAGATGGAGCAATATTTTGATCTCAATAATGTGCAAAACACACAAAAGGTAGGCATTGCAACTTTACATTTAGAACAAAATACATTTGTATGGTATCGATGGCTTTGCTCCCGTAAAAAAATTGTCACTTGGTTAATTTTTATGAAGGAAATGATAGCACATTATGAGGATACAAAGAGCAACACTTTCTTTAGCCAATTGATAAATCTCAAACAAAAGTATTCAGTGGGGGAGCACATTGAGGACTTCCAAAAATTGAATATAAGGGTAACTGATATTTCAGAGGAACACAGGATTGATCTCTTCATAGGTACTTTAAAGGATAACATCCAACATGAAGTTTGTGTTTTGGAACCTGATTCATTGGAGAAGGCATTTAGGTTGGCAAGAAAATTTGAATGTAAAATTATGGCGACAAGGAAGCCTACCACTCACTTCTATAAAGATGGAAGTGTTGCTACTCCTAGATTTCCACAACCAACAAGGTTGACACCACAACAATTGGAAGAAAAGAGAGAAAAGGGGCTTTGCTTCAATTGTGATAGCAAATACACTAAAGGTCATAAGTGTGCTGAGAAGAAATTATTTTACATAGATTGTGAAGAGGAAGAAGAATATGAACAAGAAGAGGATATACACCAGGAACCAGCCCTAGAAGAGGAAGAAATGAGTCTGACCATATCATGTAATGCATTAGTAGGAATTACCACTCCTCAAACTCTCAATATAGAAGTACATATCAAGAAGAAAAAGGTAATAGTGTTAATTGATCCAGGTAGCACCCATAATTTTATTCATTGTAAGGTATCCAAGGAATTGAAGTGTTTCCTATACCCAGCACCAGAATGTCAAGTGATGGTTGCAAATGGAGGAACTATAAATTGCTCTGGAAAATGCCATAATATCAAGCTAACCATGGGGGAATATGTATTGAATATTCCAATGCTTTCCATTCCTATGGGTTTTGGCCGGATAAATCGTTCTTGCGGACAAGACTGATCTCCCTAGTGTCAGAAGACAATCTAGCAACAAACGAACAACTAAGTTTGTCTTTCTCTAAGTATATTAGTTTTACAAATAAATGCTATGAAGGTGTCGATCCTACCTTAGATCCAAATGCTTATTTGCGGTCGCAGTGCTTCCGTTGCATCAATAATCCTTCGTTGCAACAAGGGCCCTTTTGTCACAAGAAAGTATCATCTTTCGTTGATCCGCAATCACAAACAAGAAAATATCAATAGCACCTGTATAACAAATAATCATAAAACATACCTATCATAGTGATCAAGGAATCTATGAAATAAACGATCAAACGACAGCTTATTGAAATAAACAATCGAATGACAATTTATTGAGAAAAACAGAACTTGATTGTATTAATCTTAAAATATACAGAAGAACCTTACAACCTTAGCCTTGATGTTCGAAAGGTCTTCCCGGGGTCCGAAGCAGGAATCTCCTCTACTTTGATAAGTCTTGCACTCTTCCTTCAAGAGCAAAAAGAGGTATGTGATCTTTCCTCTCGAAAGCTTAGCAGAAAGAAGTCTAAATCTCAACAGCACTTGAACTCAAAAATCTTAACTTAACTTCTTCAATCCTCCATTAGTTTTCTTAACCCTTTGAGGCTACCCAATGCCTTCTTTTATAGAGCAAATGAGGAGGTTAGGATTCCACCTTTAAAGGGATAGAATCCTCCTTCAAAGGGATAGGCTCCTCACATCAAGGGATTAGTTTTTTAAGGTGTGGGATACATTCACCTTACTAAAGCGTACTCATCCCAAAAAAATCTCATCTAGAACCTTCTAGAATTAACCAAAATTAAACTTTTTCAATTTAATTTCGTGCTTTTTTTAATCTTACAGGGGTTCCGCAGGCATAACACTGGAAAACTGCGTTCTAGAATGCAGTTCCTCTTCACATTACCTACGTACCCTAGCCAGGAATGTAGGTAGGCTTCATGTTACCTGCGTACCCAAAGTTTTTGAGCTTTTTAGGGTTTTTTCTCCAGTTTTAGGGCTTGGAATGAGGAACAAAGGTTGTAAGACTTGCAGAGGAGGTAAGTATGAGTGTCAATGAGCTCATACAGTCAGCAAAATGTCAGGGTGACATTTTTTAGTGTATGTGGTGTAACAATGGGGAGGTGTTGAGAGTTGATGTTGTACTGGGAATGCAGTAGTTTACAATCTTTTGGGACGGTAGCTTTTTAATTTTCAAGAACTTTTCTTGAAATTTTTTTGAAGGAAAGGGAAGTCAAATTACGGGTATTGCGGGGAAGGCAGAGGCGATAATAAGCTCTAATTTCATGACAAAGCTTCTAAAGAAAGAACAATGAGGTTTAATTGCACAATTATGCTCACTAGAAGTTCCAACATCAAAATCATCTATTTCTACAGATCTCCAACAAGTCTTGGACAATCATTCCAAGGTGTTTGAAACTCCCAAGGGACTCCCACCTATTTTTGATCATGATCATGCTATTCATTTGATTCCAGGAATTTTTCCTCCAAACATCAGGCCTTATAGATATCCTTACTTCCAAAAGAGTGAAATTGAACGTATGATTGCAGAAATGTTAGAGGCGGGTATAATTCAACCTAGTCAAAGTTCTTTCTCTACTCTTGTAGTATTCGTACACAAGAAGGATGGATCATGGCGAATGTGTCCAGATTATAGGGAGCTCAATAAGCTCACCATTAAAGAAAAATTTCCCATTCCTATGATTGATGAATTATTGGATGAATTACATGGAGAAATTTATTTTACCAAGTTGGATCTTCGTTCAGGATATCATCAAATTAGAATGAAGATTGAAGACAATGCAGCTTGACATTTTAGACTCCATGAGGTCATTATGAATTTTTGGTCATGCCTTTTGGCCTTACCAATGCCTTCTACATTCAGGGTTGATGAATTCCATTTTCAAGGCCCTTCCTTAGAAGAATTTGTGCTAGTATTTTTTGATGATATACTAATCGTGGTCTTGAGGATCATGTTGACATGTTGACAAGGTGCTCAAACTATTGCAGGAGAAAAAATTATATGCAAACACATCCAAATGTTTCTTTGGAGTACAAGAGGTGGAATATCTGGGTCATATTGTATCTCACGAGGGTGTTAAGGTAGACCCTAACAAAATTAAAGCCATTAAGGAATGGAAAGTCTCCACAACCATAAAGCAGTTGCGAGGATTTCTCAGGTTAACAGGGTATTATCGCAAGTTTGTTAAGAATTATGGGAGAATAGCAGCACCTCTAACAACATTATTGAAGAAAGATGCATTTTCATGGACTCCTGAAGCAACTAAGGCCTTTGAACATCTTAAAGAGGCAATGTGCCTAGCACCGGTATTAGCTATGCCAGACTTCACAAAAAAAATTATTGTGGAATGTGATGCCTCAGAAAATGGAATTGGTGCAGTTTTAATGCAGGAAGGAAGACCCATTGCTTTTGAAAGTCGTCCAATCAAAGGAAAGTATTTACAGAAACCTATTTATGAGAAGGAAATGTTAGCAATACTACATGCACTAAAGAAATGGTGAACTTACCTAATGGGAAGACACTTCAAGGTAAAAACTGATCACGATAGTCTTAAACACTTTTTGGAACAAAGACTATCTTCAGAAGAGTAGCAAAAATGGGTCACAAAGATGTTGGGTTGTGACTTTGAAATAATCTACAAAAAAGGAAAGCTTAATGTTGTTGCAGATGCACTCTCAAGAAAGAATGAAGAGGTGGAAGCATTGCTTTGTGCCATTTCTATTATCCAACCAGATTGGATAACCGAAGCAAGAGATGAATGGAAGAAGGATGAAGAAGTGTGGACACTCATTCAAAATTTGCAACAAGATCCTAGTAAATCTCATACATTTAGTTGGAAAAATGATTCCTTATCGTACAAAGATCGCTTATATCTTTGTCAGAATTCCCAACTTAAACAAAAGATTCTTTTGGAAATGCACACTTCTCCTTTAGGAGGACACTCAGGATTTTTAAAAAATTACCATAGGGTGAAGAAAGAATTTTTTTGGGATGGCCTTAAATCTGATATTCAAAATTTTGTGGCGGAATGTTTGGTTTGCCAGCAGAATAAAGTTGAGACAATTAAGACCTCGGGTCTTCTACAACCTTTATCCATTCCAAGTCAGTGTTGGGAGGAGATTTCAATGGATTTTATCACAGGTTTACCTAAGCCCGAAGGAAAGAGTGTCATCATGGTGGTAGTTGATAGACTTACCAAATATGCACACTTTTGTGCATTATCTCATCCATTTAAAGCCAGTACTGTTGCTACTACATTTATGGACACAATTCAAAAGCTACATGGGAACCCAAGGCTTATAGTGAGCGACAAAGATCCCATTTTTACTGGAAATTTTTGGATGGAGTTATTTTCTTGTTTGGGTACTCAATTAGCTCATAGTTCATCTTATCATCCTCAATCCGATGGTCAAACTGAGATAGTAAATAAATGTTTGGAAGGATATCTTCGTTGTTTTGTATCTAATAAACAAACACAATGGGTCAAGTGGTTACCTCTCGCTGAATGGTGGTATAACACTTCCTTCCATACTGCAGCAAAAATGACCCCATTTATGGAACTTTATAGATATCATCCACCATCCATCACATCATCTTTAAGAAAAAATTTCAAGGTTCAAGCAGTGAAAGATCACATTGAGCAACAACAAGAAGTTCTCCAACTCTTAAAGGATAACCTGAATTTGGCACAAAATCGAATGAAACAACAGACAGATCAACATCGCAGCGAGAGAAGTTTGATGTAGGAGACTGGGTATTTTTACGGCTACAACCATTCAAACAAATGTCCCTCAAGCAAGCTAAGAAGGATAGTAAATTATCGCCAAAGTACTATGGTCCTTACAAGATGTTGCAAAATATTGGTACTATGGCATACAAATTGGAGGTTCCTCCTTCTTCACGAGTGCATCCAATTTTCCATGTTTCATGCTTAAAGAAGGTTATAGGTGAAAATCTTCCAGTTCAAACAATATTGCCAGAACTTGATGAGGAAGGAAAAATCATATTGGAACCTGAAGTAGTCATGGAAACAAGAACTCGACAGCTACGAAATCGATCAATTTCAGAGTATCTCATCAAGTGGAAGAACTTACCCACTGAAGATTCTACATGGGAGGATGAGAATTTTATATAGAAGCACCCATAGCTACTCAAGCATTGAGGACAACACTTTTTTGAAGGAGAGGGGCATGTTAGGTCCCTATATTACTAGTATAGTCCCTTATTGTTGTTAGTGTAACCCCCTTATTGTTATTATTGTACCCTTGTAACTCCCATATTGTTATTATTGTGCCCTTAAATTATTATTGTTAGGTCGGCTAGGATTACATTGTGGCCCCATGGACTCCTATATATAGAAAGGAGGTTTTGTAATTTGTATCATCCAAGAATTTTTCATTCATGTAATGTATTGGAGGTTGCCCCCTCAAAGTGGCTTATTTCTAAGGCGTTAATATCTCTTTTCTTCTAATATATTTCGAGGGTTGCCCCCTCGAAATATATTAGAATTTACCTTAGAAAATGCATCGCATGCTTTCATTATCACACTTCTCCGTTCCATAGGTTTTACATTATAATGCTCCTTTTCCTCCTCCGATGCGATTTAACACAGGAATGCTTTACATCCAGATTTGAAATCCTTTGGAGTTCACCTTTGAAACTACATCGCATATAGGCTCTTGTTGCTCTTTGCATGATTTAGCTCATCGCAATAACTAGTTTCCTCTTATCATATGTGATATGTGATAGCATCGTATCACAAACCACACTTCTTATCGCATCGCAACTTAAACATTTAACTTGCGATGACTTAACATATAAATATAAGAATCGTCGATAACGATGTGCAGTATGCGAATGGGTCCCAGGCCGAACTTTAAATCATCTATACTTTAGCTTTGAAGCATATCACATTTGATACTCTTATCACATTTCATACTTTGGAATTTTAACATGATTCTTGAGTGCTTATCCTCCTAAGATTGTGATGTGAGATATCACCTTGCCACGTCACTGCCACGTCATCTCCACATCACTACCACATCATTGCCACATCACTGCCACATCACTGCCACATCATTGCCATGTCACTGCCACATCAACTTTCCATGTCATCTCCCGCACTTCACATTTCGCAATTTTTGTGTCTTATCGCAAATCAGACATTTTAACTCATTGGTCAATCAGCGCAAAAACCTTATCGCACGTCGCGGAATTTAACTCATCGCAAATCGGTATTTCACACATTTACCTCTATGTCATTAACAACTATATCGTATCACATGCGATGTGCGATATGCGCATGGACCTCCGCCCGAAACGTGGCTCCTCATCACATCGCAACTTAAACAATATAACTTGCAATGTCTTAACTCGTAAAATATAAAAGTTTTCAATTGCGATGTGCGCCAACCGTCTTTTGTGATCTGGTCCATCCATCGCTCACTATCATTTCAGCAGCTTGATCTTCACCGTCCGTACCACCCATGTGTTCACAACTTGATTCAATACGTTCACGAATTGACCCAAGCTTGATGCCTTTGTTGCCTTTGCTGCCTTTGTAGTTTTGTTGCCTTTTCACCTTTGCTCCTTTGTTTCCTTTTCTGCCTTTGCTCCTTGCATTTTTACTGCTCCTCTCTACTCCTTTGCCTTAATGATAATTTTGGTGTTGATCCATGCCTCTTTTCTGCTCCTCTGCCTCTCTTTTATGCTTCTCCACCTAACTTTTCCCTTCTTTGCCTTATTTCTCCTTTATACTCCAACTAATCCTGATCTGCACCTTTGTCCTTAATGATAATTCTGGTGCTGCTCCTTTCTGCTCCTTTGCCACCAATGACAATATTTCCAACAGTCTCCCACTTTGGCATTGATGACAACACTTCCTCCCCCTTTCATTATGATAAGTGTCTATCTTCCTCTGGTTGATTTTCCTCCCCCTTTGACATCAATGACAAAGGGTTACACCTTTTTCGAGTGTATTGTCCATCATTGCATTACTTAGAGTTCTGCATAAGCATTCTACTTTTTTTCCACATACCTGGATGGGACTACTACTCCATTTGGTGTGTAAGTAACGTTGTGAGAATAATTTGGGAGTCATTGCATTTGAATGTATAGTGTTGAAGTGTGCTAGACTGTTGAACTTTTTGGCTAAAATCAAGAGAATTTATTCATCAGTAATTATCTTCAGCAACATTTGAGGTTCCTCTTTACTTCTATGTTTATGGTTGATGGCTTCTCTCCCCCTATAATTATGCATTGTTTCTATTCCTGATATTACAGCCTTTGCTGGTGCATTTTATTTTTTATTTTTGTTTTTTTTTATTTGATTTCTGATCATATCATAGTGTATCATCTGCAGACAATATCCCTAGTTTGTCTCTTAGATATTCGAATGGTTCTCTAGTAATAGGTTTTTTTATTATGTCTGATGGATGTTCCTTTATTGGGACGTATTCTATCTTTACTATTTTCTCTACTAATTGTTCTCTGAGGAAGTGATACTTTATTGGGATGTGCTTGGTTTTCGAATAACGCACGGGATTTTTTGATATGATTATTGCACTTGTATTGTCATATTTGATAGAAATATGTTCAATGATGCTTACCTTCATGTCTTGAAGAGTTTTTTTCATCCACATTACTTGTGTGTAAAAATATTATGCTGCTATGTATTACGCTTCTGCTGTAGATAGAGAGACAGATGTTTGCTTCTTGCTTAACCATGCCACCAAAATTTCTCCCAAATTGAATGCACCTCCACTTGTGCTTTTCTTGTCATTGACACAACTGGCCCAATCGACATCTGTTTATGTTGTCAATGTGAAATATTTTCCTTTCGGATACCATAGGCCATAATGTGCAGTTCCTTGCAGGTATCTAAATATCCTCTTGATTGCTATCAAGTGATTTAGTTTTAGTGTTGCTTGATATCTTTCCACAAGTCCTACTGCCAACATAATGTCTGGTCTAGAGGTTGTTAGGTATAGCAGACTTCATCTCATAGATCTGTGAAGTCTTTGATATACATCTATAGATCCATCATCAACACATAACTTGCATCTAGTGATCATGGGAGTTGACATAGGTTTACAGTATTCCATTTGGAATATTTTTAACATATCTCTTACGTATTTTTCTTGTGAAATGAATATGCATTTGTTCTTCTGTAGAATTTGAAGTCCTAGGTAGAAGGTAAGCTCTCCAATCATAGTCATCTCAAATTATGACTTCATCTCTTCTGCAAATCCTTTTACTAGCTAATCCTTGTTGCTACCAAACATGATGTCATCTACAGATACTACTACAATTAAGAGTTCATTTGCATCAAACTTTATATACAGATTGTTGTCTACTCCTCCCTTCTTGAAACCTTATTTTGAAAGTACTTTTCCAGCCCAGAATACCATGCACGTGGTGCTTGTTTGAGACCATATATGGATTTATTTAATCTGAAATCATAGTTGTGTTTATATGCTAAGGAAAATCCTTCAGGTTGTTCCACGTAGACTTCTTCCTCTAGATCTCCATTTAAGAAGGCAGACTTCACATCCATTTGATATACCTTGAAATCATGATATCATGCAAAAGGCAGGAACATTCTAATTGCTTCCATTCTTGACAGGGGAAAAATTTTCATCATAGTCAAGTCCTTCCATTTAGAGTATCCCTTACTGGCTTTATTTCTAATTACCTGACCTTGTTTATTCATCTTATTCTTGAATATCCACTTTGCGCCAATGAAATTTTTCCCAACAGGTCTTGGTATTAACTCCCAGGTCTTGTTCTTCTCAACCTGGTCTAATTCTTCGTTCATAGCATTTATCCATTTTTTGTCTCTGCTAGCTTCATCAAAATTCTTCGATTCTATTTATGACAGCATGACTATATACACTTCCTCGGTATATTCAGCTAACTATCTTCTAGTTTGGACTCTTGCACTCTTGTCTCCAATGATTTGATCTTCTGGACGGTTCCTCTGAGTGTGTATCGAGGGTCCTTTAGAGGTTATTTATGTATCTTCTGTTGTCTCATTTTGTTCCATTAGGGGAATTTTGAGGTCTAAAATGGGCCTCCTAAGGAAATTATAAAATAATAGTGGAAAAAAATCTAATAAGATTTGATGACATCATCAAATTTTGGAGGGAAAAATGAAAAAACTACTTTTTCAATTCATATTTTCAACTTATCTCCCAAATTTTTTACTCAAATTTCGAGCTGGAGTACTCGTTGGATGCGGAATTTAATTCCCCATCCAAGGAGTACCCATGTTGCATACTTTCGATGGGTCCTACTACACGAAAAATGAGAAATACATAAAAAACGTGATTACAATCACGTTTTTTATGTATTTCTCATTTTTCGTGTAGAAGAGTTCATCGAAAGTATGCAACATGGGTACTCCTTGGATGAGGAATTAAATTCTGCATCCAACGAGTACTCCCGCTCGAAATTTGAGTAAAATTTTTTGGAGATAAGTTTAAAATACGAGTTGAAAAAGTAGTTCTATTATTTTATTATTTTTTAATATTTTTACTTTTTTACTCCAAAAATGGTGAATCATCCATTATGGATGACATCATCATCTTGAATCCTATTGGTTGTTATAAAGTTTATTTTTGTTGTACATTTTTCTTATGAGGCCCATTTTAGACCTCAAAATTCCCCAATGTTTATTTTCTTGATTCTCATTTTGATGATCATTCCGAAGATTGACACAGTTTATACTTCTAGTTCTGTCTAGTAGTTCTTCATAAATCACATCAATTCTTTCCACAATTTTATGTAGTATTTTATTGTAGCACCTGTAACCCTTACTCTTTGATGCATATCCCAAAAATATTCCTTCATCAGCTCTTGCATCATACTTCCCCAATTTTTCATCATTATTTTTTATGAAACATTTGTTGCCAAAGACTCTAAAGTGCTTAATTGATGTCGGTTTCGCATGCCACAACTCATATGGATTCTTGTTACAATTTGGTATGAGATGAGCTTTCTTGAGAATATGAATAATTGTGTGTACTGCTTCTACCAAGTAGGTTTGGGGAATCTTTCTTTCTTGCATCATGGCTCTAGAAATCTATTGTACATACCTATTTTGCCTCTCTTCCACTCCATTCCGTTGAGGTGTATCTGCAACTGTAAACCATTGCTTTATCCCACAATCACTGCACAGGTTTGAAAACTCAACACCCGTGAATTCAGCTCCTCTATCTGATCTGATGCATTTTAGTTTACATCCAGTTTGATTTGCTGTCGATGCCTTGAATATATTAAATTTCTCAAATGCTTCAGATTTTTATCTGAGAAATGCCACCCATGTTAATATGGAAAAATCATCGATTATTAGCATGAAATATGATTCTCAACCTGGTGCATTTATTCTTGAAGGTCTGCACAGGTCCATGCATACAAGCTGAAGAGGCTTACTTGCAGATAATTGGTCTCTAGCTTTGAACGATGTGCGATTTTATTTTCCCATTTGGCAAGACTAACATATGGTATTTGTTGGCTTCTTTATTGCAGGTGAATCTCTGACAGCTTTCTTTTTTCTCAGTTTGATGATGTGGTCAAAATTTAGATGTACCAATCTTTTATACCATAGCCAAGATTCATCAAGTTTGTTGATGTGGAATGCTTCATTCTCCTCTTCCACTATATAAACATTACTCTTTGTTCGAACACCTTTGACCAAGGTATTTCCTTTGGTGATTGACCTTAATTCACAATCTTGGGCTCTGAAAAGGACCTCACAGCATTTATCACACATTTGACTAACACTTAGCAGATTGGCTTTTAGACCATCTACAAACAGTACATCCTGAGCCTCTCCTCTTCCATTATTCAGGCTGACTTTGCCTTTTCCCTTTATTTTCCCTGCTCTATCATTACCAAATGTTACATTCCCGGATTTCTTTTCATCAAAAGTTACAAACTTGCTTCAGTCCTCAGTCATATGTTTTTGGCACCCACTATCCACATACCATTGATTGTTATGATCTTGAGCAATTAGAACCAGATCACATTTATTTAGCTTCCTTTTCTATTGCATGAAATTGTTTGTTCTATAAATTTTCTAAGGAGATGGATCATAGTCTTTGAGAGGACATTCGTTAGACTTGTGCCCATTTTTATGGCAGCAAAAAAAAATTATTGTATTTCGGAATGAATTATGTACACGAGTGAATCCATCGTTCTTATTGATTCCCTTTGAGTTTCCATACTCCAGTCCAATTTTATACGCTCTACACCCCATGGATTTATGACCGAACCTTTTACAGCAAAATCAATACCCATGGAAGTAGTATATGTATCTGGCGGAGAAGGTTGTTTGGCGATATAGCCATCTGGTTATATGAAAATTCTGTCTTTGGAAGCCATTTTATTTGTGTTGGAATGTTGCTTGGTTGTTCACTCCTTTTGTTTCCAGGGATTTCCTTGTGGTGGATTTTTGCTGCATCTCATGATGATTTGAAGGGTTTCCCACAATTTTGTTCTCTGATTGATGGGAGTCAACATTTTCTTTTAGGACAGCTTTCACAAATGTAATAGCTTTCTTATCCTCTGCCTTCGACTTGTTGGATTCTCCTTCATATCCTATCCCAGTCTTCACAAGAGGATATCTTTGTGCATTTAATATTTGGTCCAATTGTTCAACACCTTTTAACTGTTGAATGTTCATTGTTAAATCAGTTTGAGCCTTTTCCAATTTCTTCCTCAGACTCACCACCTCTTCTTCCAATATTCCACATTCCTGAATTTTCTCTTTTATTTTCTACAGCAGAATGTCTTCTAATTTCCTTGCTTCTTCTAGTTCAATTTTCAATTTGATAAAATATTCAGAGTTTGGTTCTTCCTTTACATGTTTCAGAAGGATTTCCTTCTGTTTTCTAGTATTGAGCTTGAGTCTATCTATTTCCTTTAGGGCACTCACCAACTCCCCATAAAGATCTACCTCACCTTATTCTTCAAATTCCAGTAGATCTTTATCAAGCTCTTCCTTTGCCATCAAAATGAATTATGATGATCCTTACTCATTGGGGGATTCATCTAAGCCCTCAGATGCATTGTTGTCTTGTTGAGCATAGAATGTTCTTCTATTAAAATTGTTCCCTTTCTGCCTATTGTTGAAATTGCTTTTATCTTTCCCTTTTGACTTATTCTGTATTTTCTTATGAGGATTTTAAAGCATAATGCCCCACTCTTCCAAAATTAAATCACTTAAATGGAAGTTTACCTTTATACTTACCTGTGCCTCTATCCAATCTTCTAACAAATTTGGCTTATCCTTCATCAGAGCATGAGCATGTACCTTCCTTTTCTTCTATGCACTTGTCTGCCTTAAAGGCAACCTCCCTCGTGTTTGACTTCCCTTTAGGAAGTCTCATCTCATATGTTGTTAGGTTCCCAAGTAATTGGTTTTTGGTTAATGTTTCCCAGTTTGTTGTTTATTCTATGGTAGAAACCTTAGGATTAAACCTGGGTGGTAGAGATCTCAATCATTTTTGTACTACAACACTTTCTTTAATTTCTTCTCCTAGGCCTATCATGATATTCACAACTTCTGCAACTCTTAAGAAGAATGCAGCTATATCTTCATCATCATTCATTTTTAATTTTTCAAATTGAGTTCTATGTGCTTGTAGCTTGGCCATCTTTACCTTTGTATCTCCCTCATGAATGTTTCCCAAAGTATCCCAGATATCTTTGGTAGTCTTACTGTGCATTAATTTGATAAATTCTGACTCACTTAGACCACTCAAGAGTGCATTCATTGTTTTTTCATTAGCTCTGAAATTTTGTTTGGCTTCTTCCTCAGTGTCTGTATCCTCTGGTGCATATTGTCAAACCAAGAGGTAACTCCTCAAAATCAGAATGTGTATTAGCTGAAGAATGCACATGGATTTATACATGGAGGTGAGGCTATTGGGATTCATCTCCCAATGACTCTTGGCCTTCCTTATTTCCTAATATTAATTAATATACAATATTAAATATGCACACCAATCCATAGGATTAGGTGTCAAAATTCCCCCCTTTAATCCGAAGGGATGTTGGTGAGTCCAAGCATCGATCTGAACTTTTCAAACTTTTCTCTTCCAAGTGCTTTGGTGAAGATGTCAGCAGTTTGCTCATTTTTGGAACAATGATGTAGATGGATGGTTTTGGCCTGAACATGATGTCGAATTAGATGGTACTTTGTATTGATGTGCTTTGTTCGATCATGGAACTTTGGGACCTTGGCCAACTTTATTGCAGAAGTGTTGTCGATCATGAGTGGAGTGGAATACATTTGTTTCATCTGCAAATCTTCCAGGATTTTCCGGAGCCACACAATTTCCTTTGCTGCTTCAACTGCTGCCACATATTCTGCCTTCGTCGTGGAATCTGCTGGAACTAACTGTTTTCATGATCTCCATGAGACAGCTCCTGATCCAAGACTCATGGTGTAACCTGTAGTAGACACCCTTGTTTCTTTGTCGCCATCAAAGTCTGAATCAGAATATCCGATCAAGCTGAAGTCGCCTACCTATGTATATTTGAGTCCAAAGTCTTGAGTCCCCTTCAAGTACCTTAGCACTCTTTTTGCAGCAGACCAATGTCCTTCACAAGGTTTTTGCATGAACCTTGAGAGGATTCCAACAGCAAATGAAATGTCAGGTCTGGTGGTGGTCGGATAGATAAGACTTCCTACAAGCTGTCTATACTTAGTTGCATCCTCAAATTCCTTCCCTTCAATAGATGTGAGCTTCAAGTTTTGTTCCATTGGAGTGCCTAAGGGTTTACAATCATCCATGCCAAATTTGTTCAAGAGATCTCCAATGTACTTCTTTTGAGAAATAAATATGAATTTAGGATGTTGAATTACTTCAATACCCAAATAGTAATGAACATGACCCAAATAAGTCATTTCAAAACCTTTCTTCAACTCTTTCTTCATGGATGCAATATAGCTCTCATTGTTTCTTGTTATCAAAAGATCATCTACATATACCACAAGATATACAACTGTTTTTCCAACTTTCTTAACAAACAAAGTTGCATCATCAAGATCAAAGTGTTTGAAATCAAGTTTGAGAAGATGCTCGGTCAATTTCTCATACCAGGCTCGTGGTGCTTGCTTGAGGCCATACAAGGATTTTATAAGTTTGCAAACTTTGTGTTCTTGACCCTTTATCACAAATCCTTCTGGTTGGGACATATAAACTTTCTCCTTTAGATCTCCATTCAAGAAGGTTGTTTTTACATCCATCTGATGGACTTTCCATCCACTCTGAGCTGCTAAGGCAAAGAGAGTCCGGATGGTGGTCCATTTTGTTGTGGGAGCAAAAGTTTCTTCATAATCGACTCCTTCTTTCTGTGCGAATCCTTTTGCCACAAGCCTGGCCTTGTGCTTGTCAAGTGAGCCGTCTGCTTTGTACTTGTTCTTGTAGACCCACTTACAGCCAATTGGTTTCGTTCCCAAAGGCGGATCAACCAGCTTCCAAGTGCCATTCTTTATCAAGGCATCATACTCATTTTGCATCGCTTCTTTCCATTCATCATGAGAAGCGGCTTCTTTGAAGGAAGTTGGTTCATGATCTGTAGACAAACTCAATTCACAATTATAAGCAATATCCATATCAACAGGGGAATCAGAATTATCTACATCACCTTCGATTTGTTGAGTGGAACTTCTTGTTCCTGTTTTTCCAACCTCATCAGGATGAACATTCTCCAATGTCTTTGTCAACCATTTGGGAGGACCTTTCTGAGATGGCCCAGGCTGGTCATTTGAATGAGTTGGGATTGATTCAAGATTCAATCTCCCAATTCTGTCAATCACATCATCCAATGTGTCATCCGTGGTTGTTTCTTCATGTGGGGGAGAGAGTGCTTCAGGACATGATTCCAGAGTTTGATTCAATATCGGAATCCCCCCTTCAAGATGTGGAATCACATTATCAAATTCTTGGAAGGACTTTGCATGTGTGAATCTATCCAGGCGATCAAGTTGCCGCTCAACAACCTTGTCACTCTTGGAAGATTCAAGGAATATGACATCTCTTGCTATCACAAACTTCTTATTTTCTTCATCATAGAGACGATATCCTTTGGAGGTATCGGAGTACCCCAAGAAGATACATTTTCTGCTTCTAGCACCAAGTTTGTTCCTTTGACCCTTGGGTATCAAGGCATAACAGGTGGACCCAAAGACCCTGAAATGATTTACCGAAGGAATGTGGCCATGCCACATTCAAAAGGAGTTTTGTTTCTAATTGAACTTGAAGGACACCTATTCTTTATGTAAACAGCACATAGAACTGCATCAGCCCAAAACATCAATTTTACATTCTTGAAAAATAACATGGAGCGGACCATGTTTAAAATAGTTCTGTTCATTCTTTCAGCTACACCGTTCTGTTGTGGATTATATGGCACAGTTGTTTGATGTTTGATTCCATGTTGACGAAGATAATTTTCAAATTCGTTTGAAGTGTATTCTTTTCCATTATCGGTACGTAGAGAGCCAATATGTGTTTGTGCATCATTTTCAATCCATGCATGAAAATTCTTGAAAGTTTGAAAAGCATCAGACTTATTCTTCAGTAAGTAAATCCAACACATTCTGGTGTAGTCATCGATAAATGTCATCATGTATTTGTTTCCATTTGCAGAAGCAATAGGCATAGGGCCACATAAATCTGAATGAACAAGTTCAAGTTTCCTATGTGCTCTTGAGTGTGAATCATGAAATGGCTATTTGCTATGCTTTCCTAGAATACAAGCATCACATTCCTTAGGTTTTCTAGGAATTGTAGGCAATCCATCAACACCATTTTTCTTCAACAAACGAAGGCTGTCATAGTTTAAGTGTCCAAATCTAGCATGCCATAAAAGACTTGATGGGAATGTACCTTCATCATGATGTGAACTGAATGCAAAGTTTTGAGCATGAGCAGATGAACCTTTCAGCTTCAAGAGTCTCCCTTCTTCTATTCCCTCCATGACAAGTGAGTGATCTGATGCTTTTCTGACCTCTGCCTTGCCATCAAACAAGTGAATTGAGTGTCCTTGCTGCCGGATTTCGACCAGGGACAACAAGTTTCTCTTCAACTCTGGGAGGTATAGAACCTCATGTAGGATATGATCAGGAAGACCAGGCAGTTTAAGCCTGACTGTGCCAAGCCTTGATGGCTTGAGTTTGGATTTATCTGCGAAATATACTGCTCCATCAACTTTGTCAGTGAATTCTTCAAAAAAATCTTTTCTAAATGTCATGTGACATGTTGCTCTTGAATCTAGCAACCAATCATCTCTCCATGAAGTAAATGAAACATCAAATAGGTTTTCAATTACTCCATTGTTACAATGTGCTAGAACATAGTGAGCGGATTCAGGTGCTTTACCTTTGTCTTTGTCATTAGTTTTACCTTTGTCTTGATTTCTTTGCTGCTCAATTTTCTCCCATGGTGTTCTGCATTTGGATGCATCATGTCCATCTCTATTGCAACGTGTGCAATGAAGATTGAATTTGTCAGCTTGTCTGCCCCCCCTTTCTGTGAATTTTCTTCTTCCTCTTCCTCTTCTGCCACCTCTTCCTCTGGATGAATATGGAGCATGACTCTTTTCTCTATGTGCCAAGTATGCAGCCTCTTCGGAAGATGAAGGGACTATCATCTTCCCAAAATCTTTCTCTCTTTCTGCAAACTTTTTCTCAAGTGTATCAAAGGTGATATGTTGAAAGTTTCCACTTGCTTGCAAAGACTCAAGATAATGTGAGTAAGTCGGATATAATGCCTTAACATATGCTATGAGAGGTATGTCCATTTTTACACCAGTTTTTTCAATGTCATGCATTATAGATCTTACTTCTGAAGCTAAAGCAAGGGGATCATCATTCTTCATTTCAAGACTGAACAGCTTAATCATCAATTGAACATTTTCTAATTCTGAATGTGAGTCATAGAGTTCTTTTAGCTTCTTCAAGGCTTCATAGGCAATTGAGAATGATGAAATATGGTGACTCACCTCTTCACTTACGGAGGCTGCAATCAAGGCATATGCCTTGCAGTTCTTATTTTCCCAAATGGCAAGCTCTTTGTCTGAAGTGGGCTTTGCTGGTGGGTTTTCTTCTTGTCCTTCACAGATTCCTTTCCACAGCTCATTAAAAATGAGTGTGTGTTTAATCTTCCGAGACCATTCAAGATAGTTCTCTTTGCAGGAGAGAACCACCCCAATAATTGAGATGAGAGAATGCATTAGATTGCTGGAAAAAAATCTTCTGAAGAGGAAAAAATTTCTGCTATAAAAACTTTCAACTCTTGAAATATTTCAATTAAAGGGGCAAAAACTCTTGCTGGAAAAATACTCTGAGTTTAAAAAACTCTTTGCTGGAAACTAAATTCTGCACAAAAACTCTTGCTGAAGACTGAATTTAAATGGACAAAAAATATTCTTTGCTAAGAGACTGAATTCTGCACCAAAAAAATATATATATATTTTTTTTTGTTTGGGGAAAAATGTATTATATGGTTGGGGAGGGGCGGTATAATGTGAATTGGAATGGTATTAAGGGCGGAAATGGTAAATATGGAATGAAAGTGTTAAATATAATGGACAGCGTTTCACAATACAACGCATTTCATGTAATCAATACAACGCATTTCATGTAATCAATACAACGCATACCATGTAAGACACAACACATACCATGTATGTGAGAGAGGTATTTAAAATTGGAAAGGGGCGGAAATATATGGGATATGGGGATTACAAAAGTAATGGGAAATGGTATTAAAACAAATATGAATGGGAAATGGTATTAAAAAATGTCAATATGATATATATCAATGTCGCCGTAATGGGAGGGCCGATGGGCTAGGCGTTGTATGTCAATACCATAATACAACTGTTAATAAACCAGCGTATTCAATAAAACCTGCGTAACTGTTACCAGCTCGGAACAGCGTATTCAATGGACAGTGTTTTATATATGCAGGGCGTTGGAATTTTAAACGACGGAAGGGGGGTATTGAATCATATGACAGCGCTCTATGACAGCGTTTGAGCAGTCAAGGGAGGGGCAGAAATGAAACGCTGGAGGGGCGGACTGTATATACATATGAGAGAGATTTTGAGCATTATAAACTAGGAATTAACTGACAGTGGACTGTATCAGTGGACTGTATATAATAAGGGGAGGCGTATTAATATGCAGTGGACTGTAGGAGTCGAGCGTTAGAGCAATGGGCGTAGACCAGTGAGGGAGAGGGTGTAATGAATATATGAGAGCGGAATAAGTTCAAACGCACAGTTATTCTTGAATGGACGCAGATCAAAGTTAAGTAATGAAAGTGCGTGTGGACGCAGGGTAGGGGAGAGGGTGCAGAGTTGAGGGATGGGAGGTGAGTCGATGGAGAATGGAGGAGGCCCAAAAGGCCATTACAAAAAAAAAATTTGAAATGGAATCTTGCAGAATGACAGAGCCTACAATTTGTATAATGACAGAGGAGCCTGCAGTCTTCAGGAGCTGCAGGAGCTGGAGCTGCAAATGTCAGGGCTATATAGAGAAAAAAAATGCAGAATAACAGTCTAGCAATTAAGAGCAGCAGAAAAATATTAATAAAAAATTGACTGAGCAAAGGAGAGGGAGTTACACCACAGGCAGAAATGCCAATAGTGGAGCTGGCTCTGATACCATGTCAAACCAGGAGGTAACTCCTCAAAATCAGACTGTGTATTAGCTGAAGAATGCACATGGATTTATACATGGAGGTGAGGCTATTGGGATTCATCTCCCAATGACTCTTGGCCTTCCTTATTTCCTAATATTAATTAATATACAATATTAAATATGCACACCCATCCATAAGATTAGGTGTCAACACATATTTTTCTTCCACAACAGCCCAAACTTCTATTCCTAGAGAAAAGTGTTGCAAACATCTCGATAACATCCCAATTTTATCTCAAAATCACGATTTTTTGGCCTAGCCGATGTTTGCCGATTTTTAAAAATATTTGTATGGTATCTTAATTTTGCCGATGTTTGCCAATTTTTAAAGATATTTTCCCGATTTTTACGATTTTTTGGTTTTCCAAACCCTTGCCGATTTTATCCTGATGAAGATGTTCGCAACATTGCTAGAGACATTAAGTATGTCCTCATTCTTATTTTCCACAAAGCATAGTTTGCGCCAGTAAACAATGGGGCTTTATTTGTTGAGAATCCTTCTAGCTAGCCATTTTGGGGACCTAGGACCTCCTTCCTGTTGTTAAACTGTTACTAAAGGAACCTGGCTTTGATACCAATTGATGAAGCCTTAGCTAGACTGAGGGGTGCGTGGGGGTGAATCAGTTTAGTACATTCAACTCTTTTCTTTAAACTTATTTACACCTCCATTTCATAAGAAACTTAATATATAATGAATCAGCAAACTTAATATGTGGGCAGCAAGTGATAAGCAAATTAAACACAATACATCAACACATAATCATCATGCACATCGACAACAGATATAAGTGGAAACCCATTAGGGAGAAAACCACATCTCATTGTTGTTTTGATGCAAAGGCAAGCTCCAACTCCCTCTCACAATTGATTTTATGTAGGCTCCAACCTACAGGAGGCTACTACCTCAATTTCCGCAAGCTACAACTTGCACAGAAGCTCCAAATCTCATCTATTTTCTATCAAGCTACAACTTGATATGGAAGCTCCAACTCCCTCACACTACAATAAAATCACATACTGATTTACCTGGATGTCAGATATGTTTTACTCCTTCACTGTTGCCTTTTCAGCCTTCATATTTGCTTCATATCAGCGCTGGATGTGCACAACATCTCTATCTACTCACTCTCATTCTTCCACTCTCTTCCTGTCTATGCACATTGCAATAACATCATTTATAGAGATAACTTCATGGTTGTTTGCATTCAATATGGAAATATGTAGTGAACAGGCATGACTCTTTGCCTTCCACCCACTCATTTCCTCACTCAGCATATTCAGAATGTTACAACATATATACATTTATTGCAGTATCAAATGGAGTTTTTCTTTTCCCCTGAGACTTGCCTTTGCATCACAAAAAATATAAAATATATCAATAAAAATTTACATTCATACAAAATATTTCAACTCAGCCCTTTCAGCTTCTTAGATTTGTTGTGCATTTTTCCTCTTCTGCTTGTTATCCCTTTATCTTTTATGTTTCTATTGTTAAATTCTAACTATGTTGCATAACTGCCTTTTTTCCCGACTCGACCTAACTACCTTCTTTCTCTTTCCCACAGCATTCAGCCTTCTGCTTTTCTACACCCGACTCTGCCTGAAGGTTTTTCTAAGCCCGACTCGACCCATGGTACATGTCTTCTTATTACCGCAACATTAAGCTTTTGCCTTTTTCTCTATGTTGGGTCACTTACCCGAGTCTACTGCCCGCATTCAGACTTTTGTTCTATTTATCAAATCGTAACCGTTGTTTATCTCTGCACGTAGTGTCGGGTTGCTTCACCTGAGTCTCCTGTCGTGTTTAGACTTTTATTTATAAACCACCATAAGACCTAGACCTCAAATATATTACCATGGAACTCTGAATAAAATCGCATCCGACATCCTTTATCACATTTCAGCGTTTCGGCTATTTCTCTTGTGTATTATATGGTATAGATGCCTTCCGTTATCCCGATGCGGTTTCTTAAGTAAATACACTAAACCCCGGACTTGAAATATATTAGAATTTACCTTTGAAAATGTATCGCATCCTTTCATTACCACACTTCGGTGTTCCATAGGTTTTACGTTATAATCCTCTTTTTCCTCCTCCGATGTGATTTAACACAAGAAATGCTTTACATCCGGATTTGAAACCCTTTGGAGTTCTCCTTTGAAACTACGTCGCATACGAGCTCTTGTTTCCCTTTGCATGATTTAGCTCATATCAATAACTAGTTTCCTCTTATCATATGCAATATGTGATCACATCGCATTGTAAACCGCACTTCTTATCGCATCACAACTTAAAACATTTAACTTGCGATGACATAACATATAAATATAAGAATCACTGATAGCGATGTGCGTTATGCGAATGAGTCCCACACTATACTTTAAATCCTCTAGATTTTAGCTTTGAAGCATATCGTGTCTGAAACTCTTATCGCATTTCGCACTTTGGCATTTTAACATGATTCTTGAGTGCTTATCCTCCTGAGCTTGCGATGTGCGATATGCGGGCCAGGTCCACATCATCGTGCCACATCACTGCCACATCATCTCCACGTCACTACCACGTCATCGCCACGTCAATTCCACGTCACTGCCACATCATATTGCCATGTCGTCTCCCGCACTTCGCATTTTGCAATTTCTGTGTCTTATTGCAAATCAAACATTTTAACTCATCGATCAATCGGCCCAAAAACCTTATCGCACATTGCAGAATTTAACCCATCGCAAATTGGCATTTCGCACATTTACCTCTACGTCGTTAATAGTTATATCATATCGCATGCGATGTGCGATATGCGCATGGACCTCAGCCTGACACGTGGCTCCTCATCACATTGCAAATTAAACAATATAACTTGCGATGTCTTAACTCGTAAACTATAAAAGTTGATGATTGCAATGTGCATCAACCGTCTTCTATGATCTGATCTGTCCATCACTCGTTATCATTTCTGCAACTTGATCTTCATCGTCCATACGACCCATGCATTCACGACTTGATTCAATAAGTTCACAACTTGACCCAAGCTTGCTGCCTTTGCTGCCTTTGTAGTTTTGTTGCCTTTGTTGCCTTTGCTCCTTTATAAAGATTCTAATGTTTCTCCTTGCCTTTTGACTGCTACTCTCTAATCCTTTGCCTTAATGATAATTCGGGTGTTGATCCATGCCTCTTTGCTGCTCATCTGCCTCTCTTTTATGCTTCTCCACTTAACTTTTTCCTCATTGCTCCTTTATACTCCAGCTGATACTGATCTGCACCTTTGTCCTTAATGATAATTCTGGTGCTGCTCCTTTCTACTCCTTTGCCATCAATGACAATATTTCCAATAGTTTTAATTAATATTCAAATTAAAAAACATATAAATGTAAAATGCAAAGGCACTATCCAACCCACTATGTTAGAGATGTAATATAATGTAATTTCTTGTAAGCATTTAAACTAGATCAAAATAAAATAAAAACAAAAATAAAATAAAATAAAATTAGTAAGGTGGTTCCTAGTGATGGAAATAGGTCTCAGGATGTGTCAAGTTGTTAGACATGTCAGAGACATAGGTAAGTGCATGAATCTCTAGCTATTGGGTTTCCTCAAGCCTGCTTTCCCCCCATTAACACTTCCCTTTTCACTCTTTGTAGTTTGGAGGTGGTTCTAGTTAACAATGGTAGGGTTTTGCAATGTTAAGTGAAAATTAAGAAGTACTTTTGAATGTTTGTATTGTTGTAACCATGGATGGGAAGATGGATTTAGAGTTAGATACTCAAGATATATTGGTTTTTTGGGGTCTTGAGCCCACTCGGCAGAATTTAGTAATTTTTTTCCCTCCACCTATTTCACTATAGAAATTTTTTGTTGACACATCAATGCCATTGAAGTTGGACAGGGTTTATGGCCTCCTAGAAGGGTGATAGGTGGATGTTGGTTCTTTGGGCCCTTGGGATGCAGTAGCAGCTCATAAAGGGGGTTTATTTGGTCTGATCTTTAACATAGGACAATCATTTGTGTCGTCGATAGATGTATCAGTTTTAGCTACACCAAAGGTCTCTGAAATTATACAATTAGATATCTCCTGGTATTAGACAAACGAAGGGATTGGTGATGTTGTGCTTAGTTGTGGGGCAGTAGGGTTTAATGGGTTAAATATTTTCTTTTCTTCCACAAAATTAGTGGGTGGAAATATCCTACCAAGTCCTAGCAACATTATTAACCAATTTCATGGTTTCCCTCAAGGAGTGGTATCTTCACCACAGGAAGGAGTTGTGACTTAGTTTTTTGTGGGCATCAATGTTGAAAGAAATTCAACAAGAGAAATATGAATCCCACTATGGTTTTAGGAAACCCTAAGGTATTACCAATCTACGGGCTCTTTCGTTGGTTGGAAGGGAGCTTAAGTATGCCCCAATGAAATAGGGCTTTCTTTTCATTCATTAAGAGTTTTCTCTTCAGCCAACTTAGAAAGGGCCAATGTGGTTTCCAAGGCTAGTTTAGTCAATCCACTCTCTAAGGAGTCTAGAATAACATCTTCGGGAGATCTTTAATTTTTGGAATAGCTAGTTGGTTCCCTATATGAAGCTAAAACCATAACTTCCACTCAGGTGAAGGATGCTCTAGACATTCAATTGATAGATAAGGAAGTTGGCACTGATGATGGGGAAATATCTAAGGAAGGTTGAAAAGGAAAAAGGAAAGAGTAGTTCTCCGAAAAATGAAGAAATGAATTTCGTTTTTGGTGAAGAATTTAGTTCAACAACACAATGGAAATAATGGAACATGTTCTGGTAGGAAGTGTGATTGGTTGATCCTTCAAAGAAAAAGAATTAAGAAAATGGGTTGATAAGACATGATGGGATTCATTAGCTCAAAAGTTTTGTGTGGTTCTAATAATGAGGGGATGATTCATGCTCCAGTTTGAGTAAGCAAAAGCGACTTCCTAGGATTTGTGTAGGAACCAGCGCATTGATTCAGCCCCAGTTCTACTGAAAAGATGGAACCCTCTGTTTGATGTGTGATGAGAACATATTGAGGTGTTGTCAGTTTAGATTAAACTTCTAGGTCTTCCCCCTAGATGTGGACTCTTGATTTTTTCTGGTTAATTGGAAACAAATTAGGGGAATTCCTAGAAGAAAATATGTCCTTTAAATTGTCAAGAATAAGGAAACTAGCTAGGATATTGGCTAAATTGGATCCTATAGAGGGTTTGTATCCAAAGCTGAATTTCAAGTTCAGCAGTTTCAGTTATACCCAACCTATCAACTATGAAGGATTGGCTTACTGTTATGCAACCAACTCACAAAATAGAAGAAAAGATAGATCAACGACTTCAAAATTATCCTCTTCGAGGGGGAAACCTCCTTTACATTACATAAATTAACAATTATTGGATGATACAAATGACAATACCTCCTTTGTATATATAGGAGTCTAAGGGGTCATAATATAATCAGAGCCTACATAACAATAATAATGTAAGGGCACAACAATAAAAAATAGTGGGCTTCTATAGGGTACAACAATAACAATATGGGGGCTACATGGGCACAACAATAAGAATACCGAGGTGTTAGTTTGGCACATGACCCAATCCTCAAGTAGCTCCTCTTAGGGTTGATGCACAAATAAACATGCTCTCCAACCTGAAACTCCCTAAATGCTCTATGTTGATTTTCATAACTCTCTTTTTTTGTCTTGTACTTCCTTCCAATTCCTTTTAATAACCTGCATCTCTTAATCCATCCTAGCCAACATGTCTAGTCTAATAAACACCCTATTCCCTAGATCACTCTATTTGATGGAAGTATTACAACTCCATCCATAAAGAGCCTCAAATGGAATCATCCTCAAGGATTCCTGATACCTGTTATTATAAGAAAAATCCAAGAGTGGAAGATACTCCCCCCACTTACTATGTTGATACATGACATACATCCTCAACATATCCTCAAGAATCTTGTTGACCCTCTCTATCTTCCCATATGTCTGTGAATGATAAGTTGTACTGAAAGCCAACTCTATCTCCAAGTGAACTTGGAATCTCTATCTGATATGATTTTCTTAGGAGCACAATGCAACCTCATTATCTCCTTGATGAAGACCTGAGCTACCTCACTAGTTGAATTCATATAATTCACTACAATGAAGTGAGATATCTTGCTCAACCTATCAACCACAACCATGATGGAATCATGTTTCCTTGATTTCTTCAGCAAACTTGTGATGAAATCCATGGAAATGTCCTCCCATTTCCACTCTGGAATCAGAATCACTTGTAAAAAACCAGTTGGGTGCTTACACTCTACTTTTACTTTCTTAGAGTCTAAGAATCTAGCCACAAACTCAATTAATTATTTCTTTAGATTCAACCAATGATAGAAATTCTTGAGTATTGTAAATGTCTTTTGGTATCCTGGGTGACCTGAGTATGGCTTGACATGAAACTCCCTCAAGATAAGCTTCTTCAACTTACTGTCACCCGTCACATAAATCTTGTTCCTGAATCTCACCAAGCCATTTTTCGTGAGGTGATACTCCTCATCCCTATCACCTTCACCCTGTTGATGTAATCTCTGCTTCAGTTTTCGATACCTGTCATCCTGCTACCCTGCCTACAAGATCTACTCTTGCAAATCTGTTGCATAAGAACTCACAACTGAAATATGATTTATCTGCACTCTCCTACTGAGGGCATCTGCAACCCTGTTCTCCTTGCCTTTGATGTACTTGATTTTAAAGTCAAATTCACTTAGGGTAGCCAACCATATATCTTGACTGGCATTCAGATTAGGTTGGCCAAATAGATACCTCAGTCCAATGTGGTCACTCATCAAAATAAACCTTTTGCTAAGAAGATAATGCCTCCACATCTTCAAGGAATGAATAATAGCTGCAAAATCGAGATCATGAGTCACATATTTCTATTTGTGCTCATTCAACTTCCTTGAATCATAGCATACCACTTGTCCTTCCTGCATCAATAACCAACCAAGTCCTTTCTTGCAAGTGTCTGTATAAAACACAAATTCTTTATCTAGATATGCAATCTTCAAGATCGAAGAATTTGTAAACAAATTCTTCAACTACTCAAAACTAGCTGCACACTCCTCCATCCATTCAATCTTCTTTCCTTTTCTCTGCAATGATGTAATAGGATAGGAAATCCTTGAGATGTCCTTGATGAAAATTATATAATAACCTACTAACCCCATGAATGATCTGACCTCATCCACATTCCTAGGAGTTAGCCACTCCATGATAGCTCTAATATTGTTTGGGTCTATTGCTATCCATTCCTTGGAAATTACATGTCCCAAGAAATGAAATTCATTTTGAAATAAACTGCACTTGCTAAGCTTTGCATACAACTAATGCTCTCTCAAAAATATTAATATTATTTCCAGGTGTTCTACATGCTCCTCCTCATTCTTAGAGTATATCATTATATCATCAATGAACACTATCACAAACTTGTCCAAGGACACAACACATTGTTCATCAAACACTTGAAAGTGGTTGGAGCATTAGTAGTACCAAAGAGAACGGCTAAAAACTCATAATTCCCATACCTCATGCAGATTGTGTCCTTGTAGATGTTTCCTTATTTAATGTGCACATGATGATATCCTAATATCAAATCAATCTTTGAGAACATTGTTTCTCCCTTTAACTGATCAAGCAAGTCATCAATCCTCAGAAAATAATGCATGTTCTTGATGGTCATCTTGTTCAGCTACCTGTAAACAATGCACAATCTCAGAGTACCATCTTTACAAACAATATTGGTGCACCCCAAGATGAAACACTTGGCCTTATGTATATTTTATCAAGCATTTCCTTAAGATGCAACTTTAGTTCCACTAACTCTAGAGTGCTCTTATTGTAAGTTGCCTTCGATTTTGGTGATGTTGATGTTACAAAATCAGTAGAGTAATCCACTTCCCTATGAGGCGATAACTCTGAAATCTCTACATGAAAGACATCCTAAAACGACTGTAAGATAAGGTACCTCTTGAGGAATTCCACATCCTCAACATCCTTACCTTTTTCACTAGAAATATGCACTACAAAAAACACACGCTCCTTCCTGCAACTGCGTTTAGCTTGCATGGTCGTAACAATTCTCACTGATGTAGGCTTCTTCTTTCCCTGCAAGATTCTCCTTTCTCCATCATCATCCGGGAACTCAATTTCCTTGTCATAATAATCCACTTTATTCTTGTGAATAAATAGCCAGTCCATGCCCAAAATAATATTGTATGTCAAATCAAATGCACAAGCTCTCACCCATTTTTGAACTCTTTTCTTAGTCCCTGTAGCCAACTACACCAAAAAATATTATGCATGCACTTCTCTTCTAAGAAACACTTATCCACCAAGTCAAGACTAATATAACTATAGTTAGATCCAAGATCAATCAAAATAGAAAAAACTTTATCATGAAGCTTACCTTCCATCTCAATAATGGATTCCTGAAGATTAGCATGCATGTTGTCCACTGTTGCATAAATCTTAGGAATATTATGACTAGTGTCTATAACTATATGTGCCTCCTTAGCACTGTAGATCTGAGGCCTGCTACTCTGGTACAATGGACAATTCTTCTTGCGATGGTCTTTGCCACAAATCCAAGACTGCAACGACTCTCTACCACTACCTCTATTCTGCTGCTCTCCAAGCTTAGGTGAATGTCCCTTCTTAGTTGAATTAAACTTCTTGTGAGAAGCCACATTTTCTTTTTTTTGCATCTTGAGGTATTGGCTACTTCGATGGCCACTTCCCTCTAGATTTCTCATTCCCCTTCAAATCATGCTTACGCTAAGGCTTGTGCTTCAACTGCTCATAATAATTCTTAAATTTCATGATGGATTCCTCCAAAGTTCGAGGCCCATAAAACCCAATCTTGTCTCTTAATGTTGTTGACAATCCACTTATGAACCTTTGAATCTTTTCTTTCTCATACTTGAGGTAAGGCACATACCTCAACAACTCCAGGAATCTGCTAGTGTACTCATCATATATCATAAACCCATCTATAACTCATAAAGCTCCTTAGCTCTCTCATCATAGCACCTCTCAAATAGGTACTTACTTCTTGAAGACACACTTGAACTCATCCCAAATCAACTCCTCTTCTCAAATGCCCCTGAAATTCTTCACATCTTCCCACTAGATGTATGCTTTCCCTTTAAGAATGAAGGAGGCTATTGTGGCTTTAATTTTCTCTGAATATTCATGTAATATAAAGAGCTTCTTCATCCCAAGAAACAATGCTTATTCATCTTCTCACTTCTTCATCTCTTCAAAAAATGTAGGAGGCTTGACTTTCTTGAACTCCTATGGAAAATACTCAATCATCCTATAAGGATGATGGTGGCGATGATGATGATGTCTCCTCTAAGAAGATCTAGAATAAAACCCATACATACCACTCCTCTTGTTAGGTGTGTCTAATGTTCTGCCACCGATGACTGTGTCCTCTATATCCAACCTGTGTCTTGATCGAGATCTGCAATAATATGCCCCATTTGTCTTCTCCTACCAATCTCCATAACTGATCCCTATTTTCCCTTGCTTCTACAACAATGAAAGACTCTGTAGAATCATTGCATTAGCCTATTTATTCTTTTCCTAAACCCTTGCAATTCTTTCTTGTGCCTCCAACCTATCATTGTCTACCTTGCAAATTCGGAGCTCTTCCTTTAAGTTCCTCAATGTATTTTCTATGTCACGAGAATACTCATCTCCTTGATCCTCAACTGATTTATATTGAGAGTCACGTGAAATGTAATTCACCATTTTTCTTTTCATCTTTGATATTATTCTTTTTGCAAACATATCATGTTAGATAAACCAAATAGATACCATATCAAAATCATACCTCAATGATGTTCAGGAGAGGATATCACATCTACACAAAGCAATCCAAATTAGTGTGATACATGTACATACATATCGAAATCATTCATGATAATAATAATTGCATACAATGGCCTCATGCATAATAACCATAACCATGACAATGCATGCATAACAACATGCATCTAGCCCATACAATCCAAGTGTTTAAACCTGAAAACTTTGCTACCAATCTGGAGTACCCCCTCCCAAATTTACCCACTTTCAAAAGCCCTCTAAAGTTAACATGAGTTGAGTGGTACTATTACATGACCCGAACTCCAAGTTGCAATTAAGGAAGTGGGGCCTAAAAATTTAAACCTTTCTTACCTTCCTCAGGGGCTACAAACCACCCAAGAACTAAACAACCACCCCATGTGACCAATAAATGAGTTGGAACTCATTTTCACTGACCTAGACCCATAACTACACCCTTGGCATTGCATCCATGTGGTTATGAGTCTATAACTACACTCACAAGCTTGCCTCCATGCGGTTATGGCGCAAAAGCTCCAATTTTGTGCCCATGGTTTCGAGATTTGAGCCACCTTTTTTAGGCTAGTCTCCATACCACTACCCATAACTACCTGTAACTTTCCGGAAGAATAAATAAGATGCTAATAATTCCAATCATTCAGAACTTGACCTAACCGTGCCTAACCATGATGGAAATTTCTTCAAACATATGACAAACATAGAAGCTACATTTTATGAATGCATATATGATCTTAAGAGTCTAAACATCATCTAAGAATCATCAAGAAGGTATAATTATCTCTCAGAATAGATTCAATAAAAATTATTATCCCATGCATTCATCAACCATTCATTAGCATATCAATTCATGAACAAGAGCCATAGCTAGAACATATCATAGAACCATGCTTGTAACTAGCATGTAATCAAAATAAGAACCACAAAAAATCTTCCATATAATCATCATATAACAAGTACATGTGCTCATTAGTCACATTATGAGAATATATATTAATTACATATGAAAAATCCTACCAAATCAAGGACTTCCACTTACCACCCAACCATAGATTGGGCTAAACCAAGTCTTTATTTTAGCTAATCACCCATGTTCCATATTATAAGAATGAATGTGGGACATCATGGGATAAACCAAGACACAAACAACCAGGGCCTTCGGAGGTTAAACCACCTCCACCCTCATGCTACCATGATCTCACCTAAACCGATCTCGAGATCACAAAACCAACCCGAGCTTGGATGCCTCCTAATTCCTTCACCATCCCTTGAAGAATTTTCTTGTCTCAACCCACCTGTTGAGGGCTTCCAAAAGAAAACCACATGCACCTCCAACCCTTGGGAATTTTCATAAGACCACCTCACCGAGATCCAAAACCTTCTAACAATCCAAAGCTGAACCAATAATGAAACCCATCACACCATGGCTATCCAAGAAATGGAAAGGAAAGGCTAAAACCACTGTCCAACCAGAAAAAACCCATACCAATGAAAAAAATGAACCAAATACACAAATTCATGTACCATGCATTCACAACTCAACTAGGAAATCACACATGCAACCTGTTATCTGCAAAATCATCCCGCTGAAGTTTTTGATCTAGTCTTCCTTTGCTTTCCTTTGGTTGTTTGATTTGTCTTCTTGGAGCTCTCGCTTCCTCGCTCAAATTGATACAAGCCAAACATATCAAAAGCTATGAATTGTTTCTCTAATGTATTTTTATCAGTGATTTTCCGTTTCCTTCATTTTATTTCATTTTTCCTCTAATTTCCTTAGCATACAAATTTATGTCTCTTCATCTCCCTTTTCTCCTATTTTCCTTCATTTTCATAATTAAATGCCAATTAATTCCCCTTTTACTTTTCCAATACCTTTGCCAATTTCCTTAGACATAATAAATCATAGGTGATGCCCACCATAGTGCTTGCCCAACATTGAGCTTGGAAAATGTGTCCCATGACCTTGGTCTTATTCTTTTTGTCTTTAATATATGAAACTTTAACCCACGGTTGTTACAAATGACCTCCCAATTATTTTCAAATTTTAATTTATTTTTCTTCTAGGTAAATATCCATGGGGACTTTGAACGTTGAATCTCATAATTTACATGAAATTTCATGGCATATGGAAATTGAGTTTCCCATGAACAAAAATAGAATTATTATTAACTAAAATTCATATTGTATTTTTTAATACTATTAAATTATATTATATATATAATAAAAAGTTAAAATATATATATATATATATATATATATCTTAAATGTGGATTTATAACCCCGATCAGAGTGAGAGGTGACGAGCTGGCAATGGCGAGATTTTTGCCTCTCACATGGTCTTGAAAATAAGTCAGGGTTGGTGGGTACGGAGCTGACCACATTCATTCTCTCCCATGCGTAAGGTGGTGAAAAAAAATAAAATCTCTAGGTATCAACACTTGGGTAGGCATGCAAACTTGTTAGATGGTTTTCCCACTAGGTGTGTGGTTAGGTTCTCAGGAAGTCAACCAAGGAATTCAGGTCATCCCAGCCACGGATTCAGTGACTGGAAGGTGGTGATATTGGAAAAATTTGATACAGACCACCTTCACAGAGGATATTCTCGTAGGGTCACACCTTCATATTATTTGGCGGCACACCCTTCAAAGCCGCCTACCAGTATTTTGGTTTGCTATAGGGAAACACTTGTTGACTGGGGAGTTTTAAAATTCAAATTGTCATTGCATTTATTGGTCTCTTAGTTATCAGCCTCATAATATGGCTCGAACGATCTCACTCCACCATTGAAGGGATAGAGGCAGTTGTGGCCATAGAAAAAACAATGGAAATGGGAGATATCAGCCCAGTCCAAGGCCAACCAGAGGCAGGGGCGGAAGAATGACTCAAGACCATATTAAAAATATTGCTAAGGCATATCAAACCATCATGCACCCTCAAGCATGATAGATAATAGATGATTGGGAGAAAGAATCTAATTGAAATGTGTTACACAGTATTTTTTCATCGTCCCTGCAATCCCCATCCCGTACATTGGAGGACCATTTCAGTGACTTTTGTGTATTTTCATACCTTGCAAAAAGTGTCATTGCATCCCTTGGCATGTGAAGAACATTTCCTCTGTTGATCATTCCTGAATCAGGCTCTCAAAAACACATGATTTTGGGTCGGCGTTGGTAGGCAGTTATGGCCTTGCGCCAATAGAGAAATTAACACTGGGCCTTGCTCCCATTGGCGCTATGTATCAGTGGACTGCCCACGCCGAGCTATTTTTGGAATTTTTTTTTAAATAGAAACTAAGTTTCCATGCCTAACAACTTCATGAGCGGAGTCATCATGGTTTGTTTGACTGAATAACGTCGAATTCCTTCCTTTGGCTTCTTATTTCCTATAAATGAGAAACTCCCCAAAGTATAAGGCCTCCCTTCCACCTTATGAGGGATCCCAACCCACCTCCTCCTCTCCTATAAATACATCCTTCTCACATGGTTTCAGCTACATGAACAGTCCTTACTATAGCTGGTGTGAAGAATAAGGCAAAGAAGAATCCATTGTCAAGAGAGAGTTTAGGCCCATTGCCTCACCAAGTCTGATTCTTGACAAATGATTGAGACATGTTTGACTAGACCCATCGAAGGAGGCTGCAACGTCAAGGCTTTGACGTTGTAAACTTCTTTTCTCTATCATTAATATAAGACTGGTTTTTTGGTTCCAATTTTGTGTTCGATAATATGAAAAATGTTTGATTCTCCTTGACCAATCGAATAGTTGTGAATGAAGATATGTTTTCATGTGTTGTCACCGTTCACTTGATCCTTGTGTAGGTACATGGACATTACCACTGAAAGACCGCGACGTGTGAAGACAAATATTAGCGGATCGCTGCTGCAAACGATGACAATAGCATTGGACCAAGGTAGGCCATCTATCCTAACTCTTTTTCATTTATAAGCTAGGAGTCTGAAATTCCAGCTTGTTCCCTTGTTGCTAGACCCACTCCAGGGCTAGAGGGATCGCCTATGTCTGTAGAGGGGATTTACCTGCTCAACAAGTTGGCGACCATACTAGGGATCAATGTGTTTGTCATCTCTTGTTGTTCATCTAGTGTTTTGCTTGTCGATTCGACTTTGGTCGTATCATCATTTTTCTGCTTTGTTTTGCCTGTCTGACTGTTTTCAGCCATTACATTTAGCCTCAGAGTGTTAAGTCTGACCTCTTCTCAGTGGTTTTTTATTTTTTCCATGGTTTTCTGGCTCAACGTTGTTGTTGCTTGAACAATCGTGTTGATTGACGCTTGTTGCCTTTGTCACAGGTGTGCCAACCTCTATTTAGCGTGGATTACAGCTAGACAGACGCGCCGAATCCTGTAGGTTAAAATTTTAGCCTTTTCCCTAAGTTTTGTCAATTTATCTTGCCTTTGGGTTCGATTTTCATCTTTCAATTGGTCTAATGGAATTGCTTTGACTCTCTTGTCTCGTTCTTCTCAGTTGTTTTCCCCTTATCTGATCAATGGAGTTTGTCATCCTAAGGTTTCTAGGTGTCTCCTGCCGCTTGTTTGGCTACCTCCTCATTGAACCTTCTGAGTTCAGTTTGAGTCAGTTTGGTCTTTATCATTTCAGTTTGTTGACTGGTTGTTTTAGTTTTTCTTTCGGTTCTATGTGTCATTGGGTTGTTGAATGATAATCTTGGATTTCGTTTAGCTCTCCATCTATCACCTTGAGCATAGATTACATTTCTCATTGAGTCAGTTTGAAATCCCTCTTTTTGCTTGAAGGAGTGCATCTTTGTTTTGAGTGTGTTTGATGTTCGTGTTGGATTGATCTCTTTGTTTTAGATCTTTTCATTTTGAATTGCTCAAAACTAGTTTCTATTTTGTCATTTAGTGTAATAAAGCATTTTGCTTCTCATTCATCTAAAAGGACAAAATTTGCATTCTTTCTCTTAGTTTGAAAATGAAAAATGTTTTTTTGCATTAGTAGCATTTAGTGAACAAGGAAAGAGATTTTCATTTTCTGCTTTGGTTGTCTTAGATGCATTAGGGAAATTTCCTCTTGTATTTGATTGATTGCTCCTTTCTCATGAATTACTATCCCTCTCTTAGCTAGTTATTCATCGAATTGGAATGATTTTCTTTGCATGTAGTTGTGCATTAAGGATTCAAGATTACATTCAGTAAGGCCTTGAAACTGCAACATTAATTCAAGATCAACTTTAAAATGAATTCAATCAACCTAAGGAAGCATTGAAACCTAACGCACATATATTTAAAGGTCTAGGCTAGTGACATGTCCCGGCGTCATTAAACCTAGTAGTTGTTGTTTTCCATCTAGCATTAGACAACGTTAGCATGGACTTGTGCTCCTCGTACCGTCGACTATATAAAGGGAGACCCTCATAGATTGCAATCCTTTATTCATAGGAAGTCGAGTCTGCCGCCCTGTAACCGTGATACACCGAACACAACGTTCGGGGAGACTACCTGCATGTACGTTAAGACCTTGGCCATTTCTCTTTCATTTGATCACCAAGGTGTATATTGCAGTTCACGGAAACTTGGTACACCTTCTTGCTTAGATTCCCTAACAAGTCATTTTGGTCTTTTTGTGACTTTCTAAAATTGAAAATATCATTGAGCACTTCTCCTTTCACGCTCGTTCAATCTGAAAGTGACTAGAGTCACCTTTTGCCTCTTTCTTGACTCTTAAAATATGAAAAGGCAGAGCTTTGTTTCAATGTCATAAAATCAATTTCCTATGATCGCATGCCCATTAAATATATTTTCTTGGCTTGTCCTTAAGTAATTCCTTAGTGTTTGATCTTGAAGACTCGAATTGGTCATCTCGGTTCTCTCCTGTTTTGAGACACCGTCATGGTGGCAGAACCACCAATTTCATCGTCCTCATCATTACCTCCTAGTGGTGATCCTTCTCCTAAAGTTTCTTCGGGAGCATCTTAGCCTACTAGGTCTATCGATTTCTGGAAGTCCATTCTTCCAAGTATCTTACCTCTCGCTACCTGATCTCCTCTTGAAGAGCCATCTGATATCAATTGGCAACCTCAGGATGCTTGATCTGGTTTTGGAAACGAGGAAGAGTTCCCTCCTCTTAATTTGAAACCATATTTACTTGCCACTACTCGTCGCCTCTTCGACAATAACATGGCTTCATCCGAAATGGATTCTTCAAGTCCCATCAGTAGTGAAGAGCTTTATGTTTCTACAGGAGATTTTCAACTCCCTCTGGAGATTTCTCCTTATGTCTCAGGTCAACCTTCCTCACGACCGGTATCTCTCCCAGCCCGATATCGTACATTGGGTCAGATCATTACTAGTGCCGCATCATTGTATCAAAACCCGATATGGTCACCTACATCAACCCCCTTGGGAAGCTCGTCTGTCATGGTATCAAGGGCATCGCCCTCAACTCCCATGACGTCGATAATTGTTACGTCTGTTCCTGTCCGGCCCACTATCTGTGTGGCTTCATCCACACCAGTTGTTAGTACAACTTAGTCATTTTCATCATCTTTTGTTGTTCGTAGGTCCATTTTTATTACTCCCATGATACCTGTTAGGCCCACCGTGAGTGGATCACAACCTCATGTTTCAAGAACCCAACCTGCTAATAGTGCGTCCATCACTTCTACTTCAATTCCTGGAGGTTTGACATTCGATCAGTACCTGTTGCCCATTCAGCAGTAGAATTCCACCCCTCAGGGTTCTCAGTAGCCGTAAACTCATGTTAATCCTCCACATCATTATGATGCGTACGAATATCTCGTCTATTTGCCTCCAATTGACCCCAATCAGTTCACATACCAACCGGGACACCCCTATGGTCCATAAGGACAAAACTTACAAGGACAACCTTCTATCCAACATGAACAATGCTATGGTCCACAGGGACAACCTTATGGTCCGCAAGGAGAACCCTTTCAAGGACAACCTTCGGTCCAACAAGGACAATCGTACAGTCCTATTGGTCAACCTTATGTTCAACAGGGAGCATCTTATGTTCCGGGGGGGGAAATCCATCCACCACAGGGACAACCTTTTGTGCAACAGCACTAGCCTTACGTTCAGTAAGTCCAAACTTTTGTACAACAAGATCAACCCTCCATTGCTCAGTCGGGTCACCGTGGTCTTCAAGGGCAACCTAGGCCATCCCAACCATCGGGCCAACCTCTTCCACAAGTGCAACCCAGTGGCTCGCAGTATCTAGGCCAAACTTCTCCGCCGGGATAGCCTGTCTAACCACAACATTTGGGTCAACCTACAACCCAGGGACAACCCGTTCAGCCTCAGATCGCCACTTACATTTCCCAAGGTCAATCTCAAGTGGTATATAGTGTGCCTAAAGGCGTCACTTACATTCCTTAAGGTCGATCCCATATGGTATACAATTCCCCTCAAGGCACTGTGTACATTCCTCAAGGTCAAACTCAAGTGTTATATAATGCACCTCCAAATACTGCTTACATTCTGCAACAAAATCCATACTTTTCTCAGATCAGTGGTTCGCTCAGAATCAATATCTTGGTCCTCAACCCATGTATGGGTAGAATTATCCGACTTATAACCCCTATGGGCAGAATCCTCCGAGACAAAACATATGGGGGCAGAATTTCTCTCAAACTGGGTGGAATCCTAATATTGGTCTTTATCAACGACCTGCAATGCCTTTCAATCCACAATTACCTTTCCTTGCTACGTTGGAACTGCCCGATGTTTCAAAGTTGACGAATGATCCTATCCTTCATAATCCATATTTCCCTCCAGTTCCGAATAAGATCCCTGGCGACTGTCCCAAATTTGAGGGCAAGTCTGGAGAGAAGACCCCCAAGCACATGTTATGACGTACCATATTTGGTGCTCCTCTAACTCTTGGGTTGATGATTCCATTCGACTCCATATTTTCCAAAGGAATCTCACTGGTGTCGCTGCCAAGTGGTACATTTAACTCTTCCGCAGCATCTTCCAAGATTTCAACTCTCTAGCCATGGTGTTTCTCACACACTTTCAATTACCAGTTCGGTATGAAACTGGGACGCATATCCTCACATCCTTGAAACAAGATCGAGCTACTCATATCTTTGATCATATTCATGAATGGAGGCGACGTCGTCGTTTGATCAAGTTTGAAATTCCTGATCAACTTCTAACTGATTGGTTCGCTACCTCTTTAGTTGCTCCGATTGCTAAGGACATTGCTATGGGGGCATGTGTTACTGAGGAACAAGCCATCGCTCGTGCCTAGTACCTTTATCTCGTGTACTCTCATTCCAACACATTGTATGAACTCTTGCCTGATGCCCCACGACCTGGAACTTCCAAAGCACCGACGACACCATCCGTCGACGGTATCATCGGTTATGTGTCTCAGACTTATTGGAAGTCTTCTCCAACTCCTGCAAAGCAAAAATATACTCCTTCCAATGATACTACTTCTCATCCACCTCTAAATTATGGTAAAACTGTGGAAGTGAATATCGTCCAATCCAATCCAGTGGATAAAACTTCCAGAGGTAAAAAGAAGGGTAAAGGTAAGGCCAAAGCTGATATCCCGAAACATTATTCTCAGAAGTCTAGTGCTGATGATAGTTCAAAACGAAAACCGAAGTACCCTTGTCTGATTTGTGATGAAGAGCATTACACCAAAGACTGTCCATGACGTGCCGAGGTGAGTCGACTGCTCAAAGGCACCCAAGGCACTCCGGTTGCTCTTAAATAACCTTTCCCATCATAATAAACTTAGTTGGTGGAGCAACCTCAGTCCTCTGCCCCATTTGGCTCTCAGGTTTTCATGATGAATGGTCCTGCATTTGTTTCTATTGCTACTTGATCGAAATATTATACCGAACTACAGCAGGTAGCAGGGAAGGAAATCACTGATAGTCCCCCTCCCCCGCCTGCTTCTGGCCCTCTTCAGATTGAAAGGCCCAGTACTGAGCTCGTTGTACGACCACCTTCTAAAGGTGTACTCTAAAATTCTTCTTACAACCCTAACGCCCATGCTGCTCAGCATTACAGTATTGTTAAGGATTTGGCTCAGGCGCCATCTACTATGTCTGCATTGGAAGTACTTCAGAGTTGTCTGTCACAACAAAAGGCTTTTTTATCTACCATCAGAGCGGTTGATCCCGCCAATTCTAGCCTTATCACTTTCGATTTGGAAAATTTCATCCCATGTCTCCCTCACTAGCTTCCACTGATCATCCAAGTTGGGACTAATGGAAAGAATATCCATCGAGCGGTCGTGGATGAGGGTGCATCTACATGTGTCATTTTTTCTGCCTGCTAGAAAGCTATTGATTCTCAAGCCCTCAATTCATCTCCAAACGCTTTAGAAGATTTTGACGGAAGGGAATCTCGCCCTCTTGGTGTTCTCGCTAGTTTACCCATTATGTTAGAAGGGTAAACGTTTAACGTTGAGGTTGAAGTCGTTGACGCCAAGCTCAATTACACTCTTCTCCTCGGTCATATTTGGACTCATGCCATGTTGTGCGTTATGTCCACTCTCTTTTGTGTTCTTTGATTTCCGCACGAAGGAAAGATCATCACTGTCGATCAATTGAACTTTTTCACTTCTTCGCCTTCTAAGAGCAACGTTCCATACGTAGATCGAATTCCTATGCCTTATGAGAGCATAGGGTCAGGTATTTTCAAAGATCCTACCCTCATGGGTCTTTTTCCTCTTCCTCCACCCAACACTGCTCAGGTCAACAGGATCTCTAGGTCTTCTGATTCATGGGTCATCCCTTCGCCCGAGCAAATTGATTCGTTTAGTGACACGATGTCGTTAAGCCCAATAGAAATTGATTATTGTGAACTTATTTCGGCTTTGGTTCCTCCTCCCTCTGATCATGCTCCTTTGAGGATGTCCCTTGACACTTATTCTCAATCCCCTTGGCTCGGCACATCAGATTCGCTCGATCCCTTAAACGAGATATTTCCCACTAATGAGGTTGTTATCACCCAAAAATTCTCAAAAAAAACATCAATATGTCATGTTTGTTTTTGTTCATGGTTCAAATTAGGTTTAGAAGTCAATTTAGAGTTTGGTTAAGGGTAGGTTAGATTTTTATAAGTTCAAAGCCCATCCTTAAGTTCAAATAAAGTCTTTTTAAGGTCCATTCATTGTCAAATATCCATAATTTCCATTTGTGAGTCATTTCCTAAAGTCTCATGTCAAAAATGGTCAATTATCCAAGCAACCTTACTTTTTTTGCACCGGTAGTTCAAAAAAGTTGATTTGCGCTATAAAACTGCTGAAAGTTATGAAGCAAAAAAACTCTGTTTTCTGATTTTGAGCAGTCAACTTCCAAGCAGGTTTCTAAGCAACTGAAAACAAATTTGGGAAAACAGAAAGAGGTTTTTTTTCCTAACAGATCTAACTACAAAAAACTCTCTCATGTTCTTCAAATTCATTAGGAGGTGAGATAATTTGATAAATCACAATGTGATACAAAACTGTTGTTACAAAACTATCTTGTACATGACTGTTTAACAGTCAAATTAAAGTTCCGTTTCTAGCGAAATTCAAAAGTATTTTGGAATTCTGAAAGAGGTTTATCTTTATCACATCCCCAGCTACAATAACCTCTCTCAATTTTCTCACAAGTGTTATCCATTAGTTTATACAAGGATTTCTTTGAAGCCCTATTTTTAGAAAACAGAGTTTTCCTGTTTTACACATGTTTTTCAAAGGCATTTTTTGGACAGCAAGAGATGTATTTCAAAAAAATAAGAGAGTTTTTTATTCAAGACATAATGGCCTACAAAAACCTCCTTCATTTTCTCAAACTACATCATGTATTAGGAGACATAAGCACTATCTCAAGACCTATTTTTGAGATAAAAACAGGAGAAATCTGCAAGAAGTTAAGTTATGAAGGAGAAAACTAAATGTTTTTTTACAGTCAATATGGTTTTTAAATGATGGAATCAGGTTTATTTTGAATTTTTGGCACATTTATAGTTTTCACTTTGAAAAATTTTGGACAAAACTGCTCACTCAGCAGTTTCATAGCGCAAACAGTGTAAGAAGAGTGAAAAGCGCTACGAAACTACTGTAGTAGCTTTTTTCACTCTTTCTCATAAAATTTTGAAGGGAAAAAGTGTTAATTAGGACCTGAAATTGATAGGGGAGTTGTGTTAATTGATAATGAAGATAAATCTGGAATAAAGAAGCCAAAATTTTGAAGGTAAAAAGGTAAAAAGGCAGCGCTACGAAACTGTGTTGTTATCGTAGCGCAGGCCTACTTCAGCGAATTCGAACAGTTTGACAATGGTTTTGGACAACTGGGACTTGGTGAGGTTTTTGGACAGGTGTTACTTCAGTTCCTAACAGCAAATAACCTCTAAGTGATGGGTGTTGAGTCTCAAAAGTGTTTTCCATATTCATACATATTTCCATTATGCCATAACCATTCAACTCTTATTTCATAGCCATCTGACCTAAAACCCTACATCAAGTAACCATTTTCATAAATATATGGGTTAGGATCCTTGTCTTCCAAAGTTATTTATTTTATGTATTTAAAGTGGATTTATGATTAGAGACTAGAAAATTAACATAGTTTCATATATTTATATATGTGTTATGAGTTTTGTGGCATGTGTAGGTCAGAAGGAAGCTTCTAAAAGACCTTTATGTGGCTCTCCAAAACCAAATTCGAATTTGAGTGAGAAGATCATGGGATCATGAGGAAATGTATCTCATTTTTATATTATTGAACCAAGAAGACATGTGTTTCATTTCTTATTTGTGTTGAAACTCTAAAAATACATGTGTCTTATCATTTCCTATTTTGATTGTAACTCTAGAGATGGAGGGAGAGCTTCATGGACTCCCATTAATGAGATAACTTCTCATATTTTGTATAAATAGGAGAAGCTTTCTCCTATCATGGGTAATAGTGAAAAAAATAGTGAAAAAATAGGAGAAGGAGAGAAAGGAATAGAGAGTGTTCTGTAACAAAGCTTAAGATGGAATGGAATGTAGATTTGTGAGTTTTTCAATAAAGAAGTTCAGTTCTTTGATGTTGTTTTGATTACAACTTTAAGGAGTTAGAGAATTTCACCAAATTGGTAGCAAAGGGCCCCTGCTATTCAAGGAGGTTTTACATGTTTTCTAGATAAGTCATTTTCAATTCTGTTTTGTCATATTTCCCTACTTAGATTACTTTCTGAAATCATAGTTTTTAGCATTATGTTTCATGTCATTTGCTTAGATAAATGATGGTCATGATATCGTGGCTAGTCCCAAGTGAGGCTCTTCCAATACATCTCTATTAAATGAATGGGATTCAGTTGTAATATTCTGAGTTATTAGCATTTCATTTTTTGTTACTTGGTTAAAAGGAAGATTCTCATTATACTATAGTTAGTCTCTTTCAAAATCTCTTCCAATAAACCTCTATTTCACGAATGAGACTTAGTTGTAATAGTGTGAGTTATTGATTGTTTTTCCTTATCACATTATGATTAATCTCTTTCAAGATCTCTTCCAATAAACCTCTAACTCATGAATGGGATTTAGTTGTAATGTTATAAGTTGTTTCAGCATTTCATAGGAGATCCTTACTACATTATAGTAATCTTTTTCTCAAGCTCTTCCAATAAACTTCTATCAAATGAATGAGATTTCACTATAATGTTTTAAGTTACTATTTGTTTCAGCATTTTCTTTTATGTTTTAGGAGATCCTCATTGCATTAAAATTAATCTTTTTCACAAGCTCTTCCAACAAATCTCTAACTAAATGAATCAAATTAAGTTGTAGTGTTTTGAGTGACTTTTCATTTCATGAATGTTCATTTAGAAGCTGTAATATCCATGGATTAGGACTCTATGTTTTCATCATTTTCTAGTTAGGAACAGAATTTGCAAATAAACTATGTTTTAATTTATTTATTAACATTCCACTTTCTCCCTTTTGACATAGATCTAACTTCATCTTTTTAGCATAGAGTAGCATACTAAGAATCAAACATAAAAACCCCAAAACATCAATAAAACACTAAAAACAACGAAGTAAGAAAAATGGATACTTAGGCACATATAGTGCATCTCACTTCATCAGTTTACTAGCCCTGGTCGATAATTTATGTTAGCAATTTAGGACACTAAATTGACTAGACATTTTGGCGTCGTTGTCGGGAAAGTGTAACTAAGTAGCCTAATTTCTTACATCTAAAAAAAAATTAATAATTTCTCGAGTATGCTCTTCTCCTGCACTTTGTGTGATCTGGAGGATCAGAAAAATAATTTTATGTTTAAAAAAAAATGTTTTCATCATTTCATTTGATTAAAAAAAAAAAAAAAAACTTAAAAAAAAAAATGAAAAAAATTTCAATAAATTGTTTTGTTCAATAAAATATATATGTATATCTTTGAAAATATAATATATATCATTTTATTAACAAATCATTTAAAAATAAAAATAAAAAATAAAACTTCTCATAATCATTTTCTTTATTAATAAATTTTAATAAAAAAATTTTAAAAAAAATTAAAAAAAAAAAAAATCAATAAATTATTTTGTTTAGTAAAATATATATGTATATTTTTAAATTTTGAACATATAACATATGTAATTTTATTAACAAAACAAATAAAAAACACAACTTAAAAACTTTTCATATTCATTTTCTTTATTAATGAATTTTAATAAAGAAAATTAAAAAAAAAAAAACAATTAAAATATATATATATGTATAATCAAGAGGCCAAGAGCACTAAACTCCAACTCTAAAGAAATCATCGATTTAAAAAAAAAAAAAAAAAAACTTGAGATCATATCCATGAATGGCCACGACATGAAGAAAATACGTTGTATATACAAGAACTGAACAGCTCAACGTTTTTTTGTTGTTTCTTCCAATGCAGAGATCTCTCCATGACCTCATCCCTCAATACAACTTGCAAATAAATTTTCAATTCCCTGTGTTGTATGGTATTTCAATTCATAGAGGAGATTTGTTAGTGGAGATTCGACAATAGAAGAATTCAAGATTAAATTGAATCCAACAGTCCATGCACAGCATGGAAACATTGAAGGAAGACCCTCATGGTTTTGACAAACAGCTTGCAAATCATCTGACCAGCCCAACGATAGCGCCACCATAACCGAAACAGCTTTTAAAAACCTGCAATCAAAAATTAAAACCACAGCAATTGAATTGATAGGTGATTCTCAGAAAACACAACAGCAAAAACCCCATCAAGATTGCAGTACTGAGCCAACACATGAAGAGTTTAAATTCTACATCTGCGAACAAAATTGAGATTGTGTGAATGTAATTTGTAAAATCGTTGGATAAATTCGTTGTACAGATCCATTTTTGCAGCATAGGAGTTTGAATTGAAATCAAATACTCTAACGGAACTCATGAATTTGATGCATGTGGCAGTCGTTGAACCTTCCACCAGTGATTCATTTCGTTGCCAGAACAGAAATCGTTTTTCATTACCAGAAAAAACGCAACTCTTTTTGATAGGTGCTTTTGAAACACGTTTTTTGGTTCACTGAAGATGAATTTCAAAAAACCGAGACATGGGTTTTTCCGGGAACGGGGGTAATTTGGTAACCCAAAGATATTTCTCTAGATTTTGTAACCATTAGAGAGAATTTTCTGGTTCTTCAGAGCTCTATTTCGCTGTCTGCGTGAGAAAAAACGGTTTTCATTAATTCCTGGTAATCAATCAACGGATTTCGGTCATGATCTGATTTTCCTAAGAAAGAAGAATTTTAATTTAAATCAAAGTCTATCGTGGCATTCAATCCACATTCCACATGATTTTGATAAATCGAAGAGTCCAATTCGACTTCTTTCACTTTCTGAATGTTGGATTTTGCTTACCTTGAAGTTATGATTAATTCTTCTCGAATTACAATGAAGGAAAAATGAGCTTCCTTTGTATGAAGAAAAGGTGATTTTAATACAGCTTGCTATGTTCCAATGGAGAGTTGCTCACAAAGATTGCCACAGGAGGATGAGCAACGTGGAAATAAGTGGCCAGAAGAATGGCCTTCAATGTTTTTTATTTTTTATTTCTTTATTTAATAAATTGTTTTGTTTAATAAAATTATATATATATATATATATATATATATATATATATATATATATTTTAAAATGTAACATTTAAAAAAAAAAAAAATTGCATCAATAAAATAAGTAGTGTATTGTTCATTTTCTTTGAGGAGGTACTGATTAATATAAATGTCAAGACTGATTATTTGCATAGGCATGGCTACTTAATTTTCTTTTCAAGATTTTAGCTACGGAACGGTGCACATTCTGTAGCTAAACATCAATTCTGCAGCTGAAAAACTTCATTGTTTCACTCAAACTTTAAACTAGCCTAAATTTCTCATCCAACATTGGATTTTGACGATTCAAGTGTCGTTGGAAAGATTTCGACGAGATCTACATAATGAGAAAACTATCATTAAAGTTTTAAACAATAAAGACTAAAGAAGTTGTTGAAAAGACACAACAGGTAATTTGAGGCACTAATTTCGAAACAGGTATAAATTCTTTTGGTTTTCCTTCATGAACTTGTTTTATTAGTACCAATTCTCAATTTTTTGTGTAAATGTCATAACCAGAGAGATTGATCACCTCTCTCTTTTGATAATCTTACATTCCATTGCAGAAGAAGTACTAGTTTTATTTTGCAGGTTTCAAGAGGAAGGACAGATGACTACAAGCGAATAGTGTCTCTCTCAGAGACTACATTTCTTTTACAAGAAGATGATCAGCAACAAAGAAAGAAACATCAATGCATGAGCACACGCTAATGCAAATCAGATCCAACACTTGAAAGCCTTTCAGATATCAGTATCTCCATTGCATCCATGCCTCCTAAGTCAATAAAAAATTCACCTCATTTCCCTTTACATTCGCCATTGCATTTCTACTTAGTCATTCAATAAAATCCTCATCTCATTTTCCCTCACTGCTCGTTTTATTTTCCCTAGTCATTATATTTTCTTTCCATGCTTTCACAAACCTAGCAATAAAACCATTCAGCTCCTCTACAAAGCTGATTCGTTTCATTTCCATTTTCATTTTGTCAAATAAACCTTGATCCACTGCAAAAAATTTCATCCATAGTCCTTCAAAAATTATTCTTTTATGCTCGCGTTAGTTGATGGAGGATTCCTTAAGACCTTCCTTCTAACAAGTCTTGGCCTATCGACATCAGCACATTATCTAGGTCCAAGACTAGAGTTCTTAATAGTACCTTGAGGCTTGTATGCATTAATGACAAGTTCTCTCGCTGACAATCATGGAAATACATCAATGTCCCTTGATCATCAGATCTTGCAAGTGGCTCGACATCAGCCAATTTATTCGCACTTTGCAAGATGTACTTAGATACCTTGGCACTCATTGACATTAATAGTGAGTTTGTCTCGCATTGGTTAACGACATTCACCAATGGTCGGTAATCCAATGACTTCTCTTCATGCTCGACATCAACACATTTATTCGCATGACTAGAATTGTACCATCGAATTTTGTAACAATTGAAGACTACATCATTTCAGCAGTTTGTAGCAGGAATCAATTTGTATCAACAACAATAAAGATCCCAATCTTGCCATCAGCACAAAGAGAACACAGAAGCAGATCAAATTCATTTGTTTACATAGTTCATGATCCAACAACATCAACAGCCACACTCTTTAGTATACACAACTCATCCATATTTAAAGTAAGTGAAGGTATGTGGTTTTCTAATTTTTAGTCATGTAATTCATTAGAATACTAAAATTGTAACTAGGAAAAATTCCTCACTCCCTTTTTCACATTGTCATATCTTTAGTTGAGGGGGAAGGGACATCATTTCATATCCACATGTCATACACTATCACACATTTTTATTTCATTTCCACTCGCATATACTTCCCAATCAACTATTGTTGCAACATGATCCAAAAGATTATATGCCTTGCAAATGATCAATATATTGATGAAGTAAGTGATTCTAAAATGTTTTCATGAACTTTGATGCAACAAAAAAAATAAAGCATTGTTACACAAGAACCATTGCTCAAAAAAATTGGTTGTCACACAAGAACCAACCATTAAAAAAATGTTGCAATCAAATGTATTATACTTTGCCAAAAAGAAAATATCAAGAAGCAAAGTTTGGAACGAATCTATATGAGTTAAAACTCATAAAAGATCAACTCATGGACAAATGAATCATTGCAATAGTTGCATGAGGACATGCAACAACTTCAGTTGGGGGGTATGTTGAGTCTCAAAAGTGTTTTCCATATTCATACATATTTCCATTATGCCATAACCATTCAACTCTTATTTCATAGCCATCTGACCTAAAACCCTACATCAAGTAACAATTTTCATAAATATATGGGTTAGGATCCTTGTCTTCCAAAGTTATTTATTTTATGTATTTAAAGTGAATTTATGATTAGAAACTAGAAAATTAACATAGTTTCATATATCTATATATGTGTTATGATTTTTGTGACATGTGTAGGTCAAAAGGAAGCTTCTAAAAGACCTTTATGTGGCCTCCCATAACCAAATTCGAATTTGAGTGGAGAAGATCATGGGATCATGAGGACATGTGTCTCATTTCCTTTTTGTATTGAAACTCTAAGAAGATATGTGTCTCATTTATTATTTGTGTTGAAACTCTGTGTCTTATCATTCCTATTTTGATTGTAACTCTAGAGATAGAGGGAGAGATTCATGGACTCCAATTAATGAGATAACTTCTCATATTTTGTATAAATAGGAGAATCTTTCTCCTATCATGGGGAGTGAAAAAGTAGTGAAAAATAGGAGAAGAAGAGAAAATATTAGAGAGTGTTTTGTAAGAAAGTTTAAGATGGAATGGGATGTATATTTGTGAGTTTATCAATAAAGAAGTTCAGTGCTTTGATGTTGTTTTGATTACAACTTTAAAAAGCTGGATAATTTCACCAAATTGGTAGCAGAGGGCCCCTGCTATTCAAGGAGGTTTTACATGTTTTCTAGATAAGTCATTTTCAATTATTTTTTGTCATATTTCCTTACTTAGACTGCTTTCTGAAATCATAGCTTTTAGCATTATGTTTCATGTCATTTGCTTAGATAAAGGATCCTCATGATATTGCAGTTAGTCTCTTTCTCAAGCTCTTCCAATACATCTCTATTAAATGAATGGGATTCAATTGTAATATTCTGAGTTATTAGCATTTCATTTTCTGTTACTTAGTTAAAAGGAAGATCCTCATTATACTACAATTAGTCTCTTTCAAAAGCTCTTCCAATAAACCTGTAATTCATGAATGAGACTTAGTTGTAATATTGTGAGTTATTGATTGTTTTTCCTTATCACATTATGATTAATCTCTTTCAAAAGCTCTTCCAATAAACCTCTAACTCATGAATGAGATTTAGTTGTAATGTTATAAGTTGTTTCAGCATTTCATAGGAGATCCTTACTACATTATAGTAATCTTTTTCTCAAGCTATTCCACTAAACTTCTATCAAATGAATGAGATTTCACTATAATGTTTTAAGTAACTGTTTGTTTCAGCATTTTCTTTTATGTTTTAGGAGATCCTCATTGCATTAGAATTAATCTTTTTCATAATTTCTTCCAACAAATCTCTAACTAAATGGATCAGATTAAGTTATAGTGTTTTGAGTGACTTTTCATTTCATGAATGTTCATTTAGAAGTTGTCATATCCATGGATTAGGACTTTCTGTTTTCATCATTTTCTAGTTAGGAACAGAATTTGCAAATAAACTCTATTTTAATTCATTTATTAACATTTCATTTTCTCCCTTTTGACATAGATCTAACTTCATCTTTTTGGCATAGAGTAGCATACTAAGCATCAAACATAAAAACCCCAAAACATTAATAAAACACTAAAAACAACGAAGTAAGAAAAATGGATACTTAGGCACATATAGTGCATCACACTTCATCAGTTTACTAGCCCTGGTCGATAATTTATGTTAGCAATTTAGGACACTAAATTGACTAAACAATGGGTTCATGATGGTCAAAGTGTCTCAAGAATACAAAGAACCCTATGCCTAGAAAACAGGGGACAGTTTCCTATTTTAATGGAGATCAGTGTTATGGTCATAAAGTGTTGAAGCTTATCATCTGGATTCGACCTTATGGGAATACAGTTGGAAAATGATGTAATCTAGTTTAGATAAGGTTGTTATGAGTAGAGATAAGGAGTTTGAATCCTATTTGTAATAGGATTGTTCATTAGGTTTGCAGTTTTTATTTTGTAATAAATACCATGTCATATGGATCGGAAAGGTGTTAAAAAGTAGGAATTTGATGTATCTAGCTCTGGATAAGGTTATCCTATGTTGTAAATGATTTATAAAGGCCAATAGGTCGAATTATCAAAGGGTTGGACATTTTTAGCAGAAACACTGTGTTTATTGTACGTCACTGGTTTTCAGCTTAATACAGAGTTTTCTACTTAGCCAACTCAATATTCATAAAGAGTTCTAGTGTATTCTTGTTCTAATGGCATCTTTTTACTATCTTATTGTAGTGGTGTTTTCTTATGTTACTCATAATTCATCATTTAAGCTCTAACTTCCTTCATAGACAAATTGACTGTGTGTTTTATAGTTTCACATGTGTATCTCTTGACTAGAACTCTGATATGCCTTGACTTCCATGCTAAGTAGATTGTTTGGTTTTACTGAAGCTATTATGACTCCATAAGCCCAATGTGCACTTTATAATGTGATTTACAACCACCATCTATAATTTATCTGCTTATTACCCCACATAGATTTATCCATCTATATCAAAAATCATTAACCCTTGAGAGAGCCCTCTCAGGTTGAGGAGGCTAAGCCTCAATCAAAAGATTGGTTTGAAAAAGTTACACAAGATTGATTTGATTAGCAGCCTATCAGGTCTGATTTTGTGATAACAGAGGCCATTGTGGAAACGATTTCTTTAGAGAATCCTCCTTGGGACGATAGTCATCATCGTTCCTCTCTCATGCCTGGCCTTGGGGCTATGTCTACCTATCTTGAGAAGTTCGCTTCCCAATTTCCTTCCCATCTGCTTCATACGCCATCTTGACACATGAAGTCTTTGTGGAGGGTAACTTGGGAAACATCGCGCAAACGATGCCTATCGACATCTCCGTCAAACCGAGCGTTGTCGAGAAAATCCACGTTGGGGTGACCTATTCACGTGATGAGATTGAGGTCTATACTAGTCTCTTCCGTGAGTTTCGCGACATTTTCACTTGCTCTTATGAAGAAATGCCCGACATCAATCTGAGTATAGTTGTGCATGAGATACCTACTTATCCTGGTGTGAAGCCTGTTCGCCAGCGTCTTCGTCCCGTGCAACCTAGAAAGGTAACCGCCATTAAGGGAGAAGTTGAAAAACTTCTTAAATCTGGCTTCATTTATATGATTCCCTTGACAGAATGGATTTCTAATATTGTTCCTGTGGATAAGAAACAGGGTAATATTCGTGTCTATTTAGATTATCATGATATCAACTGTGCTTTCCCTAAGGATAATTATCCCACTCCTTTTATTGACCAGATCATCGATGAATGTGCTGGGAGTGAGATTTTTTCCCTTATGGACGAATTTTTTAGGTACAACCAAATCAATGCTCTTTTGGCCGATCAACACAAGACTGCCTTTATCTGTCCTTGGGGTACCTTCTCCTATAAGAAGCTCCCTTTTGGTCTTAAGAATGTTGGGGCTACATTTCAAAGAGAAATGTCGTATGATTTTCATGATATCAAGCACATTGTTCAACCTTATCTGGATGACCTTTTGGCTCATTCCGCTAAGCGTAAAGACCACCTAGATCATCTCCGTCAAATATTTCTTTGTTATAGACACTATAACATTCTGCTCAATCCGCATAAGTGCATCTTCTGCGTTGATTTTGGTAGGCTCTTAGGGTTTATCGTCTCTAAAGACAGAATTCGTCTCGATCCCCTCAAAATCGAAGCTATTGTTAATCTCCCCTCCCCTTCCTCTTTACATCAGCTACAGAGTCTGCAAGGTAAAGCTAATTTCTTATGTTGTTTTATACCTAACTATGTTGAAGTGGCTAAAGGCTTTACGCGATTACTTAAGCAAGGTGTCTCGTTCCTCTGGGATGAGATCGCCCAAAAATCCTTTGATGCACTGAAGACATTGATTATCAATGCTCCTCTATTGTGTCCTCCCAATTATCATCGTGACTACTCCCTCTATTTGGCTGCCGCATTTAGTACTATTGCCATGGTTTTGGTGCAAGACGATGATGGTGACGAGCACGTCATTTACTATTTGAGTCGCAAACTTCTCGATACTGAAACACGTTATGCACATGTCAAGAAGTTGGTGTTTTTTGTTGTTCAAGCTATTCAATTTTTTTGTCATTATATTTTGTTGCACATAGTGACCATGATTTCTGACTGCAACCTCATGACCTACATATTGACTCATCAATTGCTAGGGGGAAATACTCAAAGTGGAATGTTATCCTCCAAGAATTTTTGGAGTTTACTACTGCCAAATCGAAGAAATCATTGGTTTTTGCCGATTTGATTTTCTCTCTCCCTTCTATTTCTACTCTATCTAGTTCCAAGGAACGCATTCTAGACGACACACTTTTTCTCATTAGCACCCTCAATCCTTGGTACGATGATATCATCGTATATATTCAAACTTCTACCTTCCGATCTTAGTTGACGTAGGATGCTCATCGACGCATCTGCCATCATTCGCAACCTTATTGCATAGTCAGAGATACTCTCTACCGCATCGGAGTTGATTCTATTCTCCGCCGGTGTTTGACCCTCGAGGAGGCTGAAAAAGTCCTCAATGATTTCCACTCTGGCGCCTGTGGCAGTCACATGTCTGGATATGCTATTGCACAAAAGATTCTTCGTGCTGGATATTTTTGTCCTACCATCTTTAAAGACTGCATTATTGATGTCCGTAAGTGTCACGATTGCCAAATTTATCAGCGCAATATGCGCGTGCCACCCGCACACCTCCATCTTGTCATTACTGTTGGTCCCTTTGCGAAGTGGGGCATCAATTTTATGACGTGTAACCCTCACTCGGCTGGGGGCATGCTTATATTATCGTAGTCGTTGACTACTTCACAAAATGGGCCAAAGCAATGCCTAAACTTACAGTTGACGGTAAGGCAGTCACACAATTTATGTTCAATCATGTCATTACTAGGCTTGGTGTCCCTCAAGCCATTGTTACCGATCATGGTTCTCATTTTTGTCATTACATGATGGCTGAGTTGACTTCTAAGTTAGGTTTGTGTCACGACGGCTCAACGTTGTACTACCCTCATGCCAATGGCCAGGTTGAAGCCGTGAACAAGGTTCTAGTCTATGCTTCAACATACGATTGGGATGCACAAGTCCAACTGGCATATCATGTTGTTTTCAGCTCTATGGGCTTACCAAACCTCAGTGAAGGATGTGACCGGATTCACTCCATTTCAGCTTGTCTATGGTCTGGAAGCTACCCTTCTGATTGAATACGAAATCCCTTCTCTCAAAATAGTTGTCGAATTGTTGATTAATACTTCGCCAAAAGAAGAACGTATTTTATACTTAGAGAGGCTTGATGAAACTCACCGCTTTTCTTCTCTTGTCATAGAAGCACAGAAAAAGTAGGTTAAATTTCATTTTGACCAGTCGGTTTCCCCTCGTACCTTTGTAGAAGGAGACCTCGTCCTCTTGTATGACCAGGCTCACGATAAGCTGGTGGTAGGAAAATTCCAACCCATGTGGTATGGGCCCTATATTGTTAAACATGGTTTGCAGAACGAGGCTTATGAGCTAATTGACTATGAAGGTTATCCTTTGGATCAGCCCATAAATGAGATGTATCTCAAAAAATAATATGCATGAGTTTCTCGTGCATGTTTCTTTTGTACATAGGTGTTTTTTCATTTTTGTACATTTTTTGGCTTGGTGTGCTTTGCAAGTGGTTTTCCTGCTTATTGCGTTGTTGCTTATTGTGCATATGTTTGTCTCTCCTTATGTTGGTTTTGCGGATGGTACCACCTGCAATACCCGAAATCTATCTTCTGCAGCCTGGGTGATTTATGATCCTAGAGGTGAGTTGATAGACCTTCAAGGTATTTGTCTAGGATGAACCACGAACAATGTCGTTGAATATAGTGGAGTCATTGAACTCTTAACTGAGGACATTTCTCTCGACATTCGTGGATTGATTTTTAGCCTAGACTCTTAGCTTGTTTTTTTTTTTTTTGGTAAGCTTGGTAATACCTTTCATTTTTCTCTTTTTCTCTTTTTTTTTTACTCCATTTTTCATCAACATGTCTAGATACATCACCCCGATCGGGGAAGGGAATTGAACCTGTGATGAGTGCTATAACATCCTGCCTCATCACCGTTTAACCAAGACCCCAAGGACTAGACTCTTAGCTTTTTGTTCTTCATCTTGATGGGAATTATTCTGTCAAAAATCATAAAATCTTAAGGTTGTATTTACTTGTTCATTTATTAGAAACGAATTTTGATTACATCACATATCAGCATATTCCTATATGAATGAATGCGTTAACTAATACAGTAGCCAATATTGTATTAAATAGACATTTGTGTAATTTGTAAAACATCATCATCACATGATAAGATTCATATATATATATAGATATATATATATATATATATATATCGAGTGTTTGCATCCACGTACATCATAAGTTCAAAAATGTTTTGGTTACATCCTAAGACATCGTATCTCTCAAAAAATATGCAGAAATAAAATCCTAGGTGTTTAGTCAGCATGGGCTAATGGTAGCATGTCACTGCATGCATAAGCTGCCTCAATAAGCGGTGAACACAGTTCGACACCCCTGCAGTGTGCCTCTCGTACGCGCGAGGAACATCATCAAATCTCGCATAGTCTGTGATTCTACTGGTGAGTCCCTCTAGGTTGCATACGATTTCCTCCTCCTCGCTTCCCTCACCATGAGGGGCCACATAAAAATCACGAGGAATCCTTCGTGCTATTGGAGACACTCCTGCAGGTCTTTCTGGGCTGACATCTGCAAATACATGGATTAACATCATAACATATATAATCAAAAAAATCATAATACTCATAAAAATAAAAATAAAAAATGAGTCTTACCCAATTCTTCATCCCAATCCTCTCCTGCTGGGAGTGGGAGATCCGCATCACCCGTAAATTTCGTGCCAGAAGAGGGCCAATCCTCCACAACAATGAGTTTTCGATGAAGCCAGTCAAAGAATTCCGGTCTCCGGGACATTTGTTGACCGCCTCCTGATCTAGGTGTTGAGTCTCAAATCTGCATCTTTCCTATACACCTTTCTAGACCTTTTTCATTCACCTGAACCTTCCAAGTTGTCAATATCATTGTATATTAATTGCAAAAGAGCATCTAAAATGGTTTTTAACTATATTTTGTGTCTGCTGTTTGATTTATATTTTTGCTCATTTAGCTGCGGAATCTTGCCACTTTCCGCAGCTGTGGCAACTTTCCGCAGCCATTTTGTGAAATTCTATGTTACAGGTGTCTTCGGGAAAAACGAGCCACATGGGCAAGTCAGAAATGATGTGGACATGGATCGTGTCCTATTGGCTCGAGCAAATTCACTTAAGGAGGCTGTGGTCAAAGGTGGCCAAGTGGAAGTCAACCGTAGAGTCCCACGGTGACAGGACTCTGTTTCTCATCACGTGAGGATTTGCATGACCGTTTCTAACTTACGGGAGACACATCAACACCTGTACACGGCTCCATAAGCCGAATCCAACATCCACTCTTCATAGATTTACTCCTCACTGCGGCCATGATGCTGGATCCCTGGACGTAATGATTTACGTGTCTCCATCAGCACAAACTTTAGGGAATTAGTCATATTACCTTTGTTATAAATAACGTGTTTGCATACGCATATGAGATTAGTCTCCATTAGCCTCCAGATAGCTCTGTAATGTAATTACGTTGCCACTGTGCCGTAATATCACCTCTCTGTTATGACTGCATTTTAATATATAAGAAGACTCTGTTTCCGAGCATAATTCGTATTTGAAGGCTATTGCCAAGGCTGGTGCAGAGGGCCCCTGCACACGCTGAGGTTTTGTGCATTATTGTATAGTTCTTGTTTTATTTCTTTAAGCTCATTGTGCCATAAGTCATTCATGTGTTTATACATTACATCTTTCATGGTATTTATGCTTCATTTTTGTTGATAATCTTTCATGCTTTACATCTTACTTCTGTCCATAATCTTTCATGTTTTATGTTGTTGTTAACTGATCAGTGTTCCTGTTTCAGATTACAAATAGGCAGCCCGGGCATTTGCATAACCTTTTGACTAATGACATGGAATTAATATTGTTCTGCTGCTAATTTAATTTTCTTAGTTTCTGTTTAATTTCAGTACTGCTTTGTTTATTTCAGTCTTGCTCATTTGCTTCAGTAGTTAGATTTAGATATATTAAATTGCTCATGACATTTTCAGTTACCTCCGAAAGCCACAGCTGGACTGATGGTGAGGGATTTAAGTATGAATGTGTAGTTTGATATTAGTTTACTTTCTGCAAGTTAGATATATTAAATTGCTCATGTCATTTTTAGTTACCTCTGAAAGCCACAGCTGGACTGATGGTGAGGGATTGAAGTATGAGTGTGTAGTTTGATATTAGTTTACTTTCTGCAAGTTAGATATATTAAATTGCTCATGTCATTTTCAGTTACCTCCAAAAACCATAGCTGGACTAATGGTGAGGGATTGAAGTATGAGTGTGTAGTTTGATATTAGTTTCTTTTTTCTGCAAATTAGATATCAGATTGCTCAAGTTGTTTATGGTTACCTCCGAAAGCCATAGCTGGACTAATGGCGAGGGATCAGAATATAAGTTGATGTAATTTGATTTAGATTTACTTTGTTGCAATTTTGGATTTCTTTAAGCATAGTTTCTTTTGTGTTTAGACAGCAGCAAGGATAGTTTGGTTTTCATGCTCAATAGTTCACTGTTTGATTTATTAGGCTAGCAGCACATTTTCATTTCCTTTCAGTTTTGTCATTGTATGTTTCAAATTCTTTTTGAAGTTTGAAGTTGGTAAATCATTATAAAGGATATCATTGCCTTGAACAATCATAACCATACTTGTTTTTATTTTAGAATTTCCATCTCACATTAGAAAACCAAAAACGACAAAAAGACAAGAAATAGGTTATCTTGCACATATAGTGCGCCACACTTCATCAGCTTACGAATCCCGGATTGATAAATTAATGTAGCAATTTAGGACACACTAAATTGACCAAACACTAGGCATCAAAGTTTCCCAACGGATTATCCATGGATCTTGGGCTGGTGGTGTAGGAACTATCACTTCCTGACGTTGTAATATTTATAACCATTCCAGGATGAACGGTACTAAGATGGACCCATAGCCGAACTGTTTCAACTTTCCGTTCTTGCATTTTGTCAATTGGCGTTTCATATTGATCATTACCGCCTCTGCCCAGTTGTAGAGAGTTGGTGTTGTACAATGCACGGCAAGAAGTAACTGTGTTTTTGTGGCTTCATGCGGAGCTTGAGATCCGGAAGCTCACGTGATGGCATGCAACACTACTTTTAGTGCAAAATCGAGAATGGTTTGGATATCCACCTTCCCGCTCTTGGATCCTTTCCTTGCCTCTCAACAAACCCTATCGATGACCATGCTCATGTTTTCCATCGTGAGCCGGGTACCGGTTAGGATTGGTACTGCCCCACTCTGTGATAATCCAGTTATGAAGTAAACATCTGAGACCTCAATCTCTGGCTATTTTTGACATGTTTGACGAAATTCTTGTCATGGCTAGTAAGGGTCCAATCTAGACCTTGTCAATGTTTTTACAAATGTATCATTGTTCCACTGTTATAATTCATTTATGAACATGTCATTTAGTTTTGGGCAGTCACCTAGGATTGGGGCCTAAAAAAGTGGCTCAAATCCTAGGCATGTTGCCACAGGTCTGAGGAAAAAATTCCCTCGATGAATGTATTCCCATGCTATGGGAGTGTCCAAAGTCTCTCCAGACGCACCCTTTCCCATATAAAGGGAGCGTACGCGGGATTAATGGCCCAAAAACTTAGTGGGACCCAAGGGTTGGCTACCTGAGTGCTTAGTATGGCTCCTGGGAGTTTTTTTGTTGATGTGAATGGTCTATGTGATGTGTTTCCATCCATTCCACTTCCTTAAGTTCACCTAGGAGGTTGAATCAGATCATAGTAGCCTCTCGTCGCACATTTTATCCCGGTTGGCCAGTTACTTGGGTAGATGTGGGAGGAGGGTGTTACACTAACAAATTGGGAACACCTTTGGTCCAATCTGGTACAGGAGGATATAAGGCAGAACACCAAATACGGGACCTCATCAAAGTGTGAGGAATAAGAAAACTTTTCCTTGGCTGGAAAGGAAAATAAAGGGAAAGGGAAGAAATCCCAATCCAAAGGAGATTCTAGTCAAGGGGGCAAGAAGAAATATGTGCCCAAAATTAAGTGATTTCACTATCATGAACTGGGACACTATGCCACAAAGTTTCCACACAAGAAGGCGGGCAATAAGCCCTCAAAAGGAGTGACAGGTGAAGCTTTGGCTTCAAAATATGAGTTGAACTTCACCCTCATTGCATGCATGGCAAGTAGAGTGATGGGTAGTGTGTGGTATTGGATAGTTGTGCCTCATTATATATGACGGGAAACTGAGAATTTTTCGGTGACTTGGAGGATAAAGACCTACATATGCACATCGAGATGGAAGATGATGGGAGGTATAGCGCAATCGGTATTGGTACAGTTACTTTTTAGAGGGAGTCTGGCTCCCCTCTCAGGCTCAAGGATGTGATGTTTGTTCCGGGTCTAAAGAAGAATTTAGTTTCAATAGCGGTGTTGGAATATTGTGTCTACGATGTGATATTAAGCAAAGGAAAGACATTCCAGAGGCACATCTCCATTGGACAAGTGAAGCAGATTGAGATTTGGGTGAAGAACCTCTGCAAGTTAAATGTGGAAGAATGTGTTGCTTTGATCACAAAGGTAGAGAAGGTATAGATCTGAGTTATCAACAAATTATGGCATATAATACTTGTCCATTTTCATCATGGAGCCTTTAATATCATGCCACAAATCACCACAGGACTCCCCAAATGAGAATTAGAGCAACAAAATACATGCAAAGGGTGTACCTTAGGGAAGTGCACAAAATCCACCATCAATGATTGGGATAGAAGGGTGCATGCAATCCTTGAAAGGATCCACTCTTATGTCTATGGACCTTTATCGATAGCCTCCAAAACCAAGCACAGGTATTATGTTATATTTGTAGATGATTTCTCATAGAAGTGCTCGATTTTCTTCATGTAGAATAGAGACCAGACATTCTCCAAGTTTGTTGAATTTAAATCTCTTGTTGAGAAAGAAACTGTCAGGAAAGTGAAGGTTCTCAGGAGTGATAACAATGGTGAATATGTGTCGAATGAGTTTAAAAATTTATGTGCGAAGGAAGGAATTCGACGGGAATTGACAACACCCCAAAACCCACAGCAGAATGGGGTGGCTAAGAGGAAGAACATGAGTATTGTGGGAGAAACAAGGGCGACGTTGCATGACCAAAGCCTACAATTACTCTTCTGGGATGAAGCATGCAACACAGTGGTCTATTTGCAAAACAGGAGTCCTCATCAAATTCCTAGGATGGGTAAACCAAAAGAAGCTTTTTCAGGGAAGAAACCAGATTTGTCACACTTCAAGATCTTTGGATCATCATTTTATTATCATGTTTCCAAGGAATCTAGGAAAAAGTTAGAGACGAAATCAAAGTTCGAAATATTTTTGGGGTACATAGAAACTCCTCACAATTATCATGTGTACTTTCCATCTCTCAGGATGACAGTTGTTCGTAGAGATGTGAAGTTTTATCAGGAGAAGGAAATTAGGTGTTCTATTGAGAGGGATCTTCATTTGCATTCATATTAGGATATTTTGGCTCCAAAGGAAAAACCTTACGATGTTGTGGAGCAACCACAAGTAGAGGAGAAGAGAGTGGAGACACCCACTTAAGCATAGACATCTAGAGAAGGAAGGAAGCGAACCAGGGAAGCTGAAAGATTATTTCATGATGCTAGAGAGAATTTGGGAGCACCCACATCACAACATAGGTAGAGGAGGTCACTCAATCGGTACACTGGCTACATAGCTCTGACGAGTGAGCTAGTAGAAACATAACCATGCTCATTCGAGGAAGCAATGCAGCAACCAGTATGGGTTTATTTCGTGGTAGAGGAATACGAATCCATTTTCATAGACAGTGTATAGGAAGTGGTCTCGAGACTAGAGGACAAATCGGTGGTGGGTTCGAGATGGATCTACAAGGTGAAGCAAGCAACAAACGGAAGCATCGAGAACCATTGGGCCATATTTGTGGCCAAGGGGTTCTCTCGGGTGGAGGTAATTGACTATGAGGATACCTTTGCTCCAATAGCAAGGTAATATTTTATCAGATAAATTGTATCACTTGTAGCATAGATGGGATGGAAGATTATTCACATGGATGTGAAGACTGTTGGAAAGTGTTACTAGGTTCAGTCTTCATATTGACTATGTAATTATGTATTTATGTAATGAAGAATACAGATAATAAAATATAGTTATGCTTACTTCATGGGTTTCATGAGAAAGGTTTTTATTATAGGTCAAAAGACTTCTTCTTGATGTCTTTTACGATTTGTCATCTTGTTATTTAGAGTCATGTATATGAGGTATTGTTACACTTGTAAAGACAATTTGTATGCTCCAAGACCTGGTCAAATGTACTCCTTGAAGGCAGTTCGAAAATGATGGAGATAAACCTTGTAAATTTGGCTTGAAAATACTAGAATGGTCGGCTCAAATTATGTCACAACAGTTCACTAATAGGTCGGCTAATTATAGGGTCAATCAACTATAAATAGCCCAGTAAACTTCACAGAAATTACAGACACAGAATCTTGAACTTCTCTGAGATTTTTGGATAAAATCTTAGTGATATATTTGTGAATTACATATGCGAGGGAACAAGGATATACAACAAATATTTTAGTTGTATAAAAGCAAAGAAAGGGAGCATTTAAGAAGAGGATAAAAAGGAGGACACTATTGTAGTAAGGGTTCCTATCTTTGGGTCTAAAATTTTGTGATAAGATTGTGAATTGCAGTGCGTAAAAAGGGAGGAACATACCGCAATTAATAAGGATGTAAAGGTATGTAAAGATCAAACTATTGTGAAAAAATATAGGTGATTATACATCTAAGAAACTAAGATTATAAGAAGTGTATAAAAAATATATAAATATCGAAGGATACACAGCATTAAGGAAGAAAGTGCAAGAGCTCGATTTTGGTGCAGACAATAAGTCAAGAAGGAACTTCTTGGAGGATGAAATAAAAAGGACAATAAGCACATTATTGGGGCTGATGAAAGAGGGAACAAGTCTCCCTAGTACAGTACAATGCAGAAAGGTGTAGGACAGTACAAAGCGGTGCAGAAAAGAAGGACCAATATAAGGAGTCAAAGAAGAAGCAGTGACAAGGTCTTGGAGGCACCCAAGGGTCAAGGTTTTGTGTCATGGTCATGGTACTTGTCATCTGAAAGTCTATAAGAAGAATTTCTTGTGGGTTTTTCTCTCCAAGAGGGAGATGTTTTGGCCCTCTATTAAAGAGCCTAAATTTGTGTCTCTTGTGTTTTGGTAATTGACTTGATGAAATACATAATAAGCTAATAAGAGAAGACATAAGTAAAGGAAGTAAGCTCACAAGTAATTATCATGTAGAGAATTTGAATTAAACCTAGCCCTACCTAATTATCAACATGGAATCAGAGCTAAGGTCCTAAAGACAAGGGCTACTTAGTAAGGAGACACTCAAAGAATGAAGAATCATAGTCAAAGTCAAAATCTACATTGAAAATTCAAATCAGTTTGCAAGGAAGTTTCTCAATTCATCTCAAGAAAACCTTCAATTTCATTCAAAGGATTCACTTATCAAGGAGATAATTTTTGACTTTGAAGACATTATTGGAAGACACATCATCAAGCACCATCCAACACTATCCAACACCTTTGAAAACATCTACATTGGAGAATTGAATCTAAGAGGGAGTTCATAACTTCATATTCATCATCATCAAGGAAGCTGCTAGAAGGACGAAGTCACTCTACTCAAGTAAGTATCTATGACCTCATATAAATCTGTCAAAATGACTTATTGCAAAGAGAGCAACATATTGGTTGGATCATAAAACTGTAGTGCATGGAATAAGAGGAAAAATTTGAATCTAATCAAAGATGAAGTTATGGGCTACATTGAAGAATCTACAATTCAACCCTCAAAAGAAGATGCTCCAGCTCATGTCAAGTACATGAAAGGACAAATCAAAGCCCAGAGGATTATCATAGAATACATTAAGGACTCACTCATAGCCTATGTATCAAAACTAGAAACTGTGAAAGAAATATATGAGAAACTGGCGGAGGTATTCTCTGTGAGTATTGAAGGAGAAGCAATCTCTCTGAGACGAGAACTATACAAGATGAAATTGTCAAGAGAGGAATAAATCACTTCATATTTTATGAGGATTTATGAAATAAGAGACCAACTACAGGAATTGGGAGAAGTAATGTCTGATAGTGAGATGAATACAGTGGTGTTGAATGCTCTACTGGAAGAATGGGGAAACTTAACTTTAAGCTTATACAGGAAGAAATAAGAAACACCATTCCAAGATCTATGGTCTCTATGTAAAATAGAGGAAACAAGATTAAAAGCCAAAGTTGATACAAGATCAAGTGAATGGAATCAAGCCTTTGCAACCATGTCCAAGAAAAAAGGAAGATTCGAAAAATTTGGTCTTCAAAATGAAACAAGAAATATGGACAAAGTATGATGCTTTGGATGTAATCAACTTGGGCATTACAAAATGGATTGTCCTAAATCTGGGAAGGACAATAGGAAAAAGGAAGAAGCCCATGTCACATATGAAAGGGAAGAACCTGATACAAAGAAATCTAATAAATAAGAAGCGAAAGATCTCTATTATGATTGAGATCACATTTATCTTTAAGTGATTTATGTTGGTCGTAAAATAGTATGATAGGAAGTAGTGTATATTAATAGCATCATGATAGAATCATGGAAGGAGCACTTGAAGAAGTAGCTCATGGGAACCTCACATATAACAACATTTATGGAATATAGTCATCTACATTAAGGGTCATCATTCAAAAATCAATATGGAAATAGGTGTTGACATTTTTCTAATGGAGTCCTCTCTGGATTCACTAACTAGAAAGAAAGCAAAAGGTTTCATCAGGAATTCTATTTTGTAGAATTAGGGGATTAGAACATGATGACATATTAATGAAGCAGGTCAAGGGAATGAAGTTATTCATTCTAATGAAATAATTGTAGGATGCCTCAAAAGGAAAAGGATGAGGTATATATATGTGTGTGTGTGTGTGTGTGTGTGTGTGTTGACAATGGATGTTGTGAATTCATGTCATATGGTTGCAGGTGATGGACTTCTATCTTTAGAAGTATGATCAAAGGAAGGAGGATCTCTTCTAGTGCACAGGTTTCCACTAAAAGATAATATCAAATATGTCCTCATATGGAATATGAGGTGGTTGTATGCAAACAATGAACTAGATGTTGGAAGTTCCTGGGAATGAAGTTGCGTGGAGAAAGAAAGGAAGAGATCATGAAGTGCAACCATGTCAAGAGGCGGTTATCATCCAGAAGCCAAGAAGATGTGACTAGGAGATATCCTGGGAAGATACGTGGACTCTGATAGAAGTATGGTAAAGAAGAAGACCCTTGACAATACATATCTTTAGGAGATGTGTCAATCTAAATAAAGGATGTTGATGCCTACAGGAAGATGTCATGGTAAAAGATCATCATTGAGGTAACTTTTTATTTAAAATTTATTATGTATATGTTTATCTGGATAATTTTATGCAGGGTTTCCAACTATGAGGAAGGATGTATGATCCTTGGGAGATGGTTCAAATGAAAGCATCATGGAATAATGGTGGACCAGATGTGAATGAATGATAAATCACTTTCTTATGAAAGTGATGGATGATATGTGCCCTATGAAGCCAAAATTTGAAGATTCCTCAATATTGAAATCCATGACATCGAGGGGAGGAATTCTTCATGAGCAGCTAGGTGTCTCACCATTGTTGTTGCAGGTCCCTCGTTAAGAGGGATCCCGATGGTAAGTTTATTAATTGGAAGAAAATTGAAGCATGTATTTCCTGCATTAAAAGGAATTGAGGAATATGATTCTCTAAATTCATGTGTCATGCACTAGACCAGGACTAACAACTGTAAGTCTTAGTGAAGGCCATGAGGAGAGAATGGATAGACACACCATTATGATCTTCACCTGGAAGATAGGATGGAGGATTGGGTAATCATATGGCATCTGATACTCTTTGAGAATGAGATAGGACATTAAATATAATAGTAGTCATGGACTGATATTCTTTGAGAGTTGGCTACCCAATAGAAGAATAGTCCAAGAAGGTCATACTCTTGGAACACCTGGGTGGAGTATGTATCTTGAAGAGACAATGACTATGGTATCTATAATTCATGTGTCTCGCCAACATTGTAGCCCATTGTCTCGTTGAGATATGGGGTTTTTAGTCAAGGCCTTGCACTAGGACAATGTTGGTTGAAATGATACTATACAGATGTGATTACCAATCTGATTCTTCTTATGAGAGTCTTCAGATTGAAAGTGATCTTGTACCATTATGAATACCTCCCTAGTTAATAGGGAGTGTCGGAAAGTGTAACCAGGTTTGGTCTTCATATTGACTATGTAATTATGTATTTAATTAATGAAGAAGACAAAGATAATAAATTGTATTTTTGTTATGCTTGCTTCATAGGTTTTATGAGCAATGTTTTTATTATAGGTCAAAAGATTTCTTCTTGATGTCTTTTATGATTTTTCATCTTGTCATTTAGAGTCAGGTATATGAGGTATTGTTACACTTGTAAAAAAAAATTGTGTGCTCCAAGACCTGGTCAAATGTACACCTAGAAGGCAGCTCGAAAATGATAGAGATAAACCTTGTAAATTTGGCTTGAAAATGCTAGAAAGGTCGGCTCAAATTATGTCACAATATTTCACTGATAGGTCAGCTAATTATAGGGTCAATCAACTATAAATAGCTCAATAAACTTCGCAGAAATTACAAACACTGAATCTCGAACTTATCTGAGATTTTCGAATAAAATCTCAATGATATATTTGCGGATTATATATGCGAGGGAACAAGGATATACAACAAAGATTTTAGATTTAGAAAAATGAAGAAAGGGATCATTTCAAATGAGGATAAAAAGGAGGACACCTTTTTAATAAGGTTTCTTGTCTTTGGGTGTAAAATTCTATGATAAGACTGCAAATTGCAGTGTGTAAAAAGGGAGGAACATACCGCAGTTAATAAGGATGTAAAGGTATGTAAAGGATCATAATACTATGCACAAATATAGGTGAATATATAGCTAGGAAAGAAATATTATAAGAAGTGTATAAAAGGATATAAAGATCAAAGAATACACAACGTTAAGGAAGCAAGTGTAAGAGCTCGATTTTGGTGCAGACAATAAGTCAAGAAAGGAACTTCTTGGAGGACGAAAGAAAAAGGACAAGAAGCACATTATTGGGGCTGTTGAAAGAGGGACCGAGTCTCCCTAGTACAGTACAGTGCAGAAAGGTGAAGGACAGTGCAAAGCAGTGCAGAAAAGAAGGGAAAATATATGGAGTTAAAGAAGAAGCAGTGACAAGGTCTTGGAGGCATACAAGGGTCAAGGGTATGTGTCATGGTCATGGTACTTGTAATATGAAAGTATATAAGAGAATTTCTTGTGGTTTTTCCTCTCCAAGAGGGAGAATTTTTGGCCCTAGCTTGAAGAGCCTAAATTTGTGTCTCTTTTTGGTAATTGAATTAATGAAAGACTTAATAAGCAAAGAAGAGAAGACATAAGTAAAGGAAGTAATCTCACAAGTAGTTATCAACTATAGAATTTGAATTAAACCTAGCCCTACGTAATTCTCAACAAAGAAAACATTCCTCAATGGAGTGATTGAGGAAGAGGTGTACATTGAACAACCAAAAGGATTTGAGACCTTCGATAGAGTCACATGTGTGCAGACTCAAACAAGCATTGTATGGATTGAAACAAGCACCCTCTGCTTGGTACACCAGGATCGATAGCTATCTCATCGGGTTGGGCTTCACCAAAAGTGAAGCAGATGCAAACATTTATGATAGTGTTGTTGAAGGTAAATTGTTGATTATACTATTATATGTTGATGATTTGATTTTAACTAGTGATGATAAGTTGATTATTTCTTGCAAAGAGGATCTTGAAAGTAAATTTGATATGAACTACATGGGACTCATACATTATTTCCTCGATTCATAAGTATGGTAAGGAGATGGGGAATTGTTCGTCTCTCAAGGAAAGTATGCCAATGATATACTAAATAAGTTTTGTAAGGAGAGTAGCAAACCCATGGACACTCCTCTAACAAAAATTTGGAGGAAGGAGGATGCCACTTCAGGTGAGGAAGTGGAGGCTACTATTTATAGGCAACTTGTGGGTTCACTTATGTATTTGGTGAACACACGACCAAACATGTGTTGATAAACCTTAGAGGCACTACACAGTTTAGACTTGGTATGAACAGACAGAGGGAGTGAAGTTGCAAGGCTTCACAAATGTAGATTGGGAAGGGATTCCATCAGAACAGAAGAGCACATCACGGGGAATTTTCAATGTTGGTTCAATAGTAGTTTCTTGGTACAACAGGAAGCAGATATTTGTGGCACTCGGCTCAACAGAAGTTGAATACATGGTTTTCGGTCAAGTAGCATGTGAGGTGATCTGGATGAGGAAGATTCTTGTTGGATTATTTGGTCAAATGATAGGTCCTACTATGATTTACTATGACAATCATTGTTGTATCAAAATCTATGAGAATCTAGTTTTTCATGATCGATCCAAGCATATCGACATCCGATATCACAATCTACAAGATTGTGTGCATACGCTGATCATGTTGTTGGAATACATTGTTATAGAGAAACATGATGCAGATATTTTGAAAAAGGATTTTTCAAGAAGAAAATATGAATTCCATAGAGGTAGGATTGGGGTATCTGATAATCCATTTCTTGTTGAAAGGGAGTGTTGAAAATGCATCAATAAATTCCTAATTTAATTTTCCCTGGATTAAATTAGGATAAATTCGAAATTCCACATCAACATACAACTAGAATGAGTTAACTAAGGTGATATAGTTGTTATCACTCAATTAGCTTATTTAATTTGAGTTGGGGGCATGAACTTGAGTTATGTATAGTGATTCCTAAATTTTAGTAGCCTAGGTTGAATTAATTTCAGTTTTAATTAATTCAATTAAATTGAGTTATGGTCAGTTAAACTAATTCCAACTGCTGGAGGAACTAGTGGGAGGTCTAGTAGTGGGGTGTAACTTCAGTGTTTAACCATTTAATTGATTAATAAACCTAAATTAACTCATGCATGCATACAATTTGAGTTACATAGTTTATATTTGATTTCAAGGGAAATGTACTATCAGTTGTAAACTATTCCGAGTTGTATAGGTGGTGCATGCAATCAAAGAAGGACCTAAAGGAATTGTGCAATCCAAATTGAAAAATTTTCCTAAATGATAGGGGCTAATTCCTTAAGGAACAACACAAGGAAATAAGAGCTTGGAGGGATTGAAATTTAGCTAAGTGTTGGTCAAAGTCAATCAGTTAGGCATAGGATAGAAGATACAGGTGCAGGTTGTGCTCGAGCTTGAGCAAGCATATTGTATTCATCTAGATTCTTCGATTAATTCAATACAGATAGGAATGGGTTTTGAGCAATTGTTTTCCCATAGATAAATATGTGTGTATGTGTGTTGAATCATGATGCATGTTTTTGATATATGTTCTCATGAATTTTCTTCCACAAATGAGTAGAGTAAATTTGAGTCTTATGTTTTAGTAAATTACATGAGCAACTTTGAATCTATAATAAAATTCTACAGTCAAGAGGAGCAGCAAAAGGTTGCAAGATAAGGTATGTAGGACAAGGTATGTCATCTTCTTGAGTTAATGTGATTTGCTATTGGATGTTGTCCTAGATTCGGATAGCTGGTGGAGTAGCCAAAAGAAAATGTTTTAGGAGGGTTGTAGTGGCTTGCTCCAAGCCCTAAGTACATCCTCTTGAAGGACTAAGAGGATTGTTAAAAAATGAAGAATTGGGTGAGCTCAGGACTGATTCTTGAAGGACAAATAAAGGAGGTTAAGGGAACAAATCACATCAACCCAAGTTCATTGTTGGAGAAGGACATATTATAGTGATAGGTGGCAACCCTTCGTGCCCTAAGTGTGTCTTCATCGGGCAACATAGGAAGGCACTAGTGGGAAGAAATTCCCTAAGAGTTGTGTCCTTGAAGGACTAAGGAGCAGCTAGTTGGGCAAGAAGTCCCAAAGAAGCTAAGGAGAAGCAGTCGGTAGTTTAGAGTTGTTCACAAAAGGAGTTGTGAACAACTCAACATGGGTCTCGATTTGTTGATGAGTTGAAGGACTAACAATCAGCTAGAGAGCTAGAGAGCAGTTCAAGTCATGTTCAGTGACCTAATGGAGTTGGTTCATTGATAAATGTAGATTGATGTTGTTGCAAATTGGAGCTGAAGGATTGGGTAGATGTGTTGAAGACACGTAGACTGAAAGGGCTATGGATCACTACATCAACAAGTAGGTCAAGAGTTGTCTTCTTTAGGGTAGATTGGTTGTCTAAGTACCAACACCAAACCTTATTTGTATGTACTTGTCTCAGTGGATGTATGAGGGCCATTATTCCTCGTACGAGAGCCCTAGACCATTACATTACAGTTTGTTAATATAATAAAGTTGGGCTGATGCAAAATTGTAAAAAAATTGTTTATATTTGTGCACGTGTTGATTTTATGCTATTTATTGTTCCAATGTGCACATCAGTTTGTTGTGATGCTTGGATTGGTAGCGTTAGTGATTATAATATTCTAACCTAATCTCGAGTATCATGGAAAAATAATAATAATCACTCTTTCCTTATTTTGATTTTCCATCTGTCTATTGTGCTCTGGATTTCACTTCATTTTTCTCTTTAATGCGCTAATCCATTTTGCCTTGACATCTTTATGTACCATTGATATTTCATGAGTAACAAGGACATTATGTTGCAGCGTGGTACAACCATTTCCTAACCCCGCAATCCACCCATTCTATACTTATTACAATAACTACATTTCATAGTGATAGTTTCATCATACTTAACATAATTCAACCAATCAAACTTATTTAACCAATTTATATGGAATTTCTTTTTATTTGTACCGCAATTTTCTTTTGTCGATTAGCCTCTTCTTCAATTTCAATTATTTATTTATTTATATCATCGTCATAACAAGCTCCTTCACACAAATGTTGTTCCAATTGAGTGTTATGAGTTTCTTCACACATTTCTGAATAGTTTTGAACCCTTAATTTTGTATTTTTTCCATCAATACATTTCTACAAACGTAACTTGTATTTTTCTTTTTTGAAACATGTTATCTTCACTTTAAAAATAAATAAATAAATAAAAGCCCAAAAAATCAACTTAAACATGTCAAAAAAAACCATATATAAATATATACTTGTGAATAGAAAAATATAAATGTTTTACATAATTATATAATCTATAAACATAACAAACTAAAAATCGTCTATTATAAAATTAATTTTTTTCTTTTTAAATGTTGAAAAAAACACCAAACACATACTTATAAATAAAACTGTAATTAGAAAAAATATTCATTAATATGTTTGTAGTCACCTAGATATATTTATTTAGGCTGTTGTGAATAGAATTTGGAGTCTTGTAACTTTTTCTGGGTTAATCCACTTGCTTCACTAGAAAATAATCGAACATGAAAAATGGCATTTCACCATAACAAGAAAGAGAACTACCCATGAAAGAGAACTACCCATGAAATATTCTAATTTTTTTTTTTCTAAATTGAGCTAATTCTATTTATGTATAAGTAGTAGTACAAAACTGCCGCAGTTCAGCTGCGTTAGCCTGAAACTGGGCTTGAAAGTCAAGCATAATGCTGAAAGGAAGCTGCCCATATAGGGAAACCAGCTTTTTTAAAACAGTCTCGCCGCCCTTCTGATGGGAAACCGGCTGAATTGTTATGGTTGCAAAGACACTGTGACAAAAAGCTAGTACTATTATGAACGAGAGCCAGTAGGCTGCTAAGTAGATAGGAAAACTAACAGCATTACAAAACGAAGCTATGTCTAAGACCATACTGTTCTAGTTCGAAGCTGAATCAGCTGGATTTGACTGGAGAAGGTTGCTCCTCCAGAATTGGGCAGCCGTAGTAGTTCTCCGGATCATCCACATCAGCATCCATAGCACTCTGAACCATAGCGCCTTGAGCCTCCGAAGTTTCCACCTGCAAGGGAGAGGGACCACGGGGGGAGAAGGCTGCAGCATCAGGCGTGGCCAGGTCTTCAAGAGGAGTAGCAGTCGAGGTGGAGCGAGGCGCGACAGAGGTGGAATGGGGGTCTGGAGGGACGGCAGTGGAGGCATTCACAGAAGTGGAGCTGACAGTGGCATCCTCACATAAAGTAATGGTGATATAGGCAGTAATTGAGGGGCGGGTGAGGGTGCTATCAAACCTCAGCTCTGCTCGTTGAGTGGATTGACGGATGAAAGGCCTGCAGGTGGGCAGAGGAACATAAACAAAATCAAACGGGACTTCAGAGGCAATTCTGCTGGAAGAGGGGCGCTCCCCAGCGGAGCCACCACGATTGCTGCCTCTGCGAGCTGTCATACGAGGTCTGAGACGAGGCATGGCAGTCTCGGCTTCGGGAGGCTTAGGAATAAGGATGGCAACAGCAGAAGAGCTGGGAGTGAGCAGAGGCAGACCACCGGAGTGCAGAACGTCGGGCGGGTTATGAAGCAGCTGAGGGGCAGCGTTCGCACCAGAACAAAACCTGATGTTCGAGAAGTGAACGCCCGGAGAAAATTCAATACAACTGTATAATGAGCAGCGCCGGCCTGTGACTGTGCGAGCACTTGGCTCAGCACAGTGGGCAGGGCACTCACCGGCCAAAGGCACCATACAGACTCGGAGGGAGGCGATGAGCTCTTCGAACAGAGAGTCGAGCAGAGTATCGATGGCCATGATGCACATACCAGTCGAAACGAGGCTATAGAGGTGCCGGCTCAAAGGAGCATTGAATGAGGTTGCAGGCGCATTGAAGGCGCATTTAAAATTGCCGTGGGGAGCCATGTGGCCACCACGCTCACAGGGCGTTGGGAAATGGCCACCACACGTATCCTTTGTCCCCATGGGGCTGTCAAACATCCGCATCCGGAAAATTTTGATCTTTTTGCACCAAATTGATGCAGTTCTGAAATGTGTCCTTGTCATGGATAATGTTAAGAGGACCATGATGGAGAGAGTCTGCGCATTCAACTCCTAGATTGGCAAGGAAGTCCGCGACCTTATTACCTTCTCTTTTGGTGTGAGCAAAGGAGATGGCTTGATTGTGATCCAACCATCTGCTGAGAGTGTCGAGCCGAGAGGCCAATCTCCAACTGGTGGCTACTTTAGTGGGTATGGTGCCTTGAAGAAGTTGATTGGCAATAGTGATTAGAACCTGAGAGTCTCCTTCCACTATTATTGGCGAAAGATTGTAAAGATGTGAAAGAATTACTCCTTGCCAGAGACCTTCCAGCTCCGCTGAGTTGTTAGTGTCCCACCCTATCGATCCATAGTAGATGGCAAGAGTGTCCCCTTGAGAGTTTCTGAGGATGCCCCCAAAGCCTGCAGGGCCGGGATTGCCTTTGGAGGCTCCATCAAAGTTCAGCTTGTATATGCCTGGAGGTGGAGGTGTCCAGGGTATTGGGGAGCCTGAAGTTTTCGTCTTGGAGCTGCTAGGCGAGATCGCTATCCTTAGCTGCCAGTTTTGCCATATAGCTTCTTCCTGCGGATGTTTGGGGAGATCCTCTTCTTGCCAGGGCTGCAGGGCAATGGTTTCTTGAAGATTGTTATATAAGTTGTTCCATATGATGTCCAGAGGAGTAGTTTGATGCTTGAAGATTCTTCTGTTTCGTTCCTTCCAGAGAGACCAGAAGAGAAGGCCAGGGATCAGCTGCCAAAGATAATTGAGGATGGGGCTGTTATAAGGTCGCTTGGGCCAGAGATGCATGATGTAGACGACGTCCCCTTTTGGTTTGCTGCGCTGACTTCTGAAACAAATATTTTCCCATAATTGATGAGCTAGTTGACAAGTCAACATGAGGTGTTGAATAGTTTCCATTTCCTGCTTGCAGTTTGGGCATTGAGAGGGGCCGCTGAAGCCACGCTTAAGCAGATTGTCCCAAGTGAGAATGCGTTTGTGACTGAGAAGCCACAGAAAGGTGGACACTTTAGGCCAATTTCCAGGAGCCCAGACAAATTGCCAAAGCTTGTCGGTCGGATGCTGGATAGGGTGCATAATAGCGTAGGCTTCCTTCGTGGTGAACATTCCTTTGGTAGTGTACCCCCACCGAAGAATGTCTGGTTCCTCTGAATGTCTTATTTTCCTCCGTTGTAGCTCCTTTTGGAGAACTTCCTGAGTGTTGCTGTGAGCATTGGGCAGGAGAGAGGTGGGAAGTCTCCATTGCCTGAAATTATTGGTGACTGCAGGCGTCCAGCATTGCTTAACGTTGATTTCTTCCAGAGGGCTTGGGCGGCCATGATTGGCAAGATTGAGAAGCTCAGTGAGTTGGGGCTGTTGCTGCCAGGAATCTGTCCAGAATCTTGCTGTGTGCCCATTTCTTATCTCCCAGAAGCTGTGTTGCTGAATGAGAGCAAAGTGCGCTTTGGCCGCGTTCCATATGAGTGATCCGGCGCCTCCAGGGTGAAGCCTGATCAGATCATTGGGCGGTCTGTTATTGGCATATTTGGCAGTCCATAGTATGGCCCAAGGTTTACAGGGGTTTGCAATCCAGTTCCACCAAAGTCTAGCCCCCATAACTTCATTGCTGTGGATGGGATTTCTGAGGCCCAGGCCTCCAGCTGCTTTAGGGGAGCAGACCATAGCCCAGTTGACCAAAGCCCATTTGCGTTTTTGGTCTGAGGATCCCCAGAGGAATATTCGTTGCAAATTTCTGATCTGATTGAGAACCCATTTAGGAGCTGCAAGCACAGAAAAAAGATAGAGAGGCATGGATTGCAAAACAGCTTTAATTAGGATAAGTCTGTTGGGTATGTTGAGCGCTCTGTATGTCCAAGAGGCGAGCCGAGCTTCCAATTTTTCCAGAAGGTGATTCCAAGTGGAGTGCTTGATGGCATTGGCAATAAGAGGGGCTCCTAGGTATTTAGAAGGGAGGTGAGTGTGAGAGAAGTTGAGAATTTGAAGTATGCTGGTTTGAATTAGAGGAGGGGTATTAAAGAAGAAAATCTGTGACTTGGAGACATTGATAGTCATGCCAGAGGCAGTGGCGAAGAGGTTGAGGATATTTTGGAAAGATTTAGCTTCCTGGACTGAAGGGAGCCCGAACAACATGTTGTCGTCAACAAATTGTTGGTGAGTGGTGAGAGAGCCATGAAGGGAAATTCCTTTCAGCTGGTTCGTGAGGACAGCATGGTGGATGAGCTTGCTGAGACCTTCGGACATGAGAACAAAAAGAAAGGGAGATAAGGGGTCTCCTTGCCTGATTCCTCTGGAAGGCTTGAAAGGCTTGGAAGGGATACCATTGACAAGAATGGAGAAGAGGGGGGAAGAGATGAGGGACATAATCCATCTTATCCACATTCTGTCAAAGCCAAAAGCAGCCAGGATACTTTGAATGTAATGCCAGTTTAATTTATCGAATGCTTTTGATAGATCAATTTTAAGGAGCATACCTGGCCTTTTGGAGATTTTGAGGGAGTGTATTACTTCATGCGTGAGGATGATGTCGTCCATGATTTTCCTTCCTTCTACATATCCGGTTTGTTCAGGCGATATGAGGAGCGGGAGCAGAGGCTTCAATCTATTGGCTACGACCTTGGAAATGATTTTGTAGATAACGTTACAGAGGGCTATAGGTCTGAATTTATCCGGAGTGCTTGGCCTTTCCTCTTTCGGCACCAAGGCTATAAAGGTCGCATTTAAGGAGGGGAGGAGCCATTGAGCGACTCTAGATTCTTCCACTATCTGCCAAACTTCTTCCTTGATCAGTTCCCAGAAAGTGTGGAAGAAATTAGAGGTGAATCCATCGGGCCCAGGAGCTTTGCCGTCCTTCATTTGGGACAAGGCCAGTTCAACTTCTTGGAGAGTGACAGGACGAAGCAGCATCTTGTTGTGTTCTTCCGTGATTAACCTAGGGATGAGCTGAGCTATGTGGCCGATGGCTGGTTGTCTGTCTATAGCGTGGTCCTCCTGCTGTATGCCTTGAAAGTGGTCCAGCAAAACTTGTTCGATCTCCTCCTGTTGTTCCACCTTTGCTCCTTGTTGATTGGTAATGTGCGGAATGCGGTTCTACATTCGTCTTTGTATTGTTGATCTATGAAAGAATTTGGTATTCTTTTCCCCTTCCTTTAACCAGGCTATTCTAGATTTTTGCCGCCATAGGACTTCCTCTTGCTTGCGTCTCTCTTCCATTTGCTGATGTAGGTCTTGTTCCTGATCGGCTAGCGCGTCAGTTCTGCCCTCATTTATGATTTTTTGTTGTATCTCTTCCATTTTGCTTTCAAGGATTTTGATTTCTTGAAAGATATTTCCGAAGACGGAGGCGTTCTAGTTTTTGATAACAGCTTTAAGATGCTTGAGCTTTTGTTGAAATTGGTACATTTTTGAGCCTGAAGGAGGTATGAAGCTTTGCCATGCCTGAGTAACAACTTCTCTGAAAGAGGGGTGGGAGAGCCAAAAAGCTTCAAATTTGAAAGGTTTTTTGTATTGAAGACCAACATTTTGCCAATGGAGCATGATGGGCCAATGGTCCGATCCTGTCTGCGGTAAGATTGAGGCCGATAGGTCCCCTCCTATATGAATGGCGTTGTCAGAGATGAGGAACCGATCTAGCTTGGATGCAATGTGTTGGGTTCCAGATCTCTTATTGTTCCAAGTGAAAGTACCATTTGAGAAGGGCATGTCTATAAGCCAGCTGTTGGTTATGAATTCTCTGAAGTGGCCACTGTCCGGGTCTGCTCTGAGTCTACCCCCTGTTCTTTCTCTCATCTGAGTGATCATATTAAAGTCCCCTGCAACGATCCAGAGTGGATAACTTCTGTTGGTATTTAGAGTTGCTAGGGTATTTAGAAGAGCTATTTTCCCTGCCTGATCCTGAGGGAAGTATACGTTGGATAGATGTCCCCGAATGTTGGTACCAATGGGGTGGAAAATGGCTTGTATCAGGTGGTGCCCTGCATGAAAATCGGAAAGATCAATGGTTAGCGTGTCCCAGGCAATAGCCAGACCGCCCGAGGAACCTGAAGCGTCTACTGCGACTGAGCTGCAGCTAGGCCAAGCCTTAGACAGGATTGTTCCTAGAATTTCACTGTTGCATTTTGTTTCTTGAAGAAAGAGAATGTTTGGTTTTTCTTTCTGTATCATATTTTTCAGAATTTTTTGCTTGCCAGGGCTATTGAGCCCTCTTATGTTCCAAGATAGCAACTTCATGAGGAACTGTTTGGCAGTGGTTTGAAGAACCTTGTAAGCTTAGGATATCGGCCTTAGTCGACCAATATCTGCCCTATGGTGATGGTACGCTGCCAATCTGGTTTTCGCCCTCTTTTCTTGGGTTCTTTTGTGATTTTGAGACTGTCCCAGTGACTGCCAGATTGAATGCCAAGTTTTCTCCCCTGATGGACACTTGAGAAGACCTTTTCTAATTGATCTATTTGCTGGGGATTGATAGTATCAAAATTTTGGTTTATGCAAGCCTCCTCTAGCTCTGATATATCGATTTCTCCTAGGTCAGGGCCTTCTGAGTCTTCTTCCATGAGAGTTTCTTGGTTTCCGCTAATCAGAGCTTCGTTAGGGATATTAGGATGGGTAATGGGGTTGTCGACTTCCATTGTGGCAGGGTGCCAGGGTAGGAGTTTAATTCCAGCAGAGTGGTTATCTGGATTTGGATCAGGAGAAAGCGTTTGGTTTGAATGTTGTTTGGGGTTGGGTTTAGCTGTGGGATTGGGAATATCCGAGGGTTGAGAGGGGGCTTTCAGCTGGTTAGGGTCTATCTCAGGGATAAGATCAGGGTTAGAGAGAGCAGCAAAGCTATTACTGGTTGAAGGAGTATTGGAGGAGGGGGGAGTTTTCTTACCAGTCGTGGAGGGCTTCTTGCCATGCTTTCTTCGCGTGGGAACTTTGGTGAATCCATCAGCTTCCGGGGCTGCTTCCGCTTCTTTTGCCTACGCCTGCGCGGTAAGAGGGCAATCTCTGAAGAGGTGCCCTAGAGCATGGCATCGTCGACATCTGAAGGGGACATGCTCGTAGTCAAGAGGCTGTATCCACTCGAAGTCATCGTGATAAATACTTACGACATCTGGTAGAGGCTTGTCCAGATGCATGTGAACACAGATGCGGGCATATGAAGTATATCGATGAAGCTTTGTTTCCTCTGCGATTTTGATGAATTCCCCGAGGCCTTTGCCTATTGCTTGGAGTGACTCTTCGTCCCAATATTCTATGGGTAACGAGTATAGGCGTATCCAGACAGGTGCCCAGTGGAAGTTTTCTTTGTCTGGATTGAATCTTTCTACCCAGTTTCGGAGATACAGCCCAGCTGAGTTAAAGAAGTAAGGCCCTCCATCCATTACTCTATTTCTGTCTTCCAGGCAGTTGAAGATTGCTGTGAAGAAGCCTTTTGGTCCTAGTTGTAATGTAACTTGCCCTTTAGGTTTCCATTTGGAGGCAACCCAGCCATAAAGGGCTTTCTCAGTTGGCCAGAAGCCAATGAACTTCCCAATGAGGGCATGGTCCCTCATATACTGGATTCGGGCGTTTATTCGATGGCTCGGCAGTTCGATTTTTGGTCTTTCCGTGGCAATGGGTTTGCAGGTAGAGGATTTGGGCGCTTCCGCCTCCTGCTGAGCTTGCAAAGACGGCGCATTAGGCAGCGGCATGTCCTTACTTCTGTGGGCTGTTTCATTGCTTTGCACCGAGCTAACGTGGGTGCTAGCGTTATTGACAGGGGGGGGTGTCCTTCCCCCCCCGAGCTGGAGGCCATTGTCAGCGTTCAGGCCGCGCGGGCTGGTTGAGAGCAGGTC